>CM068953.1:140800130-140817905 GCA_035128595.1 Eptatretus atami | reverse complement strand
ATATAATTCTTTTTCAAAGTACTATACTAAGTTAATTTGGACTAATAAAACGATTGTAGATGCTTTACACAAACACTCGTGAGGTAAATGAACTTCGATGATCTATACTAACCCTCATGAGGTAAACAAATATCGATGATCTATACTAACCCTCATGAGTAACAAATATCGATGATCTATACTAACCCTCATGAGGTAAACAAATATCGATGATTATACTAACCTCATGAGGTAAACAAATGATGATGATTCTATAATACACCCTCGCAGGTAAACAAATATCGCCTGATTCTATACAAACCCTCATGAGGTAACAAATATCGATGATCTATACAACCCTCATGAGGTAACAAATATCGATGATCTATACTAACCTCATGAGGTAAACAAATATCGATGATTTATACTAACCCTCATGAGGTAAACAAAATCGATGATCTACTAACAACCTCATGAGGTAAACAAATTCGATGATTATACATACCCTCATGAGGTAAAACAATAATCGAGTGATCTATACAAACTCATGAGGTAAACAATATCGATGATTATACCATACCTCATGAGTAAACAAATATCGATGTTATACAACTCATGAGGTAAACAAATATCGATGATCTATAAAACCTCAAGAGTAAACATATCGATGATCTATACAACCCTCATGAGGTAAACAAAATATCGATATTATACTAACCCTCATAGGTAAACAAATATCAGATGATCTATACACATAATGAGGTAAACAAATATCGATGATCTATACTAACCCTCATGAGGTAAACAAATATCTGATGATCTATACAAATCCATGAGGTAAACAAATATCGATGATCTATACTACCTCATGAGATAAACAAATATCGATGATTTATACTAACCTCATGAGGTAAACATACGAATTATACACCTCAGAGGTAAACAAATATCGATGATCTATACTAACCCATGAGGTAAACAAATATCGATGATTTATACTAACCCTCATGAGTAACAAATATGATGATTATCATAACCCATAGGTAAACAATAATAGATGATCTATACTAACCCATGAGGAAACAAATATCGATGATCTATACTACCTCATGAGGTAAACAAATATCGATGATTCTATACTAACCCTCATGAGGTAAACAAATATCGATGATCTATACAAACCTCATGAGGTAAACAAATATCGATGATCTATACAAACCTCATGAGGTAAACAAATATCGATGATCTAACTACACCTCATGATGAAACATATCGATGATCTATACTAACCCATGAGTAAACAAATATCGATGATTTTACTAACCTCATGAGGTAAACAATATCATGATCTATACAACCCTAGAGTGAAACAAATATCGATGATCTTACTACCCATGAGTAAAACAAATATCGATGATTTATACTAAACTCATGAGGTAAACAAATTCGATGATCTATACAACCTCCGAGGTACAAATATCGATGATCTATAACTAACACTCTAGAGTAAACAAATATCGATATTCTATATAACCCTCATGAGGTAAACAAATATCGATGATCTATACTAACCCTCATGAGGAAACAAATATCGATGATTATACAACCCTCATGGGTAAACAAATATCGATGATCTATCAAACATCATGAGGTAAAACAATATCGATGATTATATAACTACTCATGAGGTAAACAATATCGATGATCTATACAAACCCTCATGAGGTAACAAATATCGATGATTTATACAAACCCTCATGAGTAACAAAGCGATATAACCTCATGAGGTAAACAAATCGATGATCTAATATCCCATGAGGTAAACAAAATCATGATTACAAAACCTAATGAGGTAAACAAATATCGAGATATATATCATTGAGTAAAATTCGATGATTATACATAACTCATGAGGTAAACAATATCGATGATCTATATACAACCCTCATGAGGTAAACAAATATCGATGATCTATACTAACCCTCATGAGGTAAACAAATATCGATGATTATACAACTATGAGGTAACAAATATCGATGATCTATACTAACTCATGAGGTAAACAAATATCGATGATCTATACTAACCTCATGAGGAAAATATCAGATGATTTATACAAACCTCATGAGGTAACAAATAATGATGATAATATATAACTCATGAGGTAAACAAATATCGATGATCTATACTACCCTCATGAGGTAAACAAATATCGATGATATTATCACAACCCTATGAGGTAAACAATATGATTGATCATATAAACCATGAGGTAAACAAATATCGATGATTTACAACCACATGAGGTAAACAAATATCGTATATTATACAAACCCTCATGAGGTAACACAAATACGTGATTATACAACCCTCATGAGGTAAACAAATATCATGATTATTAACCTCATGAGGTAAACAAATATCGAATGATTTCATAACAAACCTCATGAGGTAAACAAATATCGATGATTATACATAACCCTCATGAGGTAAAATAAATATCGAGATTTATACAAACCCCATGAGGTAAACAAATATCGTAATTATCAACCCCATGAGGAAACAATATTGATGATCTATAAAACTCAGGGTAACAAATATCGATGATCTATACAAACCCTCATGAGTAAACAAATATCATGTTAACAACTCATGAGAAACAAATATCGATGATTATACTAACCCATGAGGTAAACAAATATCGATGATTATACTAACCCTCATGAGGAAACAAATATCGATGATCTATACAACCCTCATGAGGTAAACAAATATCGATGATTTACACAAACCTCATGAGTAACAAATATCGATGATTTATACTACCCTCATGAGGTAAACAAATATCGATGATCTATACAAACCTCAATGAGGTAACAAATATCGATGATCTACTAACCTCATGAGGTAACAAAATATCGATGATTTATACAAACCCTCATGAGGTAAACAATATCTGATAATCTATACAACCCATGAGGTAAACAATATCGATGATTATACAAAACCATGAGTAAACAAATACGATGATCTAACACCTCATGAGGGTAAACAATATTCAATGATTTATACAAACCTATAGGTAAAAATATGAATTATACTAACTCATGAGGTAAAAAAATATCGATGATCTATAAACCCTCATGGATAAAAAATCTATATCTATACACAACCTCATGAGGTAAACAAATATCGATGATTATACAAACCTCATGAGGTAAACAAATATCGATGATTATACAACACTCATGAGGTAAACAAATATGATTATCATACAAACTCATGAGTAAAACAATAATCCGATGATCTATAACACCCATGAGTAAACAATATAGATGATCTATACAAACCTCATGAGGTAAACAAATATCGATGATTATACAACTCATGAGGTAAACAAATAGATGATCTAACAAACCATCATGATGTAACAATATATAGATGATCTTGATACAAACTCCTCATGATGAAACAAATATCAGATGATTATACAACCCTCATGAGGTAAACAAATATCGATGATTATACAACCTCATGAGGTAAACAATATCGATGATCTATACATACCTCATGAGGAAACAAATATGCAATGATTTATACAAACCTCATGAGGTAAACAAATATCGATGATTTATAACAAATCATGGAGGTAAAACAATATCGATGATCTATACTTACGATCATGAGGTAAACAAATATCCGATGACATAACCTCATAGAAACATAATAATATTTATACAAACCCTCATGAGTAAACAATTATCGATGATTCTATAAACCTCATGAGGTAAACAAATATCGATGATCTATACTACCCTCATGAGGAAAACAAATATCATGATCTATACAAAACCCTCATGAGGTAAACAAATATCGTATGATTTATACAAACCTCATGAGTACAAACTACGATGATCTATACAACCTCAGAGGTAAACAAATATCGATGATCTATACTAACATCATGAGGTAAACAAATATCGATGATCTATACAAAATTCCCATGAGGAAACCCCAAATATCGATGATAACAAAACTCATCGGGTAACATATTATTAAACCACTGAGGTACAATATGATGACTATACAAACATGAGTAAACAATATCGATGATCTATACTAAACCTCATGAGGTAAACAATATCAATGATTTATACAAACACTCATGAGTAAAAAATATCGATGATTATACTAAACCTCATGAGGAAAACAAATATCATGATTTATAAAACACAACAATCATGAGGTAAACAAATATCAATGATTTATACAAACCCTCATGAGGTAAACAATATCATGATATTATACAATGCAGAGGTAAACAAATATATGATGATCTATACTAACTCATGAGGTAAACAAATATAATGATTTATACAAACCCTCATGAGGTAACAAAATCAATGATTTATACAACCCTCATGAGGTAACAAATATCGATGATCTATACTAACCTCATGAGTGAAACAAATATATGATTTATAAACCCTCATGAGGTAAACAAATATCAATGATTATACAAACACTCATGAGAAGTAACAAATATCAATGATTTAACTAATCCTCATGAGTAAAAATATAGATGATCTATACACCTCGCTAAGGTAAACATACGATATCTATACAAACACTCATGAGGTAAACAAATATCGATGATCTATAACAACATCATGAGGTAAACAAATATCGGATATGATTATACTCCTCATGAGGAAAACAAATATCGATGATTTATACAAATAGAGATAAACAAATATCGTGATTTAACAAACCTCAGAGGTAAACAAATATCGATAATCTATACAAACCCATGAGGAAACAAAGATATAATACAAGACCCTTCATGAGTAAAAATCGATGATCTATACTAACCCTCATGAGGTAACAATTACGATGATCTATAGTAACCCTCATGAGGGAAACAAATATCGATGATTTAATACAACCTCATGAGGAAATAACAAATATCGATGATCTATACAAACCTAGAGGAACAAATATCGATAATCTGATCAAACCTCATGAGGTAAACAAATATCGATGATCTATATACTAACCCTCATGAGGTAACAATATCGATGATTTATACAAACACTCATGAGGTAAACAAATATCGATGATATATACTAATTCATGAGGTAAACAAATATCGATGATCTATACAAACCTCATGATGTAAACAAATATCGATGATGCTATACTAACCCTCATGAGGTAAACAAATATCGATGATCATACTAACCCTATGAGGAAACAATTCAATGATTATACTAACCTCATGAGGAAACAAATGAATGATTTATACAAACCCTCATGAGGTAAACAATATCGATGATTTATACAAAATCATGAGGTAAACAAATATCGTGATTAACTACCACAATGAGTAAACAAATATATGATTGTCTATACAACACTCATGAGGTAAAAAATACGATGATCTATACAAACCTCATGAGGTAAACAAATATCAATGATTTAACAACCCAGAGGTAACAATATCGATGATCTATACAACACTCATGAGGTAAACAATATCGATGTTACTACCCTCATGAAGGAACAATCAATGATTTAGACAACCTCATGAGGTAAACAAATTCGATGATTATACAAACCCATGAGGTAAACAAATATCGATGATCTATACTAACCATCATGAGGTAAACAAATATCGATGATTATACAAAACTCATGAGTAAAAATATCGATGATCTATACAAACTCATGAGTAAACAAATATCGATGATTTATACAAACACTCATGAGGTAAACAAATATCGATGATCTATACTAACCTCATGAGGTAACAAATATCGATGATCTATACAAACCTCATGAGTAAACAATATCGATGATCTATACTAACCCTCATGAGGTAAACAATATCGATGATCTATACTAAACTCATGAGGAAAACAAATATCAATGATTTTACAAACCTCATGAGGTAAACAAATATCGATGATTTATACAACCCTCATGAGGTAAACAAATATCGATGATCTATACTAACCCATCATGAGGTAAACAAAATATCGATGATTATACAAACCCTCATGAGGTAAACAAATATCAATGATTTATACAAAACTCAGAGGTAACAATATCGATATTATACTAACCTCATGAGGTACAATATCGATGATCTATACTAACCCTCATGAGGAAAACAAATATAATGATTTATCAACCCTCATGAGTGTAACAAATATCGATGATTTAATACAAACCTCATGAGGTAAACAAATATCGATGATCTATACATAACTCATGAGGTAACAATATATCGATGATCTATAAAAACTCATGAGGTAAAACAATATCGATGATCTATACAACCCTCATGAGGAAACAAATATCAGATTATAAAACTCATGGGTAAACAATAGATGATCTATACTAACCATCATGAGGTAAACAAATATCGATGATTATACAAACACTCCATGAGGTAAACAAATATCAATGATTTAAACCTCATGAGTACAAAGTATGATTATACAACCTCATGAGGTAAAAATATGATATATCAAACCTCAGAGGAAACAAATATCAATGATTTATACAAACCCTCATGAGGTAACAAATATCATATGATTTATACCCACATGAGGTAACAAATATCATGATTTATACTAACCCTCATGAGGTAAACAAATATCGTGATCTATACACCCTCATGAGGTAAACAAATATCATGATTATATACAAACCCATAGGTAAACAATATAATGCGATTTATCAACACTCATGAGGTAAACAAATATCGATATCTATACTAACCTCATGAGGTAAACAAATATAATGATTATAAAAACCTCATGAGGAACAAATATCGATTTATACAACACTCATGAGGTAAACAATATTTCAATGATTTATACTATCCTCATGAGGAAACAATATATGATCTCTCAACCCTCATGAGGAAACAAATATCATGATCTATACTAACCTCATGAGTAAACAAATATCGATGATTATAACACACATGAGGAACAAATATCAGTGATCATTACAACCTCATGAGGTAAACAAATATCGATGATTTACATAACCCTCATGTTAGGAAAACAAATATCGATGATCTATACTAACCCTCATGAGGTAAACAAATATGTATGATTAACAAACTCATGAGGTAAACAAATATCGATGATCTATACAACCCTCATGAGGTAAACAAATATCGATGATTATATAAAACCCTCATGAGGTAAACAAATATCGATGATTATAAACTCCATGAGAACAAATATCGGTTATACTAATCCATAGGTAAACAATATCGATGATCTATACAAACATCATGGAGGAAACAAAATCGATGATTTATCAACCCTCATAGGAAACAATATCGATGATTTATCAACCTCATGAGGTAAACAAATATCGATGATTTATACCAACCGTCATGAGGTAAACAAATATCGATGATCTATACAAAACTCATGAGTAAACAAATATCGATGATCATATACTAACCCTCATGATAGGAAACAAATATCGATGATCTATACAAACCCTCATGAGTACAAAATCGATATCTATCGCATGACATGGATCATACACAACCTCATGAGTAAACAAATATCTGAATCTATACATAACTGCATGAGTAAACAAATATCATGATTATACTAACCTCTCATGAGTAAACAAATATCGATGATCTATACAACCCTCATAGAGGACAACAGAATAACGATATCTATACAACAATCATGAGGTAACACAAATATCGATGATTATACAAACTCATGAGGAAACAAATATCGATGATCATACAAACCCTCATGAGGTAAACAAATATCGAGTGATCTATACTAACCCATCATGAGGAAACAAATAACCGATAATAATGATCTATACAAACCCTCATGAGTAAACAATATCGATGATTTATACTAACCCTCATGAGGTAAACAAATATCGATGATCTATACAAACCCTCATGAGGTAAACAAATATCCGATGATTTATACTAACCTCATGAGGTAAACAAATATCGATATCTATATAATATGAGGTTAAACAAATATCGATGATTATACAAACCTCATGAGTAAACAAATATCGAATGAATTAACAACCTCATGAGGTAAACAAATATCGATGATCTTACTACCTCATGAGGAAACAATATCGATGATCTATACAACCCTCAGAGGTAAACAAATATTGCTGTATATACAAACCCTCATGAGGTAAAAAAATATCGATGATCTATACAACTCATGAGGTAAACAAAATATGATCATACTACCCTATGAGGAAAACAATATCGATGATCTACACTAACCCTCATGGAAACAATATCGAAGATGATACTCCTCATGAGGTAAAACAAATATCATGATTAACTACACTAGAGTAAACCAAATATAGATTCTATCAACCTCATGAGGTAAACAAATATCGATGATCTATACAACTCATGAGGTAAACAAATATCGATGATCTATACAACCCTCATGAGGTAAAACAAATATCGATGATTCATACAACTCATGAGTAAACAATCGTGATCTATACATGAGAACATATATGATTTAACAACCTCATGAGGTAAACAAATATCGATATCTATATACAAACACATGAGGTAAACAAATTATCGATGATCTATACAACACCTCATGAGGAAAACAAATATCGATGATCTATACAACCCTCATGAGGTAAAAATATCGATGAACTAACAAACCTCATGAGGAAACAATATCTGATGATCTATACAACCTCATGAGGAAAACAAATACTCGCGATACTATACAAAACCCTCATGAGGTAAACAAATATCGATGATCTATACTAACCCTCATGAGGTAAACAAATACGATGATTTATACAAAATCATGAGGTAAACAAATATCGATATCTATACTAACCTCATGAGGAAAAATATCGTGATTATAAAACACTATGAGGTAAACAAATATCGATGATTTAACTAACCTCATGAGGTAAAAAATCGATGATCTATACTAACCCTCATGAGGAAAAAATTCGATGATTATACAAAACCACTCATGAGGTAAACAAAAATCGATGATCTATACTAACCCTCATGAGGAAAACAAATATCGATGATTCATACATAAACTCATTGAGGTAAACAATATCGATGATCTATACTAACCCTCATGAGAAAACAAATATCGATGATTTATCAAACCCTCATGAGGTAACAATACGTGATCTATACTAACCTCATGAGGAAAAAATATCGATGATCTATACTAAACCATGAGGAAAACAAATATCGATGATTTATAACAACCCTCATGAGGTAAACAATATCGATGATCTATACTAACCTCATGAGAGAACAAAATATGTGATTATACAACTCATGAGGTAAACAATATCGATGATCTATACAAACCCATGAGGAAAAATATCGATGATCTATAAAATCTGAGAAACAATATCGATTGACTATACCACTCATGAGTGAAACAAATATCGATGATCTATACTAACCCTCATGAGGAAAACAAATATCATGATGATATACAACCCTCATGAGGAAAACAAATATCGATGATTTATACAAACACTCATGAGGTAAACAAATATCGATATCTATACAAATCATGAGGTAAAACAATATCGATGATCATACAAACCTCATGAGGTAAACAAATATCGTGATCTATACAAACTCATGAGGTAAACAAATATCGATTGATCTATAACACTCATGAGGTAAACAAATATCGATGATTTATAATACAACCTCATGAGGTAAACAAATATCAATGATTTATACAAACATATGAGGAAAACAAATATCAATGATTATACAAACATCATGAGTAACAAATCGTATTAACAAACCTCAAGACAATATCAATGATTATACAACCTCATGAGGTAACAATATCAATGATTTATACAAACTCAAGTAATAATATCAATGATTATCTAACTCATGAGGAAACAATATCGATGATTTTATCAAATCATGAGGTAAACAATATCATGATTTATACAAACACTCTGAGGTAAACAAATATCAATGATTTAAAACCTCATGAGGTAAACAAATTCATGATAATACCCTCATGAGGAAAACAATATCGATGATCTATACAAACCCTCATGAGGAAAACAAATATCGATCTTTATACTCCCATGAGGTAAACAAATATCAATGATTTATCAAACACTCATGAGTAAACAAATATCAATGATTTATACATAAACTCATGAGTAAACAAATATGATTGATCTATACTAATCCTCATGAGTAACAATAATGATATATAAACCCTCATGAGTAAACAAATATCAATGATTATACAACCCATGAGGTAAACAAATATCAGATGATTATACACCTCATGAGGTAAAACAAATATCGATGATTATACAAACCTCATGAGGTAAACAAATATCGATGATTATACAAACCTCATGAGGTAAACAAATATAATGATTTATAAAACCTCATGAGGTAAACAAATATGATGATCTATACTAACCCTCATGAGGTAACAAATATCGATGATTTATACAACCTCATGAGGTAAACAAATATCATGATTTATACAACACTCATGAGGTAACAAATTCGATGATTATATAAAACATCATGAGGTAAACATACGATGATCTATACTAACTCATCGATGAGTAAACATTAACGATGATATATCAAACACTCATGAGTAAACAAATATCGATGATTCTGATACAAATCTTCCTCATGAGGTAAACAAATATCGATGTTATACTAACAATGAGGTAAACAAATATCGATGATCTATACTAACCTCATGAGGTAAACAATATCGATATTCTATACAAACCCTCATGAGGTAAACAACATATAATGATTTAACAAACCTCAATGAGGTAAACAAATATCGAATGATATAAATACCCACTCATGAGGTAACAAATATCGATGATCTATACTAACCCTCATGAGAAACAAATATGCAATGATTATACAAACCCTCATGAGTAAAACAAATATCAATGATTATACAAACACCATGAGGTAACAAATATCAATGTATTATACTAACCTCATGAGTAAACAATATCGATGATCTATACCCCTCATGAGGTAAACAAATATCAATGATTTAAAACACTCATGAGGTAAACAATATCGATGATTATAAACTCATGAGAAACAATATCAATGATTTATACAACCTCATGAGGTCAAATATCAAATGATTATAAACATCTAAACAAATAATGATCGTTAACCATATCGATGATAACTAATGCGATAAACAAATATAATATCTATCAACCCTCATGAGGTAAACAAATATCAGATGATTATACAAACCTACATGAGGTAAACAAATATAATGATTTATACAAACCCTCATGAGGTAAACAATATCGATTGATCTACTAACCCTCATGAGGTAAACAAATCGATAGATGACTATACAAACCCTCATGAGGAAAATATCATGATTTATAACAACTCGCTCATGGGTACAAATATCTGATGATTCAAACCTCATGAGTAAACAAATATCGATGATTATACAAACCTGATTATCACCATGAGGTAAACAAATATCGATGGATGCTATACTAAACCCTATGAGGTAAACAAATATCGATGATCTTACTAACCCTCATGAGGTAAAAAAATATCGATGATTATACTCATGAGGTAAACAAAATTCGATTGATCTATACAAATCTCATGAGGTAAAACAAATATCAATGATCTATACAACCTCATGAGTAAACAAATATGATGAGTAACAACCTTCATAGTAAACAATATGATGATTATACAAACCTCATGAGGTAAAAATATCGATGATATCAAACTCAGAGTAAATATGATGATTATACAAACCTCATGAGGTAAACAAATATCGATGATCTATACAACCCTCATGAGGAAACAAATCGATGTTATACAACCCTCATAGGTAAACAATATCGATGATCTATACTAACTCCTCATGAGGTAAAAATAATTATCACTGATTGATATTAAACTAAACCCTCATGAGGTAAAAATATCGATGATTTATACAAACCTCATGAGGTAAACAAATTCGATGATATACAAACCTCATGAGGTAAACAAATATCGATGATTTATACTAAGGCCTCATGAGGTAAACAAATATCGATTGATTATAAAATCCTATGAGGTAAACAAATATCGTGATCTTATACAATCCTCATGAGGTAAACAAATATCAGATGATTTATAACTACTCCATGAGGTAAACAAATATCGTGATTATACTAACGTCATGAGGTAAACAAATATCGATGATGTCATACAAACACTCATGAGGAAAACAAATATCGATGATTATGATACAGAACCTCATGAGGTAAACAAGATATCGATGATTTATACAAAATTCTGCATGGGTAAACAAATATCGATGATCTATACATACTACTCATGAGGTAAACAATTCGATGATTTTACTACCCTCATGAGGTAAACAATATCAATGATTTATCAAATCATGAGGTAACAAAATATGATCAACATGACATCGATTGATTATACTAATCCCTCATGAGAGTAAACAAATATCGTATGATCTATACAAACCTCATGAGGAAAGATATACATATCAGATGATTATACAAACCCTCATGAGGTAAACAAATATCGATGATCTATACTAACCTCATGAGGAAACAAATATCGATGATTATACACCTCCATGAGTAAAATATAATGATACAAACCCTCATGAGGAAAAAATATATGTTATACAACTCCTCATGAGGGTAACAATATGATGATAGTTATACAACCACTCATAGGTAACAATATCGATGATATACACTATCAAACTATGATGATAACAATACTCAGAGGTACAATATCGATGATCTATCAAACCCTCATGAGGTAACAAATATCATGATCTATATCTAGGTAACAGACTATGAGGAAACAAATATCGATGATCTATACAACCCTCATGAGGTAACAAATATCGATATCTATACAAACTCATAGTAACAAAATCGATGATCTATATAAACCATGAGGTAACAAATATCGATGATTTATACAAACTCTGAGGTAAACAATTCGATGAATATCAATCTTAATGAGGAAAAAATAGAGTGTCTATACAAACCCTCATGAGGAAAACAAATACGATGTCTATACACCTCATAGGAAACAAATATCGATGATCTATACAACCTCATGAGGTAAAACAAATATCGATGATATCATCTAACCGCTCATGAGGTAAACAATATCGATGATCTTATACAATACCTCATGAGACAATATCGTATCTATACAAACCCTCATGAGGAAACAAATATCGAGATCTATACAAACTAATGAGGTAAACATATAGATGATTTATACTAACCCTCATGAGGTAAACAAATATCGATTATACTAACCCTCATGAGGAAACAAATATCAGATGGATTTATACAAAACTCATGAGGAATAAACAATATCGATGATCTATACAACCTCATGAGGAAAACAAATATCGATGATCATACTAACCTCATGAGGTAAACGAAATATCGATATATTACTAACTATGAGAAAAAAATCATGAGCTATACAACAAACTCATGAGGAACAAATATCGTGATTATACTAACCCTCATGAGGTAAACAAATATCGATGATTTATTACAACCCTCATGAGGTAAACAATATCGATGATTTAATACAAACCTCATGAGGTAACAATATCGATGATCATTACTAACCTCGATGAGGTAACAAATATCGATGATCTATACTAATCCTCATGAGGTAACAAATATCGATATATACTAAGTCAAAACCTCATGAGGTAAACAAATATCGATGATCTATACTAAACTCATGAGGTAAACAAATATCGATGATATTACTAACCCTCATGAGGTAAACAATATCGATGATCTATACAACCCTCATTGAGGAAAAAATATCGATGATCTATACAAACCTCATGAGGTAAACAATATCGATGATCTATACTAACCCTCATAGGTAAACAAATATCGTGATCTATACACTAACCCTCATGAGGTAAACAAATATCGATGATCTAGTACATATCCCTCATGAGGAAAACAAATATCGATAGATCTTATACACCCTCATGAGGTAAACAAATATCGATGATATTAAACCTAATAGAGAAAAATAGAGATCTATACAAACCCGAGTCAATGAATAGTACAACCAAGAACAAATATCGATGATCTACTAACACCCTCATGAGGTAAACAAATATCGATGATCTATACAAACCTGATGAGGAAAACAATATCGGTATATCTATAACAAACTCATGAGGTAAACAATATCGATGATCATACAAACCTCATGATGTAAAAAATATGATGATACAACTATGGATAAAATTCATTTACAACCTCATGAGTAAACAAATATCGATGATTTATATACAAACCTCATGAGGAAAACAAATATCGATGATCTATACAAACCTCATGAGGAAAAATCATGATCATAAATCATAGAGGAAACAATAATCGATGAAATAAAATCATGAGGTAAACAAATATCGATGTATTTATACTAACCTCATGAGGTAACAAATATCGATGATCTATACAAACTCATGAGGTAAACAAATATCGATGATCTATACTAACCCTCATGAGGAAACAAATATGAGATTATACAAACCCTCATGAGGTAAACAATATCGATGATATTACTAACCCTCATGAGGAAAAACAAATATCGATGATCTATACTCCTCATGGGATACAATATCTATAACAAATATGAGAAACAATCGATGATCTATACTACCCTCATGAGGAAAAAATATCGATGATCTATACTAACACTCATGAGGTAACAATCGTATCTATACTAACCCTTCATGAGGAAACAAATATCGATGATTATACAAACACTCATGAGGTAACAAATATTCGTGATCTCTAACCCTCATGAGGAAAACAATATATGATGATCTATACTAACATGAGGTAAACAAATATCGATGATTTATACAAATCATGAGGTAACAAATATCGATGATCTATACTAACCTCTCATGAGGTAAAACAATATCGATGATCTAACTAATCTCATGAGGTAACAATACTCGATGATCTATACAACCCTCATGAGGAAACAATATATCGATGATTATACAAACCTCATGAGGTAAACAAATATCGATGATCTATACAACCCTCATGAGGAAACAAATATCGATTGATCTATACTAAACCCCATGAGGAAAACAAATATCGTGATCTATACTACCCTCGAGGTAAACAAATACGATGATTTATACAAACCTCATGAGGTAAAACAATATCGATTGATTATAAATTGACAAACCTCATGAGGTAAAATATCGATGATTTATACAACCTCATGAGGTAAACAAATATCAGATGATACTATACATAATTCATGAGGAAAACAATATCGATTGATTATATACAACCCTCATGAGGTAAAACAAATAATCGATGATTTAATCAACACATCATGAGTCAACAAATCAATGATTTTCAAACACTCATGAGGTAAACAAATATCGATGATTATTACAAACATCATGAGGTAAACAAATAGTCGATGATCTATACAAACTCATGAGGAAAACAATTATCGAATGATCTATACAAACTCATGAGGTAAAAATACAAGATTATCACTGCATGATTATGATTTACAAACTCTCATGAGTAAAACATATAATGATTTTATAACACTCACATAGAACACATATAGGATTATAAACTCATGAGGTAAACAAATATCAATGATTTATACAAAATCATGAGGTAAACAATATCGGATATATACTAACGCGGAAATATAATATCAAACACCTCATGAGGTAAACAAATATCATGATTTATACAAACCCATGAAGGTAAACAAAATATCAATGATTTATCAAACACTCATGGAAGGTAAACAATATCATGAAAAATATTATACAAACTCATGAGGTAAAACAATATCGACTGATCTATACTAACCTCATGAGGAAAACAAATTATCGATGATATACTACACCTCATGAGGAACAAATATCGAGATTTATACTAACATCATGAGGTAAACAGAATATTCAATGATTATACAACAGCTCATGAGGAAAATATCAATGATTTAACAAACCTCATGAGGTAAACAAATATCGATGATCTATACTAACCCTCATGAGGAAAACAAATATCGATGATTTATACATAAGCACTCATGAGGAAACAAATATCCGATGCTTTATACAAACACTCATGAGGTAAAACCAATATCATGATTTTACAAACACTCATGAGGTAAACAAATATCATGTTTTAAAAAACTCATGAGTAAATCCAAATATGATGATATACAAACCTCATGAGGAAAACAAATATCGATGATTTATACTTACCCTCATGAGGAAAACAAATATCGATGATTTATACAAACCCTCATGAGGAAAACAAATATCGATGATTTATACAAACCCTCATGAGGTAAATGGATATTGACGCATTATACAAACAGTCGTCAGGTCAACATATATGAATGGTTTATATTATACAAACACTCAGGTAAACGGATATTGTTGCTTTCTACAAACATTCATGAGGAAATTGGATATTGATGCATTATACTGTAGTAACTGAATTATTAATTGAATTTATAAAAATGTAAAAATGCAAAATTAACTTAGTTTAGTGCTTTGAGAAATAATTTAATAAATATATGCTGAGAAAACTAGTTAGGAGCAGAATACACACATTTCGCTGATATAGTCGTAAACAACCTTGGAAAACCTTATCTGTCTGGTGACCATCTAAGGCAGCAGCAAGACATGACTATCTCCCCTCTCGGGGCTGTAAACAAGCTCCAAAACAAACCAACAACCCTTCTATGTAGCAATTTTAAAGTCAACAAAGTTCGATCTGTTATCTTGACATACTCTGGTAAAACTGTATATATACACGAAACATTCTATATTATATAGAATTAAGTCTTCAGCTTGCAACGATGTAGCCAGGCTTAGGCCTTCCTTCTGTTCACAGAAGTGTCTTTTATTTTATTGAATAAACAGCTTGTATTGAACTAAACTTTTTCTGTCTTAAGGTGGCTAGAAATTGCTACCACAGAATTGGCGACGAGGATGGGATTGACAGCCTCCATCCGTGAAGAGGGGCTTCTGCCTGTTGATGAGTGAACACTGGTGAAGCCAAAATTGAGAGATCTCTGCTGGAGCACCTGTTTCTACTAGGCAGACTACCCACCTCTCCACGGAAGGTTGCGCAGTCCCAAACTAAAAATTTAAAGAAGGTAAGGATAGTATATACATAGCTGTTTGTTGAGTAAAATAAAAGACTTTGGGGGGTTTTCGGCGGGGGAAGGGGCCGGCGTCAACCATTAAAGGAAATAAGGGGTTTATTCCTCTAAGACAGGACAACATCTTGGTATGCTTTGATAAAAGCGCCGAGTCACAAGGTGGAGGGCAGAGGCGTTGCGCAGATGAGTTTGCCAAGTAGTGTTAAGAGTGTAGAGGCACTGCATATCGGATCAAAGTCGCCGAGTCGAGATGGCGGAGATACGCAAGGATGGCCAGAAGGGCTAGTAACGGGACACTTTTTTGCCATAGGTTGTGAAAGCTGAGGGCCAAGGGATTTAATCGCTGTAATAAAAAGAGGAGCGCTGATGAGTGCTCAGAGCGATTTAGAAATATGGTTATCGGGAATCAGCATCGAAAAGCATGGGATGGCAATGTACCCACTCCTAGCACGGCAAATGCCGAGTATATGAATGAGACCTTTTGGGTCGAGAACTTCAAAAGATGTGAAGTT
>CM068953.1:140772158-140785826 GCA_035128595.1 Eptatretus atami | reverse complement strand
CACAGGACAGTATACAATATAGACACTTTATACAAACACTCATGAAGTAAATGAATATGTCGATGTTTCATTCAAACACTCATGGGGGACAACCCAAATATAGGACCCCTTAACATCATCCAAATCACTCTACATCGACGTCACGTAAATAATTGCTCAGAGTCTTCAATTTTCAATGTGTGTACCCTTTCTCACCTCTCGGTCAAGGTAACTTCAAATACTCTTCTTCCTCGTACACTGTCTTGTTACACATCAATACACTTCTCCTCTATCTGAATGCTAACATTGAATATCTCTCTTCTCGACTTGATACATACAATGACATCCTCTCCACTCTCACGAGGTATCTCAACACTTACGACACTTTATACAAACACTACATGAAGTAAACAGCTCTCCTGTCCTCCCCTCACAGTCTCTCTCATCTCTCTCTCTCTCTCTTCACTATTCTCTTCTCTCTCTTCTGCTTTCTTCTCTTCTTCTATCTTCTCTCTCTTTCTTTTCTTCTTCTCTTCTCTTCTCTCTCCCTCTCCCTCTCCCTCTCCTCTCTCTCACCTATTCTTCTCATCTCTCACTATGTCCGGTCTCCTTCACTTTGTCTCTCCTCTCCAGCTCTCTCTCTCAGCTCTGTCTCTCACTATGTCACTCTCTCTCTCTTCCCCCCCCCCTCTCCTCACTATGTCTCTCTCCTCTCTCCCCCTCCCCCCTCTTCTGCTCTCTCTCACATGCTGTGTGTGTCTCTCTCTCCCTCTCCTCTCTCCTATCTCTCTCACTTTGTGTGTCTCTCCTCTCTCTGTCTCTCTCTCACTATGTCTCTTCGTACTCTCTCTCTCTCTCTCTCTCTCCCACTATGTCTCTTTCTCTCTCTCTCTCGTCACTTTGTCTCTCTCTCTCTCCTCACTATGTCTCTCTCTCTCCCCCCCCTTTCGATCCTCCACTCTCGTCGACTATGTCCCACTCCATATCTCTCTCCTCTCTCCCCCCTCTCTCTCTCTCTCTCTCTCACTATAATGTGTGTGTCATCTCTCATCTCTCTCTGGCTCTCTCATTATCTTCTCTTCTTCTTCTCTGCTCTCCTACTTCTCTCTTCTCTCTCTCTCTCTCATCTTCTTCTTCTTCTTCTCTCTCTCTCTCACTATGTCTCCTCTCTCTCTCTCACTATGGTCTCTCTCTCTCTCTCTCTCTCACTATGTCTCTCTCTCTCTCTCTCGGGGAAACCAACTGAATCAATATCTAGTATAACGATGCAGGGAGTGGACGGCTTCACCGGAAGTCATAGAATGTGGGTAATGCCGTACGAACCGAACAGCGGGGCTCTCTCTCTCTCCTCACTTGTCTCTTCTCTCTCTCATATGTCTCCTCTCTCTCTCTGTCTCCTCTTTCTTCTTCTTCTTCTTCTCTCTCCTCCTTCTTCTTCTTCTTCTCCCTCTCCCTCTCTCTCCTCCTCTCTCCCTCTCCCCTCTCCTCTCCCTCTCTCTCTAACTAGTCTCCTCTCTCTCTCTCTCACTATGTCTCTCTCATCTCTCACTTTGTCTTTCTCTCTCTCACTCTCGCTCTCTCTCACTATGTCTCTCTCTCTCTGCTCTCTCCCCCCTCTCTCTCACTATGTCTCTCTCTCCTCCCTCCCCCCCCTCTCTCTCTCTCACTATGTGTGTCTCTCTCTCTCTCTTCACTTCTCGTCTCTGTCCTCTCTCTCTCATCTCTCTCTCTCTCTCCCCCCCCCTCCTCTCCTCACTATGTGTGTGTGTCTCTTCTCTCTCTCTGCTTCTTCTTCTTCTTCTCTCTCTCTCAATCTTCTTCCCTTCTTCTCCTCTCTCTCTTCTTCTTCTTCTTCCTCTCTCTCTCCTCACTATTCTCTCCTCTCTCTCTCTCCTCTCACTATGTTCTCTCTCCTCTCTCTCTCCTCTCACTAATGTCTCTCTCTCTCTCTCGGGATACGCTAGTTTTAGGGACCTAAGTGATTATTACAGATGATGGGTCAATCCGCAGATGCTCTCTCTCTCTCACTATGGTCTCTCTCTTCTCTCTCTCTCCCTCACTATGGTCTCCTGCTCTCTCTCACTCATGTCTCTCTCTCTCTCCTCTCACTATGTCTCCTCTCTCTCTCTCTCCTCGCTCTCGATCTCCTCTCACTATGTCTCACTCTCTCTTCACCTATGTCTCTCTCTCTCTCGTCTTTCTCTTCTTCTTTCTCCTCTCTCTCTTCTTTCTTCTTCTTCTTCTCTCTCTCTCTCTCTCTCTCTCTCTCTCTCTCTCTCTCTCCCTCTCCCTCTCCTCTCCCTCTCTCTCTCTCCTCACTACTATGGTTCTCCTCTCTTCTCATATGTCTCTCTCTCCTCTCTACTTTGTCTCTCTCTTCGCTCCTCCTCGCTCACTATGTCTCTCTCATCCCTCTCTCTCTTCTCCCCGTCTCTCCCTCTCTCTCACTAATGTCTCTCTCTCTATCATCCTCTCTCTCTCTCCTCCCCCCCTCCTCTCTCGCTCACTAGTGTGTGTCTCTCCTCTCTCTCTCTCTCTCTCCTCTCTCTCCTCTCCTCTCCTCTCTCTCTCACTAGTTCTCTCTCTCTCTCACTATGTTCTCTCTCTCCATCAACACTTTGTCTCTCTCTCTCGCTCTACTCTCACTATGTCCCTCTCTCTCCTCTCTCCCCTCTCTCTTCACCTATGTCTCTCTCTCTCTCATCATATGTTGTGTGTCTCTCACTCTCTCTCTCTCTCTCTTCCTCTCTCTCTCTCTCTCTCTCTCTCTCTCGGAAACGGACGCCTACCGACACTGATGCCTCTCTCGTCCTTCTCTCCCTCTCCCTCTCTCTCTCTGTCTCTCGTTCATCACTATGTCTCTCTCCGTCTCTCATACTATATCTCCTCTCTCTCTTCATCTCCTCTCCTCTCATCCTCTCACCCCCAGCCCCTCCGCGCCCTCTCTCTTCCTCCTCCTCTCTCCTCTCTTCCCCCTCTCTCCTCCCGCTCGTCTCTCCGAATATCGAGTGTTTCATTCAACACTCATGGGTAAAGTAACTTGATATCGAATTTATCATCAAACACTCATAAAATAAAAAATATAGACACCTTTATACAAACACTCACAAAGAAAAAATGAACTTAACAAACATCACAGGTAAACAATAAGACACTTTTATACAAACACTCATACGTAATACGAATATCGATGTCTCATTCTAAACCACTCATTTCGGGGTAAAACAAATATACGACACTCTTATACAAACACTCCTGAAGTAAACAGAATATAGACCTTCTTATACCAAACTCACTCATGAATAAAAATATAGACACTTTCACAGCCAACACTCATGAAGTAACAAATATAGGACCTTTATACAAACACTTCATCGAAAGTAAATGAATATCGATGTTTCAATTCAAAACACTCACGAAGTAAACCAATATAGACACCTTTATAGTCAAACAAATCATGAAGTAATGAATATCGCTGTTGTCATTCAAACACTCACGACGGTAAAACAAATCATAGACACTCCTTATACCAACACACTCATGAAGCTAAATGAATATAGACACTTTATACAAACACTCATTGAACGTAAATGAATATCGATGTTTCATTCAAACACTCATCGGCTAAACAATATGACACTCTTAATCAAACACCATGACAGTCAAATGAATATCGATGTTTCATTCAAACACTCACTGGAATGTAAACAAATATAACACTTTATACAAACACTCACAAGTAAACCAAATATCGACACTTTATACAAACACCTCATGAAGTAAAGAAATATCACTGTTCATCAAACACTCATGGGGTAAACAAATATAGACACTCTTACTACAAACAGCTCATGAAGTAATGAATATCGATGTTTCATTAAACACTCACGAGGTAAAAATGAATTATCAAACTATGAGTAACAATATGCTTTATACAAACACTCATGAAGTAAACCAAATATATGACACTTATACAAACACTTCCATGAAGATCAACTGAATATCAGACTTACGTAAATCACGTGTCCCCATCTCTATCATGTAGATTCTGTCGTTTACAATCACTATGGTAAAAAGATAGACACTTTATACAATATCACTCATGAAGTAAACGAATATCGATGCTTTCATTGAACACACTCACGAGGTAAACAAATAAGACACTTTTAATAAACCAAAAAACACTCAGAAGTAAACAAATATAGGACACCTTTATACAAAACACTCATGAAGTAAACAAATAAAGACACTTAACAAACACTCATGAAAGTAAAAGAAATGTCGATGTTTCTTCAAACACTCACGAAGTAAACAAATATAAGACACTTTCTACAAACACTCATGAAGTAAATGAATATCGATGTTTCATTCAAACACTCACGAGGTAACAATATAGACACTTTATACAAACACTCATGAAGTAAACGAATTCGATGTTCATTCAAACACTCATGGGGTAAAACAATATAGACACTTTATACAAACACTCATGAAGTAAACAAATAAGACACTTTATACAAACACTCACGAGGTAAACAAATATAGACACTTTATACAAACAATCATGAAGTAAACGAATATCGATGTTTCATTCAAACACTCATGGGGTAACAAAGATAGACACTTTATACAAACATCATGAAGTAACGAATATCGATGTTCAATTGAAACACTCACGAGGTAAACAAATATAGACACTTTAACAAACACTCATGAAGTAAACAAATATAGACACTTTATACAAACACTCATGAAGTAAACAAATATAGACACTTTATACAAACACCATGAAGTAAATGAATGTCGATGTTTTTCAAACACTCACGAAGTAAACAAATATAGACACTTTATACAAACACTCATGAAGTAAATGAAATATCGATGTTTCTCAAACACTCATGGGGTAAACAAATATAGACACTTTAATACAAAACACTCACAAAGTAAACAAATATGACACTTTATACAAACACTCACAGGATAAACAAATATACACTTTATACAAACACTCATGAAGTAAACGAATATCGATGTTTCATTCAAACACTCATGGGGTAAACAATATAAGACACTTATACAAAACACTCATGAAGTAAATAAATATCGATGTTTCATTCAAACACTCACGAGGTAAACAAATATAGACACTTTAATAAACACTGCATGAAGGTAAACGAAATCGATGTTTCATTCAAACACTCATGGGTAAACAAATATAGACACTTTATAACAAACACTCCTGATGTAAACGAATATCGAGTTTCAATCAAACACTCTCACAGGTAAACATATAAGACACTTTATACAATCACTCCTGAAGTAAATGAATAATCGATGTTTCATTCAAACACAAGGCGTCACGAAAAAAGTAAACATATAGAACTTATACAAACATCATGAAAGTAATGAATATCGATGTTTCATTCAAACACTCATGGGTAAACAAAATATAGACACTTTTATACAACACTCATGAAAGTAAATGAATGTCGATGTTTCATTCAAACACTCACGAAGTAAACAAATATAGACACTTTATACAAACACTCATGAAGTAAATGAATAGCGATGTTTCATTCAACACTCACGGGTAAACAAATATAGACACTTTATACAAACACTCATGAAGTAAACGATATAGATGTTTCATTTCAAACCTCATGGGTAAACAAATATAGACCACTTTATACAAACACACAGCAAAGTACACAACAAATATAGAACTTTATACAAAACACTCACGAGGTAAACAAATACTAGACACTTTATACAACACTCATGAAGTAAACGAATATCGATGTTTCATTCAACACTCATGGGGTAAACAAATAATAGACACTTTATACAACACTCCCTGAAGTAAACAAAATATAGACACTTAATACAACACACTCATGAAGTAAACAAATATAGACAACTTATGACAAAACACTCAGAAGTAAACAAATATAGACACTTTATACAAACACTCATGAAGTAAATGAATATCGATGTTCTCATTCAAACACTCAGAAGTAACACAAAATAGACACTTTATACAAACACTCATAAGTAATTGAATATCGATGTTTTCATTCAAACACTCACGAAGGTAACAAATATAGACACTTTATTACAAACACTCAGAAGTAAATGAATATAGACACTTTATACAAACACATCATGAAGTAAATGAATATCGATGTTTCATTCAAAACATCATGGGTAACAAATATAGACATTATAAACACCATGAATAATAAATATGATTTTCATTCGAAAACTCCACATCGAAGTAAACAATATGACATTTAATACAAAACTCAAAGTAAAAAATATGATCACTTTATACAAAACACTCATGAATAAAATGAATATCGATGTTTCATTCAAACACTCATGGGTAAACAAATATAGACACTTTATACAAACACTACATGACATAAAATACTGAATAAATGATAGATTTTTTTTGTTTTTTTTTTTTTTTTTTTTTTTTTTTTTTCTTTTCACCCCTTCTTTTTTTTTTTTTTCATTAAACAACTCACAGGTAAACAAAATTAGACACCTTTATACATAACAACTCCATGAAGTAACAAATATAGACACTGTTATCAAACACTCATGAAATTAAACCAATAAGTAGACCAACATCTATACAAACACTCATGAGTAAATGAATATCCGATGTTTCATTCAAACACTCATGGGGTAAACAAAGATAGACACTTTATACAAACACTCATGAAGTAAACGAATATCGATGTTTCATTGAAACAACTCACGAGTAACAAATATAGACACTTTAATACAAACTCATGAGTAAACAAATATAGACACTTTATACAAAACACTCATAAGTAAACAAATATAACACTTTATAACAAATACACTCATGAAGTAAATGAATGTCGATGTTTTCATTCAAACACTCACGAAGTAAAACAAATATAGACACTTTTCTACAAACACTCATGAAGTAAATGAATATCGATGTTTTCATTCAAAACACTCACGAGGTAAACAAATATAGACACTTTATACAAACACTCATGAAGTAAACGAATATCGATGTTTCATTCAAACACTCATGGGGTAAAACAAATATAGACACTTATACAAACACTCATGAAGTAAACAATACGAACTTTATACAAACACTCACGAGGTAACAAATATAGACACTTTATACAAAACACTCATGAAGTAAACGAATATCGATGTTCATTCAAACACTCATGGGTAAACAAAGATATAGACACTTTATACAAACACTCATGAAGTAAACGAAATATCGATGTTCATTGAAACACTCACGAGTAAACAAATAAGACACTTTATAACAACACTCATGAAGTAAACAAATATAAGACACTTTATACAACATCTCATGAAGTAACAAATATAGACACTTTATACAAACACTCATGAAGTAAATGAATGTCGATGTTCATTCAAACACTCACGAAGTAAACAAATATAGACACTTTATACAAACACTCATGAAGTAAATGAATACGATGTTTCATTCAAACACTCACGAGGTAAACAAATATAGACACTTATACAAAACACTCATGAAGTAAACGAATATCGATTTTTCATTCAAACACTTGGGGTAAACAAAATATAGACACTTTATAACAAACACTCACAAAAGTAAACAAATATAGACACTATACAAACACTCCACGAGGTAAACAAATATAGACACTTATACAAACACTCATGAAGTAAACGAATTCGATTTCATTCAAACACCATGGGGTAAACAAATATAGACACTTTATACAAACACTCCTGAAGTAAACAAATATAGACACTTTATACAAACACTCATGAAGTAAACAAATATAGACACTTTATACAACACTAAACAAAATCATATACCATAACAAACACTCAGAAGTAAATGAATATCGATGTTTCATTCAAACACCACGAAGTAAACAAATATAGACACTTTAAACAAACACTCATGAAGTAAATGAATATCGATGTTCATTCAACACATCATGAGGTAAACAAATATAGACACTTTATACAAACACTCATGAAGTAATAATATAGACACTTTATACAAACACTCATGAAGTAAACAAATATAGACACTTTATACAAACCTCACTGAAGTAAACAAATATAGACACTATATATCAAACACTCATGAAGTAACATATATAGACACTTTATACAAACACTCATGAAGTACATATAAGAACATATATACAAACACTCATGAAGTAAACAAATATAGGACACTTATCAAACACTCACGAAAGTAAAACAAATATAGACACTTATACAAATCATGAAGTAAATGAATATCGAGTTTCATTCAAACACTCACGAAGTAAACAAATATAGACACTTATACAAACACTCATGAAGTAAATGAATATCGATGTTTCATTCAAACACTCATGGGGTAACAAATATAGACACTTTATACAAACACTCATGAGTAAATGAATATCGATGTTTCATTCAAACACTCACGAAGTAAACAAATATAGACACTTTATAACAAACACTCATGAAGTAAATGAATATCGATGTTCCAAAACATCACGAAGTAAACAAATATAGACACTAATACAACACTCACAAGTAAACAAATATCGACACTCTTATACAAACACTCATGAAGTAAAATGAATATCGATGTTTCATTCAAACACTCATGGGTAAACAAATATAGACACTTTATACAAACACTCATGAAGTAAATGAATATCGATGTTTCATTCAAACACTCAAGGTAAACAAAATATAGACACTTTATACCAAACACTCCATGAAGTAAATGAATATCGATGTTCATTCAAACACTCACGAAGTAAACAATATAGACACTTTATACAAACTCATGAAGTAAATGAATATCGATGTTTCATTCAAACACTCATGGGGTAAACAAATATAAACACTTTATACAAACACTCATGAAGTAAAATGAAATGTCGATGTTCATTCAAACACTCACGAAGTAAACAATATAGACACTTTATACAAACACTCATGAAGTAAATGAATATCGAATGTTTCATTCAACACTCACGAGGTAAACAAGATATAGACACTTTATACAAACACTCATGAAGTAAACGAATATCGATGTTCATCAAACACTCATGGGGTAAACAAATATAGACACTTTAATACAAACACTCAAAAGTAAACAAATATAGACACTTTATACAAACACTCACGAGGTAAACAAATAAATGACACTTATACAAACACCATGAATAAACGAATATCGATGTTCATTCAAACACTCATGGGGTAAACAAATATAGACATTTATACAAACACTCATGAAGTAAATGAATTATCATGCTTATCATTCAAACACTCACTGAGTAAACAAATATAGACACTTTATAACCACTCATGAAGTAAACAATATATGTTTCATTCAAACACTGCAGGGTAAACAAATATAGACACTTATACAAACACATCCTGAGTAAACGAATATCGATGTTTCATTAAACACTCACAAGGTAAACAAATATAGACATTTATACAAACACTCTGAAGTAAATGAATATCGATGTTTCATTCAAACACTCACGAGTAAACAAATATAGACACTTTATACAAACACTCATGAAGTAAAAATCGATGTTACATTCAAACACTCATGGGTAAACAAATATAGACACTTATACAACACTCATGAAGTAAATGAATTCGATGTTTCATTCAAACACTCCGAAGTAACAAATATAGACACTTTATACAAACACCTCATGAAGTAAATGGAATATCGATGTTTCATTCAAACACTCACGAGGTAAACAATATAGACACTTTATACAAACACTCATGAAGTAAAACGATATCGATGTTTCATTCAAACACTCATGGGTAAACAAATATAGACACTTTATACAAACAACTCACAAAGTAAACAAAATATAGACACTTTATACAAAACACTCAAGGTAAACAAATATAGACACTTATACAAACACTCATGAAGTAAACGAATAATCGATGTTTCATTCAAACACTCATGGGTAAACAAATATAGAACTTTTACAAACACTCCTGAAGTAAACAATATAGACACTTTATACAACACTCTGAAGTAAAACAATATAGACATTTATACAAACACTCTGAAGTAAACAAATATAGACACTTTATAACAAACACTCATGAAGTAACCAAATATAGACATTTATACAAACACTCATGAAGTAAACAATATAAGACACTTTAACCAACACTCATGAAGTAAATGAATATCGAGTTATTCAACACTCACGAAGTAAACAAATAGACACTTAATACAAACACTCATGAAGTAAATGAATATCGATGTTTCCATATCAAACACTCACGAGGTAAACAAATATAGACACTTTATACAAACACTCATGAAGTAAAGAATATAGACACTTTATACAAACCTCTGAGAATAATATCGATGTTTCATTCAAACACTTCATGGGTAAACAAATATACACATTTATACAAACACCCTTCCATACAAGTAAAGAAAACCGATGTTTCATTAAACCTCACGAAGTAAACAAATAAAGACACTTTATACAATACCCACGAAGTAAAACAATAAATATCGAATCACTTTATAACAACACTCATGAAGTAAATGCTATATCGATGTTTCATTCAAACACTCCATCGAGGTAAACATATAGACACTTTAATACAACACTCATGAAGTAAATGCAATTATCGATGTTTCATTGAAACACTCACGAGGTAAACCACACACTAGATAGAACACTTTATACAAAACACTCATTGAAGTAAAAACAAATATAGACACTTTATACAAACACTCATGAGTAAACAAATATAGACACTTTATACAAACATCACTGAAGTAAATGAATATCGATGTTTCATTCAAACACTCATGGGTAACAAAGATAGACACTTTATACAAACACTCATAAGTAAACAATATCGATGTTTCATTGAAACACTCACGAGGTAAACAAATATAGACACTTTTATATCAAACACTCATGAAAGTAAAACAAATATAGACACTTTATACAAACACTCATGAAGTAAAACAAATATAGACACTTTTATACAAACACTCATGAAGTAAAATGAATGTCGATGTTTCATCAAACACTCACGAAGTAAACAAATATACGACAACTTTCCTACACAACTACTCATGAAGTAAATGAAATATCGATGTTTCATTCAAACACTCACGAGTAAAACAATATAGACAACTTTATACAAACACTCATGAAGTAAACGAATATCTGCAAGTTTCATCAAACACTCATCGGGAGTAAACAATATAGACACTTTATACAAACACTCGCATGAAGTAAACAAATATAGACACTTTATACAAACACCACGAGGTAAACAAATATAGACACTTATACAAACACTCATGAAGTAAACAATATCGATGTTTCATTCAAACACTCAGGGGGTAAACAATAAGATATGAAACACTTCTTATACAAACACTCATGAAGTAAACGAATATCGATGTTTATTGAAAAACACATCACTTGAGGTAAACAAATATAAGACACTTTTATACAACACTCATGAAGTAAACAATATACACATAGCAAACTCAGAATACACTATTAACAAGACACTTAAGATAAACAAGAATGACTTACAACTCATTGAGTAAGATGAACTGTCGATGTTCATTCAAACATCTCACGAAGTAACAATATACGACCACTTATACAAACACTCATGAAGTAAACTGAATAATCGATGTTTCATTCAAAACACTTCCAGAGTAAACAAATATAGACACTTTATACCAAACACTCATGAAGTAAACGAATATCGATGTTTCATTCAACACTCATTGGGTAAATCAAATATAGACACTTCTATAAAAACACTCACAAAGTAAACAAAATATAGACACTTATATACAACAACACTCAAGGTAAACAAATATAGACAATTTATGACAAAACACTCAAATGAAGTAAACGAATATCGATGTGTTCATTCAAACACTCATGGGGTAAACAAATATAGACACTTTATACACAAACCACTCCTGAAGTAGAACAAATATAGACCCAGCTTTAATACAAACACTCATGAAGATAACAAATAATAGACACTCTATGTAACATCACTCATGAGATAAACAAATATAGACACTTTATACAAACACTCATGAAGTAAAATGAATATCGATGTTTCATTTCAAACCTCACGAAAGTAAAACAAATATTAGACACTTTATACAAACACTCATGAAGTAAATGAATATCGATGTTTCATATCAAAACACTCACGAGGTAAAACACATAATATAGACACCTTTATACAGAACACATTCATGAAGTAAATATGATATAGACACTTTATACAAAACACTCATGAAGTAAATGAATAATATGCGATGTTTCATTCAAACCACTCAACGAAGTAAACAAATATAACGACACTTGTATACAAGACACTCATGCAAGTAAACGAATATCGATGTTTCATTCAAAACACTCACTGGGGTAAACAAATATAGACACTTTATACAACAACTCATGAAGTAACTGGTAAATGAATGTCGATGTTTCATTCAAACACTCACGAAGTAAACAAATATAGACACTTTATACAAACACTTGTGAGGCAAACTAATATCGTTACTTGATACAAGCACTCCTGATGTAAACAAAGTTAAACATTTCATACAAACACTTGTGAGGTAAACAAATATACTCGTAGTCGCTGTATACAAATGCTTGTGAGATAAACAATATAGACACTTTGTGCAAACACTCATAAGGTAAACGAATATAGAGGCTTTATTCAAACACTGGTGAGGTAAACGAATATCGACGCTTGATAGAAGCACTCATGAGGAAAACAAATGAAGCACTCATGAGGTATGTTTTATACAAATACTCGTGATGTAAACGAATATAGACACGTTTACCAACACTCGTGATGTAAACGAATATAGACGATTTTTACAAACACTTATGAGGTGAAGGAATATAAACGCTTTGTGCAAACACACGCGAGGTAAACATATATAGACTCTTTATACTAACACTCATGATGTAAACAAATATCGACACTTTTCTGCAAACATCCGTGAGGTAAACGAATTTTGATGAGTTATACAAACTCTCATGAGGTCAACAAAATACACGACCAGTCAAAAGTTTTAGAACAACCCCATTTTACCAGTTTTTGCTGAAATTTAAGCAGTTCAAGTTCAGTGAATAACCTGAAATGGTACAAAGCAAAGCAGCACACTGCTAGAGGTTAAAAAAAAAGTTTAGGTCACCAAAAACTGAAAAATAATGTAAATTTCAGAGTTGTTAAAAAAGGCCCCTTTTCAGGGAAACAAATAATGGGGAGCAACTGCAAAGCTGTTCTGCAGCAATGGAAGTAAATTAAGCCTTGAAAGTTGATGCAAACAATTCCCACAGGTGTCCCAACGTTTGTTGATCAGTTACAAACCCTCTGTCTGTATAAAAGCAGTGTTGGAATAGACTGTGTTGCTACACCCTCTGAAGCATTCAATAGTGCACTGCAGGAAGTAGTATATTGCTATCATAATGTGAGAAAAGACAATTAAGGAAGACAGACAGACCATTATAACCCTTTAAAGTGTAGGTCTTTCCTTTAGAGAAATTGCAAAGAAAAAAAACCAAGGTGTCAGTAAGTGCAGTTTCCTACACCATCAAAAGGCACTTGGAAACTGGA
>CM068953.1:140759299-140770741 GCA_035128595.1 Eptatretus atami | reverse complement strand
GTTAGAATTAGAAAGGATTATAATCTCCTTTGCTAATCTTTATTCCTAGTCTTCAGACCCTTTTTGTTGAAGGAGAATGTTTCTCAATCGTCCAACTCTATCATGCTCACTTTGCATTGGTTTTGGAATAGTTAAAACCATTAAATAAAATTGCGATTGAGAAAATAAATATTACATTGGAGGATGGTTCAAAATTAATCTGTACTTTTATATATAGCTATGCTTGAATATAGACTTTACAGCCAATTATCTGTAAACTTAAATAGGCTTGCAGTTTTTGTTGATCAGAAATTTCACAACTATTCACTGTTCCACCTCTTTCCACTGCATCAAATTGATAACAAGCATTAGAGCAGGAACACCTGATTATGGGTTTCAGTTACTAACCAAATAAACACAAATTTCCTTCAAAATTATATACTTAGATTACCCTTCATTTCGTATGAAGCTCGATGGAATCTAGTACTGTGCTATTGGCAAATCAAGATCAAGCTTTCATTGCTTGGCTTGTGATAGGCTAGCACCCCAGCTTCATGTGTCTTTGAATGCTGTAGAATTCAAAATTTCATAATAAATTATTGGAATCTCCTATGGTGTGGCTAATGCACAAGGTTTGTTACTTTCACATCACAGTGAGGTTGATGGCCTGTTTATTTTAATTTTTTTTGTCTCTCCTATGATCTAGTTCCTTCTGCTCTCTCAGCCCTCCAACTCTCCCTCACTCCTCTGGGACAAATGCATTTTTTCAGTAACCATCTCCTAGTTCAACTCCCAAAATCGTGGTTTACCGCACACCTCCAACTTTTCTGTTGCTCTTTTCCATGGTTTGTGTGATTGCCTTCCAGACGGTTCAAAAGCCACCCAGGGCTTCCAGCAGGATGTCGACCACCATCTCACCTCACCCCCCTCCATCCCTAACCACAATGGTTTTTACCTCCATTAACCCTACCCTCTTACTTGCAGGCTACTGTTTCCTCTCCTCTTCTTTTGATTCCCATTCATTTGTTGACTTGTCAGTCTCTAGCTGTGGCCCCACTGTTAGTACATTGCCTTTTTGCCCTCTGTCAACTTGATCACCCTCATATGAAAATTATAGAGGACCAAGCCTTTACACAAGGATGTTTCTTCAAAAACAAGCTCAATTTAATGTGCACTTTTGCAAACATAAGCTCATTTTGATTCTGGCAATGGACTACTTTTCTGCAAAGATGCTATTACATTGCTTTCCAGCCGTGCTTGCCCAATGTCAAAGGCTGTTTACAGAAAGTGCCATGAACACCCAGCCAAGCTTTCATTACTAGGCTTGTGAAAATGATGCTTCACCTAAATGCAGCCTGACCGATTTCTCATCTGGAATAGATGTATTTGAGGTATAAGTTGTTGCTCCTCTGGATGAAATTTGAATTCCCACAACTGTTTATGAACGTTTCCACAGTTGAGAAATTACCCCAATAAGTGTTGCTTTGTTATAAGCTTTAATATGTTGCTTCAAGAAAAAATCCCTTCAAAAACTTAAACATGACAAATGTTCACAAAGGTAACAATGAAATCTTTTTTTTTAAGTTCCTCTCGTGCTTATGTAAGCAATAATCATTCTGAGTTTTACCTCCGATAGTTCCACATAAAATATGCAGGATCCGTCCTTTCACGGCTGGAATATTTCCTTTTAGGTGCTTGTAAAATATGCAGGATCCGTCCTTTCATGGCTGGAATATTTCCTTTTAGGTGCTTGGTATATATATAATATATATTATATATATATATATATATTATTCTTCTTCTTCTTCTTCTTCTTTCGGCTAGCTCCCGTTAGGGTCGCCACAGCGGATCAACCGTCTCCATTTCGCTCTATCCTCCACATCTTCCATTGACACTCCAACCACCCGCATGTCCGCCCTCACAGTATCCATGAACCTCTTCTTTGGCCTTCTCTTCTCCTCCTGCCTGGCGGCTCCATCTTCAACATCCTTCTCCCGATATACTCCGCTTCCCTCCTGTGCACATGTCCAAACCATCTCAATCTCGCCTCTCTCACTTTGTCTCCAAACCGTCCTACCTGCGCTGTCCCTCTAATATACTCATTTCTTATCCTATCCATCCTCGTCACTCCCAACGAGAATCGCAGCATCTTTAACTCTGCACCTCCAGCTCTGCTTCCTGTCTTTTTGTTAGTGCCACCGCCTCAAACCATACAACATAGCTGGTCTCACTACCGTCTTATATACTTTCCCCTTCACTCTTGCAGCTACCTTCTGTCACAGATCACTCCTGCAACTCTTCTCCAACCACTCCATCCTGCTGCACTCTCTTTTTCACTTCTCTCCCACACTCTCCGTTACTTTGGACAGTTGATCCCAAGTATTTAAACCCATCACCCTTCCCACCTCAACTCCTTGCAACCGCACCATACCACCACCCTCCCTCTCATTTACGCACATGTACTTCCGTCTTACTCCGACTGACTATCATTCCCCTTCTCTCCAGTGCGTACCTCCACCTCTCGAGGCTCGCCTCAGCCTGCTCCCTGCTCTCCCTACAGATCATGATGTCATCCGCGAACATCATAGTCCATGGAGACTCAGTCTGATCCCGTCCGTCAACCTGTCCATCACCATTGCAAACAGGAAAGGGCTCAGAGTCGATCCTTGGTGCAATCCCACTTTTACCTTAAACCGGTCCGTCATTCCTACTGCACACCTCACCGCTGTCACACTGTCCTCATACATATCCTGCACGATCCTCACATACTTCTCCACCACTCCCGACTTCCTCATACAATGCCACAACTCCTCTCTTGGCACCCTATCATAAGCTTTCTCCAAATCCACAAACACACAATGTAACTCCTTCTGGCCTTCCCTATACTTCTCCATCAACATTCTCAAAGCAAACATCGCATCAGTGGTGCTCTTTCCTGGCATAAACCCATATTGCTGCTCACAGATTGTCACCTCTCTTCTCAACCTAGCTTCCACTACTCTTTCCCACAACTTCATGGTGTGGCTTAACAACTTTATCCCTCTGTAATTTCCACAGCTCTGCACATCACCCTTATTCTTGAAAATCGGAACCAGTACACTTAATCTCCACTCCTCCGGCATCCTCTCACTTTCCAAGACTTTTCTAAACAATCTTGTTAACAACCCCACTGCCATCTCTCCTAAGCACTTCCATGCCTCCACTGGTATACCATTTGGGCCAACCCCTTTCCACTTTTCATCTTCTTCATAGCAGTCCTCACTTCATCCTTACTGATCCACCCCACTTCTAGATTCACTATCTCCACCTCTTCCAACCTTTCTCTCTCTCTCATTTTCTTCATTCATCAGCTCCTCAAAGTATCCATCCACCTTCTCAACACACTCTCCTCGCTCGTCAGCACATTCCCATTTGCGTCCTTTATCACCCGAACCTGCAGCACATCCTTCCCAGCTCGGTCCTCTGTCTTGCCAATCGGTATAAATCCTTTTCCCCTTCTTTTGTATCCAACTTCTCATACAGCTCGTCATATGCCTTTTCCTTGGCCTTTGCCACCTCTCTTTTTGCCTTTCGCCGCCACTCCTTGTACTCCTGCCTACTTTCTTCATCTCTCTGACTATCCCACTTCCTTTTCGCCAACCCCTTCTTCCTTATACTTTCCTGTACTTCCTCGTTCCACCACCAAGTCTCCTTATCTTCCTTCCTCTGTCCAGATGTCACACCAAGTACCTTCCTAGCTATCTCCCTCACCACTTCTGCTGTAGTTGCCCAATCATCCCACCCATCTTTACCACCATCCAACGCCTGTCTCACCTCCTCCCTAAATTTCACCAGACAGTCTTCCTCCTTCAGCTTCCCACATCTGGTCCTTGGTTCAGCCCTTACTCTCTTCCTCAACCTCACCTCTAAAGTCATCCTACAGACCACCAATCGATGCTGTCGAGCTACATCCTCCCTGCCACCACCTTACAGTCACTAATCTCTTTCAGGTTGCATCTCCTGCTTAAGATGTAATCCACCTGTGTGCCCTTTCCTCCACTCTTGTATGTCACCCTGTGTTCCTCTTCTTCTTGAAATACGTATTTACCACTGCCATTTCCATTCTTTTTGCAAACTCTACCACCATTTGCCCTTCCACATTTCTCTTGTTAAGACGTACCTACCCATCACCTCCTCATCCTCTTTATTCACTTCCCAACATGCCCATTGAAATCTGCTCCAATCACCACTCTTTCATCCTTGGATACACTCTCCACCACTTCATCTAACTCACTCCAGAAATCTTCTTTATACTCCATCTCACACCCCATATGTGGGGCATATGCACTGATGACATTCATCATCACCCCTTCAATTTCCAACTTCACACTCATCACTCGGTCAGACACTCTCTTCACCTCCAATACCCTCTTGACATAATCTTCCTTCAGGATTACCCCGACACCATTTCTCCTCCCATCCACACCATGGTAGACAGTTTGAAACTCCTCCAATGCTCCTAGTCTTACTCCCCATCCACTTGGTCTCTGTTACACACAGTATGTCCACCTTTCTTCTCTCCATCATATCAGCCAACTTTCGCCCTTTGCCAGTCATCGTCCCAACATTCAGAGTTCCAACTCTCACCTCCACACTTCTACCCTTCCCCCTCTCCAACTGCCTCCGGACCCGCCTTCCCCGTCTCCTTCTCCTCCTTCGCCCAGCAGTAGCACAATTTCACTGGTACCCTGCTGACCACCGGTACGGTGGCGGTGTTGGTAACCCGGGCCTCGACCGATCCGGTATGGAAATTCGTTTTGTTGTCCGCATAATGATTTGGCATAGGTTTTTACGCCGGATGCCCTTCCTGACGCAACCCTGGTCGCCTCTTACGACACACAGGGATATGGTACACCTATTCTAACCGGGGCATACACCGGGCCCAGTACAACTGGTACTCATTTCGCCGACCTCGGAAGGATGGCAGGCTGAGTCAACCCCCTGGTGTTTTCGACTTGGTTTTTATATATATTATATATATATATATATTATATATATATATATATATATACACATATATATACATACATATACATATACATATATACATTACATACATATATACATACACACATATACATATATATATATATATATATATATACACCATATTAATTCAGTGTCCCAACGGGGCTTGAACTCAGGACCTTTTGGGTCCCAAGCCACTGCCCTAACCACTGCGCCAACACCAGGCTTGATATATATATATTATATATATATATAGTTATATATATATATATATATATATAGTTATATATATTAGTATATATATATATATATATATTTTTCATATATATATATATATAACTAATACAGTGTATATCTGCTCACAAGCTTCCTATCTCACAGCTTTGCACATCACCCAACTTCATAGGTATAATTAAGTCACAAATCTCCTTACTGCATCTAACATTACTTTCAAACACCTTGTGATGTAACCAAGTTTGAATGTAAAATGTATATGTTCCACCGTGAACGTGGATTAAACCATGTCTTGCCTCATGCATATTTATGCTCTGCCCATGTGTGGCGCCTTCTCCACTGCGAGAAGGTGAGGGCAGTTCTTCCCTGTCTGGTGGAGCATGTGGTTGTATGTGGAGAAGGCATGGTTTTTACCATCGCACTTGGAGTGTTTTAAAATAAAATAAAATAAAAAGGAAACTTCTGCAAGTGTTGGTTAAACTGCCTGGGGCATTCTTATTTAAGAATTGGGACAGGTAGGCTGTTCCAGGATACTCCTCCCTTTATTGTTTGGCAGAGTTAAAAGTAGACTTTTGTCAAAGTTTTCATGCTGCTGGATTATGTCACTGCATCTGTGCTTCAAGCCCAACTGTTATAGAAATGCTGTTGTCATTTCCATTTATTCCATTCATCATGTGACTGTTCTATGTCCCTCCCATATGTTAACAGCCATTCCATCCCATTCCATCATATCAGCCATCCTCGACAAGTATATCCACAAGTATTACATATACAGAGAGACTTGGGTATGGGGAAGGATGTAGATCGAGAGAGAAATGAGAGGTGAGGGGTGGAAGAAAGGCAGTAGAGAAGTAGAGAGAAGGTGAGGATGCAATGGATAATGCAGAATGGGGAAGGAAGGAAAGGGGATCAATGAATGAGACACATGGTCGGTGGCCGAAAAATCTGCCGTTTTGCAAATATCATATTTTGATGGTCTCAAAATGCACAAATGTCATGTGCCAGTCCATTACATAAAGCTTACGTTTGATCCCATTTCTTAGCAACAGCAATCACCAAGTGTGATCTCTTGGGTAGACATGCTCCCAATACACAATACGACAAAGCACACCTCATAATTGAGCAATTTTACCATGGACCTAGAAAACCATTAGTAGCTGAAGGAAAAAATAAAAGGAAAAACCAAAGTTGAACAATGCCAATCTCCTTGCCTTGAATGTGTTAAATGCACAAAAGCTTTTTCATGAGCCTGAGAAAACTTTGAAAAGTGGATACCACAACATGCCAATATGAAATGTTTAATCGCATTTTAAGTTTATGCAGTTCAATCACACAACACTCCAGATTTCCACAAAGAAACCATGTTAAACCAAACAGTGAGGCAAGCAAAGAGAGGCATACATGCACGCAAACTCCAAATGGAACAATGGATTAAAATCAGTCGTTAGCCTCTAAAACAGTGGATGAGAACAACAGGAAAAGGAAACATCTGCACACGAACAGCTAACAGCATAGCTTTACGACAGCATGCATTGCAAAGGTAATACATTCCTCTGACAACCCCCTCTCACCTCACCCCCTGCCTCCACTTCATTTGAACAAAATGATGTGGATGGAGAATGGAGAAAAGGTGATATATCAGCATTGCTGATGGAAGGAAACATTCAAAATTACATTGGAAAAAAAAATTATATAATAATTATCAACAGACATTTCACTTTTTATCCCTTATGTAACAGTTATTTAACACTTTCTTATTAATCATCGCACACTGCGGTTAAAAGCTTCACGTATAAAGCTTATAACTATGCAAGCTTTAATGAGCTTTTAAGGTGAAATATTTTGTTCGGGTCAACTTTTTCCAGAGATTCTAATTGAATCGTGCTGTGAGTAAAAGGAACAACTTTGAACAACAAAAATAATTATGCAATGTATATTTCTGTGATAAGAATCAAAGGAAAGATTGCTCAACATATAAAGCCTCAAATATTTAATATTACCCTGATGCCGCAGCAAAATCATATTGGTGGGACTTTAAAAAAATATTAATAATAATAAAACGACAACTTCCCCGACACATCAACAAAGGAACCAGTGAAACTGAAAAAGGACAGATTTCACTGCACATTTGAAAAACAAAAACAAACATTCTCTTGGTACAAACTATTGACATATCACAAATCATTGCATGCACCCCCACCTTCTCCCACTCTTCTAACAGTAGTACGAATCTAAGTGCCAAAGTAATCAAACTCCAAAAAAATAATAATGATAAAATGCAGTGCACAGTTCAAAAAGAAATAATAATAAGAATAAAGAATCCTGAATTTAGATAGAATAGGTAGATAATGCTACTTAACACATTTTCAGAACCTACACGAGTCATGAAACATTAAGGCAAAATAATGAGGAACAGCAAAATGTCTTCCATTTATATTAAGGCTTTTGTGCTATTATATTTTTTTTAATGGGAAAACGTTCAAACACTAAATGCAGAATGAAAAAAAACGAAGATCATTCATCTCAGTAATAACTCTAAAACACATGAAGTGGTTATGTACCAATGCAGGTGGATAATCACATCACTATATTCCATGTTATTAAAATACTTGCAGTGACTTTCCTTCAAATGAATAATTTCAAAAAACAATTGAAAAAAAGAAAAGAAAAGGCTATTGTTCTACTCAAAGTAACAATAAAATGATAAAATGTAAAGAAATGTGTCAGACAAAAAAAAAAATGCCACTTACAAAAGCATCCAGCTAAATATATCGATAAGACTCCAAGGTTTAGTGCAAGCAAGAATGAACTTTCAAAATTATCATTGTCAAACGAATGACCAATCATATGCATGTGCAGATATTATCAAGGATTTAAAAGGAAATACCCATTGATAAATTGCGATTTGATATGCTCCAGCAAGGGATATGACAAAACAATGTGAAAAGTGGAGTTTCAGGTACAATATCTGCTTTCCAAGTAAAAGGAGGATAATTAAGCTTCTGTAATGCACCGCATTTAACTTTCTGAACCACCATCCCAAATTATGATGTTGTAAAGAGCTCAGTATGTGGCTGGAGCAAAGCTCTCAGAGCCAGGAATGATTTCAGAGAAAGGAGGTTTGTGGTAGGCTTCACTTGACTCAACACCACTCCCAGTAATGTAAGGTGGCGTGGGAATGGCTTTATTGCCTCCCATATCTCGAGCATCATTCTGTCCAACGGCTGGCGCTTGTGGGAAGCTGGATGCAAAGGCAGCACTCGCTCCCAGGCGGTACCGTTGAAAGGCCAAGAAAGCGATCCCACCCTGTGGTAACCAAACAGCATCATTTGGAATATATGATGCACAGGTGTAGAAAGTAACAGTGGGAGGAATGGATGAGAGAATAATGTGGGAAAGAGAAACAAATGTCTGTTAACAGCCGTAGCACTGGTTACAAAGCATCTTTGCAAATCAACAGTGTCGAATCACGAAAATTGAATTGAAATTGTATAGGGGGTGGGGTGGAGGAGTTGACCTTAAAATTATGGTACCAAATTCAAGGTAAAAAGAAATTCAATTAATAGCATTCCTTTCCAATTAAAATCATAGATTAAAATAGCATATAAACTTTCCAATCATCATGCAGTTAATCAAAAATAATAACGGGAGGAGTAATGGATGTTACAGGGCTGGAAATAAAACTTGGAACCTACTGATCAGTGTCTGTCAAATAAATCAAAATATTGTAGATACATGAGTGTTTACAAGAAAGCACCATTATGAAAAATATGCGTCATATTTGCATTATCATGCGACATTTTGCAATGCTGAAGGGCCATTGAAGGAACAAGGTTTCAAATTATATTTCATCATGAGAGAGAGCATGCAGTTTAAGACTTGAACAAGCGTTTGAATAAGCAATTTATTGATTTGCAAAATAGAGGACAATTTTTTAAAAATCCATCAAATAAATCAAATACTGAAGCCAATAACTAGATGTAGACTTTGAAGATTGGTTATGAACAATAAAAAAAAATTGGAAATATAAATGTACAACTGTTAGGCATGACAGCAAGCAACACAGCACACACTCCTTCCATCTCGAGTGGCTCTTCCTCAGTGGTGGTTTGGTTCCATATGCAAGTAATAAAAACAAAAAAACTCAAAATGGCGACGTCATCACACATGGGTGAAAATCTAATTGTCTGAATTAAACAGATGCCAAGATGACAATATGCAATATAATATAGTTCTTCATACCCAGGAGAAGATTGAGAAGAAAGAGAAGGCAATAGCTGCTCGAGCACTGTCAGCGCCAATGTTACTTGGGAGGTAGTCACTCGGTGTTACTTGCCATTTGTTGGTCAAAAAACAGAAGCCAACAAACCACAGGAAAGTATGCACAGCTGGTGAGCAGGGTGAAAGTATGGTACATGGAGATAACAAATGGTTTTAATATTTTTTTTCCAAAATAATTACATGTACTTGTCAATGACACTCTTTCAAGCAGAGTAAAAATCAAAAAGTGTCATAAAGGCAACAATTTACATCGATGCAAATGTTATGTGTTAGTGTACATGCCTACATGTTTAAAAGTAAATACGTATTTATATATGGTACAAAAAAAAAAGTTTGACGTTTTACCCTTAAAAAAAACGAGAAAATCAAATTTGATGCAAATGCATCAATGAATATGCTTCAGCCCACGTTTGAGCTGTCAACACACTGTTAAGTTTGATCTCAGAGAGAGAGAGAGAGAGAGAGAAGAGAGAACGTCAGATGCTTCGAACTTGAGTTATGATATGCAAGATGATTTTCAAAGGGCAGATGGATGACCTTTGACCTGTTGAATCGAAAATATTAGTTCATTTTGGTATGGCTGTCTATACTTGTGCAAAGTTTGGTTGAAATCACTTTTGTGGTTCACAAGTTATTGAGATCGCAAAGATTTTCAATTAAAGGCCACATGACCATAGACCTTTGATGGTTGGAACTCAAAATCGAATCAGTTCATCTTTGCATCAGACTACATGCTTGTACCAAGTTTGGTTGAAATCCCTTCAGTGGTTCACAAGCTATCGCAGGAACAAAAATCTGCTATACACGCATGGACGCACAGCCTAATGGACAACCAGAAAACAATCCCTTCCACGCCTTCCAATGCACAGGCATAAAAAGTGTTTCTCTACAAAGGATGGAGGCTCTGGAAAGAGCAGGTGAGTCAAAAAGGCAATGAGGTGGGGCTGAAGTTGGACAACAAGCAAGGAAATAAACGAACAAGGATAGATGAGAGGGAGAAAAAGAAAAGGAGGGGGGGGAGGATAACCTTTAAGTAAAGAGGGTTGAGTTAAAGATGGTTAATGAGGGTACAAATATTTGGATGAGGGATCGGGAACCACCTGCTTGACATCCTGGAGGGAAGAGTGGGATTGAAGAACCTCAGGAAGGGAGTTCCACAAATGGGAGAAAAGAGGAATAAAATAGTGGAGGATGAAAGCCTGTATTTTTGGAGGATAAACCAGGAGTGGGATACTGGAAGATGGGGTGTGTCATGGAAAAGATGAAGAGGGCCGATGGGCTCTGAACAAAAGGATCTAAACTGGAGGAGGGGTGGTAAAATAACGCGATCAGAGCAGGATGTGGCGCAGAGCAGGAGAAAAGAATGGGCACAGAAGAAGAGTAGATGGCCTGAAGCTTCATCATCATTGTGGGAGAAAAGATGAAAGTTGATTGATGAAAAAAACCAAAGAATTTTTTTTTTTTGTATGCATTGTCGAGGCTCGTATGAGAGTGAACACACAATGCACACACAGCAAGGGGGGCATGAGGCAAGAGGGGCAGGAGAGGAAGGACAAACAGTGGGGAACAGAGACATTAGGAGATCTGTGGAAGGAAGAGGGTTGGGGTGGGAACATGGGGTATACAAGATGGGCATTACCGGTACTTTCAGGAAGGAAAGCAGGGAATTTGAATAATGTGGTTTGGGTGGATTAAAGGGGGTAGAAAAGATCGAGGATTTGGATGGGGGAAGATAAGAGATGTGGTGATCAGCGGTTTTGAAGACTGAGAGGGAAGAGTGGATTGAAAGAGAATGTGGGAGTTTGCTTCTAAAGTCCAGAAAAAACAGGAATAAAAGAGTGAAGGTGAGCGTGATTATTGATTTTGGTAGTTTTACCAGACGGGGGTTGCTGGCAGACCTTGAGCGCTCTGCAGAAATATCGGGGGGACATATCTCAGACA
>CM068953.1:140713528-140735217 GCA_035128595.1 Eptatretus atami | reverse complement strand
TTACTGCAGAAATGTTCCCACTTCGTTTCCGGCCTTTCTTTCATTGGTCCAGCATGGTTCGGATCTGAGTTGTAGGCGGGTTTTTGTTCCCGTTAATCTACTCATCATAGCCGGCACGGCTTTGGCAGTTCCGCTCGACTGCACCCGAACCGGAGTTGGTAGTTGGTAGTTGGAACTTTGGTAGTTGAACTCCACCGCAGTTGGTAGAGTGACCCGTTGGATGCAAGTACGTGCTGAGGGCGTAGTTCCCGGTAGTCTAAATTGCGTAGTTAATGAGATAAATTGAGTTCTAGACAAAAGACCCCTAGCTACGCGTTTTGAATATGTGGCGTCCACCGGTCGGTTATGCGACCCGCCGCCACAGAATTATCGGAGCGACCGGCGTACATTCCGGCGAGTCCGGTGGGAATGACGTACTTCCCCACCTAGTGGTCCGTTTTCGCCACCGGACCTGGCCGCAACAATATAATAAATATATATTATATATATATATATATATATATTATAATTTATATATATATACATATATAATATATATATATATATATATATATATATATTATATCAACACACAACATATAATATATATAACACATACTACATATATATACATATACATATTAATAATATACAACAATATATATATATATATATATTAATATAGTATATATTATATATACATACATATAACACATAATATATATTCTCTCTATTATCATACGCAAAGCTGCCACTAAAAACTGGCTTCGCCGTCATACACGATCCCTATGTAAACTGCTGTGGCACTTAGCGCGACATGCACGAATGTTTGGGAAGTCTTGGGTTCCATAGTACCACTTGCTTTGGCACAATGCGTATTTTTGTCATTCCCATGTACGGTCTGTCCGTCTGCTACCGAGCTATGTTGTCTGCTATCCCGTCGATGTGCACGGTTCGTTAGTATAATAATATACATATTATACACAACACAACCACATCATAATACATATAGCGATATATATATATATATATTATATATATAATATATATATAATATTATATATATATCATATATATATTATATACACACACACTATATATATAATATATTACATACACACCACTATATATATATACTCACAACATATATATATAGCGTACACACACACACATATATATATATTATTATATATTATATAATATATGTATATATGTATATTGTTACGGTTGTGGAAATTCACAGATCCCATTCAGAGTTCGAAGATCAGTTATGTCGATAAGTGTGGTGTCCAGATTAAGATTTCCCACCGATGTTAAAGGAATTATTCGTGGTCCGAGGCTGTGCATTTTGAGTTAGCCGTTATTCTTTTCTATCTTTATTTTAAAACAACATCTCCTCACCAATCATCTCCCACAAACAACAAGTCCTCACCATCATCTCACAAACAACATTATCTCACCACAAACAACACATTTCAACAAAAACACATCATCCACAAAAACAACATTTCAACAAAGAACACATCTCTCACCGATCATCTCCAAGGCGCCGCATATTTTCACCAGCAACAATACCCAACAACCAACATCTCACAGGCGAACACGATGGCATCCTCGCAGCGGAAGGGTGTTTTCAAACGACGGCGGTTGTGAGAGTGATCTCAAACACGTCCGCGCATGACTTGCAAACAGCATCAAACGAAAAGGGGCGGAGCCAGCCGGGTGAAGGCGAAGGTGAAGACCAAGCCCCCCCCCGAACCCGATAAAAGGCCGGGCTGAACGCCGAGTTTGGAGTTGGCTGGCCGTTACAGTCAGCGCAGTAAGTGACAGTCAAGTCTGCAGTGGAGTGTTGGAGTCATTCAGGAGTGGATATGCGGGTGGTGGAGCGCCCAGATCTGTCCGAGCTTGAGTCGAGTTAGCAGCGCGAGAGAAGTCGCCAGCCAGCTACATAACAGTCCGAGCGACGCTGAGAGTGAGCGCGGCTCTTAAAAGCATCAACTCAAAAAGAGCAAGGCCGTTCGCGATCCTACTGAAGCGTCGTGTAGCGCCCGACGACCACCGGACTGCTAGCGACCGACCAAACCGAAACCCCGTTACAACACTTGCCGCTTGGACAACAGACATAAGGAGGGGGTCGCCACCAAAGACCATATCGAGTCGCCTAAGGCAGGACAAGGTAACCTGCACCGCCTCGCGGACTCCTTCGTCATCCCAGCTCCGAGGAATATTAAAGGCTTAACCGAGCCATTCTCTTCTTTTTTTTTCTGGTTTTTGCAGAATCGTGGCGCCTTGTCACTTAAGTAGTTGAAACTGCTCTAAGTGCACTGTGCATATAAATAGAAACGGCTGTAGTTATTCATTATGCTTCTTCTGTCCCCACCCCCATTCTTATTCCTTGCTTCATATGTGCTTGAAATAATGTTCCCTTTTTGAATATGTCACCTGCTCGATTGCGTCCCTTCCTCATTGAACTCCATAATTGCAGTTCGGGATAATTAGCGGTTTTTAAACACCGAGAAGATAATCGGTCCACGCTAGGCTTGGGATATAAAACCGCTCAGCAATCGAAACGGAACGAGCTGCTTACACAAAGCCGGCTCGTTTCGTGCAGGCTCCGTTGAGGTGTAAAAATCCCGGCATTTCTGTCTGCGCGAATATTAGGTTAATGACAATTCGCGCTCACCCTGTAGGCATGGACAAAGAGTTGGCTGATTTATGGTGTGGGTTAACAACACCCGTAGCTGGGTTTTCGGCGCTTGATCCGTAAAAGCGCGACTGATTGTTCGTTCGGTGGGCGCGAGCGCGGCGCAATTTAAGCTAAAGCGGTCGCCCGCCACGCCGATGGGCGAAAAATCCACAACAATTATATATAAAAAAAAATTTGAACGAAAGGGTTCCGTAAAAAAAAAAAAAAAAAAGGTAACGGGGAAACCCCCCCCTGAAGACTCTTCCGTTTGGTCTGGGGATCGTATGGTGAATATCCACGATTCATCGCCAGTAATGAACTCTCCGAGCAGGTTTGTCATACTCGAGGTGCCTTCGATAATGTCTTGACAGACATGACTTTGCTGTTTCTGGTCCTGGACAACAGCTTGGGGACCATCTTTGCTCCACACCTTGCGATTTTCGAGATTTAGTGATGATGGCTCCAGAACAGTGCCTTGAATGATGAAAGTTCCTCAGCAATCATCCGCACCAGGAGTCGACGATCTGAGGCCACATGCTGCTTCACAACGCTCGATGTTGTCCGCAGTTTCTGCTCGTTGAAGGTCTTCCCAGACCGTGAACTCGTCTTCAACCTCCTCCGTCCCTCTTTGAACCTATTGTGCCATTCATATGCAAGTGTAACGTGACATCGTTCTTCCCCGTAGACTGTTGCAGCATTGCAAAGGATTCGGAAGGTGTTTTTGGGCAAGTTTGGCAAGAAACTTCAGATTGGCTCTCTGCTATGATCATAGTGCGACGACTCAGACAACAGCCAGCTCTGCAATCAGCCTGGCCCTGGACTCTTGGTCAAAATGGTATCCAATGTCCCTTGAGAGACAAAATTCTTCTATTGCCTGTGGTGGAGTTTTCCAAGCATCCCACTGGCAACATTAAGGACGGTGGTTCTGAAGGCACTCCACAACTCTTCAGGACCCCCCACAGCCCCAACCCCATGGTCAACTCAGCCTGTTCGCAAACTCCTCAGCTACCCTCTCGTCCTTCAGCTTGCCAACACCAGCTAGGCTGGGATGGTACGCATTCTCCCAGATTAAGGTGCAGCTTTTCGAGTTCAACAACAAGCGGTGGTCAGTATTGAGGAACTGAGCACTCCGTAGACCCCTGCAGTTCTGGATCATGCCTCCAGCGACCATCAAACGAGGACTGGTCAATCTCTTTGCCACACCGCAGCGTTGGAATAACCAGTCCAGCGATGAGCTTGTGGGAGCTGAACCATGAACCAGCCCCTAAGTCCATCTTCTTGCAAAGTCAAGAACTTAGTGCATTCTGGTTCATAGTTTTCCTGACCCATGGGACCAACACATGTCTCTAACAATCCCTATCAGTTCCAGTCGATGCATTGGAATCCCAAGACTAGAAATATATCTTGTCTGGGCCTGGATCAACCACGACTCGAGTGTGGCGTAGAATGTATCCTTCACAGTGAGATACTCGCCTCAGTCGGAACTAAGACAAAGACCAGGAACTGACAGCTAAGGAGTGACGAATCCTTAGTCTCATAACGCTCGTTGACCCGGTGGGTTGTACGCTCAATTATCATTGGGGTCAGCTTATTGGACACAGCTACAGCAATCCTTGAGTATGTACCATCCTAGCCGACAGACCAAATAGTGGTGTAACCACCCCCATTATCTGCGCAATCCGGTCTCCGACTTCAGAGAGTGCTGCATCCAATGTCCAAACGCTTTGAGCTCCGATGAATAACAGAGACAGGTGATCATCCTCTCTTAGGATGGGAACATTCCAGGCACCCACCCGAAGGGACCGCCTCAGGTTAACCCAAGGAGACCGCCGTCTGGTGGACGACACTCAGCCACCACTCCGACACACTTCCGCACTCTGACCAGGATGTTACCGCCGTGGTTTCCCTCCTATCATCAAAAATTGGGGGTCCCGAAGGCTTACCCATCCTGTCATCGTGAGCTGGCCGCATTTCCCATTTCCCAATCGCTTCCAAGATCCGACCAGAAGTCACAGTTGACACCAACGATGAGGAGGGCCATTGGTCAGAAAGGTGCGTTCAATGCAAGACTACCAAGAAACCTGTGCCAAGAATGGAGGCTTCAGGGATGAAGGTGTCCACTGTCACCATCCAGAGGTCTGGCACCGAAATGGACAGCTAGAGGCTGCAGAGCAACGGAGGAAGCCCCTCCTTCAAAAATGCATTGCGAGCCAGGCTGAAATTATGGCATAGAAAGCACAAGGACAAAGATGAGGCTTCTGGTGGAGTGTCCTTTTGGTGCTGATGAAACCAAGAATGGAAACTTTTCCAGCCACAAAATGAACAACAGTACGTCTGCGAGAGAAGGGAGAGGCTTTAAAACTGAGAACAACCATATACCCACGGTGAAGCATGGTGGTGGCAGCGATCATGTTCTGGGGATGTTTTGCTGGCTAGTGGTCCCGGAGCACTGTATAAAGATGGATCGGCACCATGAAGAAGGAAGACTACTTGGAATTTCCAAGGGAACCTGAAGCGTCCGCCTCGACAGCTGAACCTCAGACGAGCTGGACCTTCCCAACTGACAACGACCCAAAGCATACTTCCAGTTGGTTTGCTGGATGGCTTCAGCAGAACAATGTTGTGTTTGAGAATGGCCAGCTTTTAAGCCCGGACCTTAAATCGATAGAGAATTGTGGACATTATTTAAAGAGAGTTGCAAGAGGAAACCACCACTTTGACTGAACTCTACCAACAGTGTCGGTTTAAAATACCTTCAGAAGAATGGTTTAAAAATACTTCAGAGAATTGAAAGAAGCCTGATTTGATGTTACCTGGCAAGGCTGACTGAAGTTCTAAAGTTAAGGTATGCAATAAAGTATTAGCATATTAGAGTTGTGCTGTAATGTGTTATTTTGACCGTATTTTTTGTTCACTCATGAATTAAACTGTGAATAAAATGCATCCAAAGTACAAAGTTGCAGAAACTTTGACAGAATAGGGAGAATGTTGAAAATCGTTTCTAGGAATGGAAAAATTATGAATTATTGTGGAAAAGAGGGTACAAATGGAAGTCAACTGTATTCTGCTCAAGTGTATGGCAAACTTTTGGGCCCGACTATATATGTATTTTTGTATATACATATATATATATCATGTTCGAGCACATAATGTAATAATCATGTTTGTATTCCAATAAATTTCCATTACAGGGTAAACAATACATTGTGCTATATGCTAAAAAAAACTATACATTTCAAGCTAATTGTCAATCAAGCTTAATTGGCTACATTTTCCTTTTATTATCACTCTTGACAACCATTGTGCTAATTTTGCCGAAATTTGCATCTACAATGGCCTTTAAGAAGGCTGCTCATAACCCCGTCATGTGGATCAATTAATGAAGCCAACTTTTGTCCTTTTGATTGGAGGCTCACATACCCCTCTTTCATAATATCAAGTTTCTTCTTGGAGTAGCCACAATTTTTCCCCCCATTAATGTCAAGTCTTGTATCCCTTCAAACAGTGATTTTGGCAGGCTTGGTGATAGTGATAAGATTGGCTCAATTCAATTTCCAATTGTAAAATAGTTTAAATGTAGATGGGCTACCGAACATGAAGGGAGAAGGAATCAAGAAATCTGTCCGGTGTTCAATACATAATGTTCTTATTTTCAGAGAAAGATCAGTCATGATGCACAATATCAACATCAGAATAAATGAACGCTAAAGGGCTATGTTTATGCAGAGGCTGTGGACATTTGGTTGTAACTTCAAATAAAGTTGGTACTCACAGAGCAGATGAGGTCGGCAATGACAGCATGTCTTGGGTCTTTTAATATGCTCATTTGTGAAAAGCAACATCCAGAGCTAGGAAAGCAATGCAGGCGAGGAATGCGAAGACACCCACACCACACCATAGTGACACGCATTGGGCATTGTGATTGAAAACGCACTTTGAGGCTTGCACTTCGTGCATTGATGTATCCTTTTCATTATAATGCAGCAGACGACTGATGGAGAATAGCTAGAAGAAGAAGTGGGTGGACACAGGAGGGGGGAGGGAAATTAATAAAGGGTAATTCATTATGCAAAAATTACACACTTTCTAGTTCAGTTTACAGTTAACACCAAAGTTTCTAACCATGCTCGAGTAAAATGGGAAGTCGGGAAGTTAAATTTTTGAAACTATCAAACAGCAATGCAATTCACAACATCTGTAATATTATTAAAACTAAAATGCTGTCGCGGTCTAAGTCCATGTCCATTGCAGAAGTGCAGGCAAGGAACCCACAACAAAGAATGCTTCTAGAGATAAGAATCAACCCTGGACAGGTCAACCGCTGTCACAAAGATGCTATTACTTTAATGATCTCTTTTTTTGCCTTGAAAAGGATGATCCTGACAGACTCCTGGGCAGTCTACAAGATCCTGTATGCACATGCAGGTTTCCTTGTGCGCTAAAAAAAGAAGCTTGAAGGATGAAACGACCTCCTTAAACTGGAATTGCAAGACACAACCCCAAGAGATTCCAGAGATAAGCTCATATAGCAGCTTCAGCATGTTGTTGATGTTAAATGGAACTTCCCTCAAGGAGGAAAAAAATGAAAAATTCTTGAATTCAGCCCAAAAGCTGAGGCAGCAGTGTTTTATTCAGTTGGTAGCACCATGGCGGAGACAAAACAGCTTACCGAGGTGTACAACATGGTGTACAACATGAAGGGGCGAGGCAAACTGTTGATCGGAGCTTTCATACAGGTCAATGCTTATCAATCAGCAAAACTACAAACAAACAAGAAACAGCCATTTCCTCTAACTTTGCAAGCCTTTTAGAGCATACATCTATCTTATTGTAGAAATTCCATCATCAGGTTGAACAACGTGGAATAAAGAGGTAGTTGGAAGGAAGTGTAGTGAGAAGATAAAAACTGCATTTCAAAAAACAATTCGGCATTCTGTCGTTATAAAGTTGTCATAACTTGGCATGTAATTGGACAGAAATATATAATTGGGGAAAAAAAGAATTTTGTAATTTGTTTCAGATTGCAGGTTCAGTTCCGACTCACTCACTTGTTTGCGAATTAACTGCAGATCCTTTAACATCACTATACCAGTGCTGACAGACAGGTCTCCAAGCTTCACGTCTTTCCGATGGGATGCCACACATAAAACACTAAATGGGGCTGGGAGGGGGGGGGGGTGATGCAAACACCAGGGTGCCATTTTATAGCTGAGTTAGGATTAATAACACAGGTTTAGACACAGCTGAAGACGAGAGTGCTTCGCTAAGATGTCTTGCTATGGGGCGCTCTGCAGTGTGCGTCATTGATGGAAGTTAAATGGGAGTAGTCGAGTACGGGTATCATTTGTGAAGGGTGGCAAGTTAACTCAACGCACCTTAACAAATCCAAATTCCCTGCCTGATGCAGTTTACTAGGAGGCAAAACCAAAACAATCCAAGACACCATTGCCCAAAAACTTGCATTGGCAACATCAGTACTCTGTCAAGAGTATAGTACACTTGACTGATTGTATCAATTTATCTCTGTTCAATGGCGTATATATATATATATTATATAATATTATATTATATATATATATATATATATATAATATATATCTACCTATATAATATACATATACATATAGAGTAATGAAATGTACCACTTGGTGGACTCAGGTCAAATCTGCCACCGAACGATCACGCAATTTAGTGACAGGCATTTATAAGGACACTTACATTCATCCGTCAGGAAAGACAAACACAACTTTACATAGTTCCCGACGTGATGAAATTCTAAGGAGAATCTGTCGGTGCAATAGGTTCAATGTTTCGTTACGGACTTTGGGCCGAGTAACACCCGGGTTAATCACATCGCCATCTTTTAACAGCCGACTAATGGAGAACTTCATGTCAATTCCATTGGCTGCGAGTTTTTACTCTCAATCATGGTTTATAATTCCAAATTAACTCTCCTTACTGGCACCCTTTCGGCTCGAGCAATGCTATCTCTTACCCAGATTGTCACACCTCCTCCTAATTTTCCTCCTTCCTATCACAACGATACAACGATTGTAGTCTTGTAAATGTTGTCTTCCAGTTACTCTCCTCATTAAACCATGTTTTCAAGCTTTCTTCAATTTCCAAGTTCTCTTGACCTCATATTTTTTAATCCTGTATTTGGTCCATTTTCTGATTTCTGTTTAGAATTTAGTCCAAGTCATTGGAACTGTAGACTCCGAACAACAGTGCTGACTTTTTAACCCTTTTTTGTGTTTTGAGCACTATGTCCAAATGCATGCTTTTTAAGGAATCACAAGGAAATTAGATGCAGGTGGGAGGCATTCAGCCATCTGCCTGCACCACATAAACACACACCAATTTATGAACACCAGAATCAAATAAGAAACATGCAAAATGTTGTTTTTTTTTTTAATCGTGTTTTTTGTGTATTTTTTTTTTGTAGTTTTTGTCAGGTATCACCGTCGCCTTCTTTTCAGGGAGAGGGCAGGGCTTGGTAAAAGCGACACATCAGTAAAAGCCCTCAGGCTATGGCCCCTGGTCCTATGCTAAACGGAATTTGCAGCTTACTGGCACACAACAGTCGGAGTACCTATAAGATCAGTTATATATTTCGGTAGTATGTGTTTTCTAGTTAGATCCCATCCCTCCCTGTGTCTAATGGTAATTACTGTACGTGCCGCTGTAGGGTTATTTTTGATCGATAGGAAATTGTTTTACATCTCACTTTCACACGAACACTCTGCTCATGGCAATTCCTTTGCGCGCATCGCCAGCGAGCACGGTAGTCTGAACATAGGCATGGCGTCTCTGGCCATCGAGCAAGGAGCAGGCATCTCACCCGCCCCGTTTCGACTCAACATCATGCATTACGCCACCAGTAGGCCAGAGGTGAGGAGGTGGGCGGGGCTACAACCGCCTCTGATCGGGAACTCCACCCAGAAGGTGGGAGTTGTGCTCGCCTACCGTGGCCTGTGCCAATGGGAGAACGGCCAGGGAATCGCACGATGGGTCCAGCCAATCAAGAGGCGAGTGGCAGGAGAAGAGGCCCCTCCTCTGAGGGAAGAGTGGTTTGTCTGGACCAGCGTGGAGAGACTGTGTGCTCGTGGCAGGAAGCGTTCGCCAGTTGAGAGATCGTGGCGTTTTGCCAAAGCACGAGGATCGTGTGTGAGACATTCCTTGTGGGAGAGGAAATTATCAGTTCAGCATTTCACCGGCATCCAATCCAGTGAGTGGTTAGTCGACGAGGCTTGAAAGAGGTCGTGGTCGTGGGTTTTCGAGTTCCACCTCGTGGTGGTTCAAGTCGGTGTACCCGCACGAGGCGGACGGTACCCCGGGTGGCTCTACGACCTGCGGGAAGAACCTCGGGTCCATTTTCTTTTTGGGTGGTGCGTGTCTGTGGTGCAGGGCTCTGTCTGTCAAGTAAATTGTAGTTGCCTTTCGCTTTGTACATGACTGCATTTCTTATAGTCGGATAACTCTGCTCTTCTGTGTTTCCTCCCTCTATTGTAATGAAATCTCCATTTTGTTGAATGTATCAGCTCATTTCTGTGGTTTTCTTTCAATTGGCTAGGCCACGGTGCGTGTTGGGAAATTGGGAAGCGGCCAATTGTGCATTTGGTCCCGACAGTCTTGGTAACCATCCCGCTCCGGTTACACACGGTTCGAGCACGGTAACGCTTTGTCCCGCTTGAGGCCTGTCGAGGGTGTGGAATTCCCCGGTAGCTTTTGCCGCATGGGTAATTAAGGTTATTGAAGTTTGCAATTGACCCTACTCCACGCGGTAGCAAATATTGGCGATTCATGGTCATGTAAGGGACCATGCTTCCGGATCTTATCCGAGGGTTCCACGACCTAAATTCCGTAGGTGTTCGGGTGGAGCGACTCTCTGCTCCTCTAGCGGTCGAGCTCGCCAGCGATACCCCGGCCCACAAATTATCTCGAGCTTTGATAATTTCTGGCATCCTGCCTTGCTCTTCAAATGTCTGCCTACGGAATCAAGGCAACTCCACTCTTGGATTAACAAACCTCGACTTTGGGACTCTCGTAGACATGTGCTGCTAACGAAACCCTTTCAACTCCTCTGCCCTGTCAGGCTGAGTACCCAAAGGCGTGTTCTCGGCCCCATATTATGCTCAACTTCATCAATGATCATACCGACTCTGTAAAATCCTTTTTATCTCTTTGCTGATGACTCACTCATAACTTCTGACAAGACAGGCAGCAACCTCTTCCCTCTCTTCATGACCTTGACAAAGATCACAAACTGGCCAAACAGAAATCTTACTTATGTATCCACATTGTCCACCTTTTGCAGTTTCCCTTACCCTAATTGTTACCTGCAATCCCTGTGGGTGGTCCGTCTCCGACCACTTTCTCCCTCCGCCCTGCTGTTAGTGGTGTTCCCCTTTCTCCTGCTGTTCCATTGTTTATGTTGTGTCCTGATTTGTATCTGTGGCAATCACTTTCCACAAGCTTAGGCTCTGTATAAAAAACACACTGTGCGTGTGTTGTGTGTGTGTAGTGTGTTTTTTGTAAAACCGGCACTCGCCGAGGCAATGGCACACAAAATACAGTGATTCCAAGGCAGTTATTTCATGTCGTATGTGTTGTAGTAGTCCTTTCCATATATCTACTATGTGGGTAAATGGGAAAGATGGCGTTGTGTATGGCTTTTTTACTTAAGTTTCAATCTCTATACTTTCATTTATTTCTTGCCTTCCCATACTTTACTCTTACACAAGCCATGCAAGCAAGCCACTGCATAACAGAACAGTAACGGTGCCAGGAATGCAAACCACAGCAAGGTTCCTTTGCATAGCTTGCCAAATTTCCATTTAAACTGCGTGCCAAAATCCCAACTGGCTACTCACCTCAGATCTTCAATTATGCTACCACAACGTTACAAAACGCTCACCATACCCATATGTTGCCTAAAAAGTGCCCACAACATCTACGTCCATGCCTTCACCACAAATAAATCTCCCCCCAATCTCTTCGCCACACACGAACATCGACAACCACCTTTTACAATCTCGTCACCCACAATGCCAAAAGCATTCTCTCATCTCTCTATAACTGCCACAACTACCATCTACCCCTTGGACGCTCACACCGCATGTCTCCATGAAGATGCTGAAGTACGAGAGTAACGGAGGACGGGGTGTGTCAGCATGTAAGCTCAAGCGCAAGCAGCCTGGGGTTCATTTTGAAGACGTACAGATCGTGCTGGGTTTTTCCTAAATGGCCACGCTTAAATGGAGTCCAGTGCATGTTTGGGATCAAGAGCGTCGCTAAACTCTCGCCCATGTTTATCTGTTGGAGTCTCGATGGGCTGGGCACGGCATAAGGTTAAATGGGGCCATTTCCTTCCGAGGCCTGGTGGAGGCCATAGCTACGGCACAGGGTTGACTGCTTGTGCACAATGGGGAGCTCAGAGTGCCTATAGCCTCGTTTGATCTGACTTTGTAGCAACCTCTCGCTTCAGGGGCCCATAAAAGGCGCAATTTGCTCACAATCGGCATAACTTCAGCAGACTTGAGAGTTTCAAGCAACTTCAGGAGATATCAGCAGACTTCGGCAGACTTCAAGGAGAGATCGGCATGCCGTCAGACTTCACTTGCTCGAAGCGGTCATAATGAGAGCTCTCCAGCGTTTTGAGCTAATCTCGTCACAAGTCAATGCAACCAAAGAGGAGAGGGCAGAGAAGCAAGCAATTTCCAGAATGGGCTGGGAACCACCTCCTGGGTCATCGACACTTCAGTGTTCGGCTGTATCAGTAGCCACATTTACACAACGCCGTTGAGGTCTTTTCTCTATGCATCTTCTCTCCATCTATCTTCATCCACTGTGGACGCACAAGAACATCAGCAAGTGGAGTCCCAAACAACCATTTTTTTTTCAGAGCGACCTTAACTACTCGCACCTCTCACACCATCCACACGACAGATGTTCACTCGCCCAACTCATGCACACACCATAGACACCTTCGTTTTCCTCCCTTCTCCCCCTTCCTGTAGTGTTTGGTGCGCCGGTCTGCCAAGACCCACGCAAGTACCAAGAGTTCGCTCGTTCTCAAAACTGACACTTATCTCTCTGGGCAATGTCTACTTTTCCTCGGTATGTGGGTGTGACGGTGCTGTCATGTATTCGTGTTAGCTTGTATAAATTTATTATCGGGTTACAATCTTCGCACTGTCTTCTTTATGAATATCTGCATTTGCTTTTTGCACACCCCACAATTCCTTGCTGTTCACTCTTGGACATTTTGTGAATACACATACTGGCCACACTAACTTTGCTTGCTTTCGTTAAAATTAAATGTGCTTGTTATAAATGACCCAGATCATTTTTGTCTTTTTCCTTTTTGGTCCAGCAATAGTCCAACCTTAACATAGACAGGAAGTTAATTCCAAAATCTGCTTATGTAGCCAGTGCGTACTTGGCAGCTCCACTCGGCTGCAACCTGATACAGTAAGTAACGCAAGTACGCATCGGGGGTAGCGATTGCCCGGTAAGGCGACCACGTATTCCTACTTAAACGGTGGTCAAATTAATTGGCATTCCATGGTCGTTAGCAACGCACCAGTGAGTGACACAAACGTATTTTGTGTGTGACGGCCTGCAATTATTCCCAGGTGAGTCCAGGGAGAAACCTAGGGATATTTCCACTCCTTGATGCAGTCACCCCTGCGATCCAAGTGTCCAAAAAATACAAGATTTTATATATACAAACGGTAGGCGACATGGGGTGGTCACTATCACTATACTTCGCATACTAGTCCATCGTTTTTGGACGGATCGGGCTGAAATTTTTTTTGACAAAGAGGTTGATTTAGGTGCGCATAAAAAGCTAGGAAGCGATTTTTGATTTTCGAAAAAAAACCATTTCTTTAGGATTTTTTTCAAAATTTTTAAAGTCCGTTACTAGGGCAAACGGTGGCGTCCATAGCAACGGTGCTTCTAAAGCATGACAACTAGATGCCTGGTAATGAACTACAGTCAAGTTAGATCAAAATTGTTGACTCCTCTGGCCTCAGACTGTCCATTACATACAAACGACAGATCAGACCATACAGACAGACCAACAGCCAGTAGGCGACATGGTGTCGTATATAAATTGGCATCTTAGTCCCGTTTTTTGACCGGATCGGGCCTGAAATTTTTGACAAAGACGTTGATTTAGTGTGCATAAAAGCGCAGAAGCCGAATTTTGATTTTCGCACTATCCTAAAAAGATTTTTCGTTTTTTTCAAAAATTTCAAAGTCCCACGTTGCTAAGCAACGGTGGCGTCCCTAGCAACGGTGCTCAAAGCATAAAACTAGACTCGTGGTATGACACTTCCAGTCAAGTTTCATCAAAATCGATGACTCCTCTGGCCTCCTGAAGCTGTCCATTACATACAAACAAATAGACAGACATCAGACAGACAGAAACCTGAGAACGAAGGGTAGTCTATAAGCGACCACCCACTAAGGGTAGTCCTACGCCGCCCACCCAACAAACCTTTGAGAATAACTAGTCTTAGCGACCCAAGACATACAGACAGATGGAAAAACTGAAGATAATCGGTATCCAGCGACCACCCACATACACATAATATACACACATATATATAATACATATACATATATATAAAATTATATATATATAATCATATATTATATACCACACAACATAATACATATATATTATACTACATTAAATACATACACCACATATACATATATATTAAATAACAATACATATATAATTACATACATATATACATATATGAAGACTACAAGGGGAAACCAGCAGAATGTCAGGATAAGTCAATTTTGAAGAAACTGAAAAACAAGTTTGACCTGTTAGGTACGGCTGTTTAATCTGTAATAGATATGTCTTACTTCCAGTAAAAGGAAGAGTGATCATTGGCCGATCAAATTAAGCATGTAGCATTTGCCAAGCTTCTCTGTGTTATTTAATTTACAGGCAAAGACGAATCAATGTTGCAAACTGCATCACTGTTATTCTTGTTTAATAATTGCATGGTAATTTTACCCAGGAGTGTAGCAAATTCATGCTTGGTTGGTTATTAGCATACATTACATGACTTTGGTTGATCACAGATTTTTTTTGCAACATTAAACGGTCATTGTTTTTATTGTTTGAATTGTTGTGTTCACGCCATACTCAGGTTTTCGCTTTTATATGACGACGGATTCTCCATTTCTTACTCCCGTATTAAACTTATATGATGGAACACGGGAGGAAACCAAGGATAAACCCCCGGCGATAGCCGAGTCACTCATGTGACTCCCTATATACCTGAAGAGGTTGATTGGGCGGTGGGGTACATCGAATGGAGGATGGGGGGTTTACTTTCCCAGACGCGCTAACCATTAAGCACGGCGTGGGGCATAAAAGTACAATAAGGTTTTGACTCAGGCTTTGAAACAGATATGCACCAACTACGGAGACCATGAATAACCTAAATAGGCTATTGTAGTGCTCAGAGTTTTTATGCCTGTGAAAGTTCTTCACAACGCTTTCATTTTGTTAGTTTCTCAATCTGAATATTTATGGTGGAACAGTGAACATGATGAAAGGGAGATACACCAGGAGTAAAGTACTGACACTCTTAGAGAGTTTCTACTTGTTCAGCTTTGACAACACTTGTTTTTTCATTTGCAACGGCTAAACTTTATACTCATATAATTATGTGACACCCCTGGTTAATTTGTTAAGTAATATTGTGAGAGTGAAACCTTATGTTGCAACTATTTGGGCAGGTTTGCAATAACCGTGAAATTTTATAAAACGTGACATCTCTGGTTTTTCCCTTGTGGTCTTTCCTATATATACACACATATATTTATATTGTTGTGGATTTTCTCACACCGTTCGGCTGCGGGCCGACCGCTTTAGCTAAAATTGCGGTCGGCGCGCCCACGAAGAGCAATGTGAAGTCAAGATTTTCGGTCACGCGAAACCCAGCTAGGGTGTTTGTTAACCACCCATAAACCAGCCAACTCTTCTGTTCCACGTGCTACAGGGTCGATCGCGATTTGGTCGATGTACCTAATATTCACGAGACAGAAATAGCCGGGGATTTACACCTCAAGGAGCCTGCACGAAAAACGAGCCGTTTTTAAGCAGCTCGTTCCGTTGTCGATTGCCGAGCGGTTTTATATCGCCAACCCGTCGAACTGATGTACTGTTTTTAATCGGCTTCATCTTTAAGTTAATCAGCAAGCTATTTTTCCGACGCAATTATGGTAGTCAATGGCAAGGAAAGGACGCAACGAGCAAGTGACATTTCAACAATGGGGACATTTTATTTTTACACGTATGCAATGAAATGGGGGGAGGGACATGACACGAGCAAACCTACATGCCAGATATTATTATTACGTACATGCACTTACAACAATTCTACTTACGGCCAATGGCGCACAGACTTTCATGCAAAACCCCAGAAAAGAAAGATAGAACTGGCTCGTAAGCCTTTAATGTTCCTCGGAGCTTGGGATACCGAAGGAGCTCCGCAGGGCGTGCAGGGTTACCTTTGTCGCCCTTGAAGGCGACTCGATGGTCTGTTTGTGCGGCGACCCTCCGTATGGCCTCTGTTGTCAAAGCGGCAGCTGTAGTAACGGCGGCTTTGGTTTGGTCATGGGCCTAGCAGCGCGGCCTGGTCGAACCGGCCTGGCCGACGAACGCTTCACGAGTAAGCGACGGTTTGCTCTTTTAGAGTTGATGCTCTTTAAGAGCCGCTCGCTCCTCAGCGTCGCTCGCCGACTCAGGGCCCATCGCTCAGACCGTCACGTAGCTGGTGTGTGGCAACTTCTCTCCGGCTGGCGACTTCTCTCCGGCTGGCGACCTCTCTCCGGCTGGCGACTTCGCTGCTGATCCAACGGCCAACAACGACCAACACTTGGGTGACTTGGGTGGCTGCCGACGAAGAACGAATCCACTCCTCCGATCAACACGCACCTGTTTTGGGACTCACCAACTTGACCTGCCTCCACCGACCAAACTTGACAACTCTGACAACTGCCCGGGGCTCGATCGGCTTTGTATAACGGCCCGGGCGGGGTGAAGCCGCTGTAAGCTTCGCCACCGAGGCGGCGCGTGCCCCGGTTCACGCTTGGAACTTTCACCCCTGGCTTGGCTCGCCTTTCGTCATTTGATCCGTTTTGCAAGTCAATCGCGCGGCCGGAAGTTTGAAATACTTTTTTGCCCGCTGTCGAGGGATGCCATCGTGTTCGTTTGTGGAGCTGTTGTTTTGTTGGGGAAAAGATGGCGGCGCCGTGGAGATGCTGGTGAGGAGATGTTGGCGGTTGTGGCGAAGGTGGTGAGGAGATGTTGGCGGTTGTGGAGAAGGTAGTGAGGAGATGTTTGGCGGTTGTGGAGACAGGGGTGGTGAGGAGAATGTTTGGTGGTTGTGGAGAAGGTGGTGAGGAGATGAATTGTTAAATAAAGATATGGAAAGAAATAACACTACCTCAAGTTCAACAGCCCGGCACACGAATAATTCCCGCTTTTAACATCGGTGGGAAACTAACCTGGACACAGCAACTTATCGACATAACTGATCTTCGGCGAACCTGAATGGTGTTCTGTTTTTAATTTCCCACAACCGTAACAATATATATAGATATATATATATATATATATATATAATTTATATATATATATATAATTTATATATTATACATACATATATAATACCTACATATATACATATATATTTGACATAACATGATATAATACATGATATATATACATACATACATACATATAAAGTGGGGAGACAACTTATTTGATACACTGCCAGATTTTGCAGGTTTTTCCCACTACAAAGCACGTAGAGGTCCTGTACTTTTTATCATAGGTACACTTAACCTGTGAAAGACGGACTGCGAAAACAAAAATCCTGAAAAATCACTTGCATGATTTTAATAATTAATTGCATTTTATTGCATGAAATAAGTTTTGATACATCAGAAAAACAGAACTTAATATTTTGGTACAGAAACCTTTGTTTGCAATTACAGAGATCAGCGTTTCTCTGTAGTTCTTTAACAGGTTTGCACAGCTGCAGCAGGGATTTTTGGCCCAACTCCTCTCATACAGATCTTCTCCAGATCCTTGCAGGTTTTCGGGCCTGTCGCTGGCAACAACAGCTTTCAGCTCCCTCCAAAGATTTTCCTATTGGGTTTTCAGGTTCTGGGAGACTGGCTAGGCCACTCCAGGACCTTGATGATGCCTTCTTTCAGAGCCACTCCTTCCGTTGCCCTGGCTGTGTGTTTCGGGGTCGTTGTCCATGCTGGAAGACCCAGCCTACGCCCCATCTTCAACTGTCTTGTTGAGCGAAGGAGGTTGTTGGCCAACGATCTCATGATACATGGCCCTTCCCATCCTCCCCTCAATACGATGCACAGTCGTGCCTGTCCCCTTTGCAGAAAAGCAACCCCAAAGAAATGATGTTTCCACCTCCATTGCTTCACGGTTTGGGATGGTGGTTTCTTGGGGTTGGACTCATCCTTCTTCTTCCTCCAACACGGCGAGTGGGAGTTTGAAACAAAAAGTTTCTATTTTTGGTCCTCATCAGGACCACATGACTTCTCCCATTCCCCTCCTCTGGATCATCCAGAGGTCATTGGCAAACTTGCAGACGGGCCTGGACATGGCGCTGCTTGAGCAGAGGGACCTTTGCGTTCTGCGCTGCAGGATTTTGAATCCATGACGGCGTAAGTGTGTACTTACTGTTTTCTTTGATACTGTGGTCCCAGCTCTCTTCAGGTCCATTGACGGCAGGTCGCTCCTGTAGTTCTGGGCTAGATCCCTCACCTTTCTCCATGATCATTGAGGCTCCACGAGGTGAGATCTTGCATGGAGCCCAGAACCTGAGGGCGATTGACTGTTATCTGTGAACTTCTTCCATTTTTCTAATAATTGGCGCCAACAGTTGTTGCCTTCTACCAAGCTGCTTCCATTGGTCCTGTAGCCCATGCCAGCCTTAAGTGCAAGTCTACAATGTTTTGTCCCCTGATGTTCTTAGACAGCTCTCTGGTCTTGCCCATTGTTGGAGAGGTTGGAGTCTGATTGATTGAGTGGTGAGACAGCTGTCTTTTATCAATAACGAGGGTTCAAACAGGTGCAGTTTAATACAGGTAATGAGTGGAGGAAATGGGAGGGCTTCTTAAGACAACTAAACAGGTCTTTGAGAGCCAGGGAAATTCTTACTGGTTGTGAGCTGATCAAACAACTTATTTCATGCAAATAAAATGCAATTAAATTAATTTAAAAATGCATACATGTGATTTTCAGGATTTTTGTTTTAGATTCCGTCTTTCACAGTTGAAGTGTCCTATGGATTAAAAATACAGACCTTTCTCTATGTGCTTTTTGGTACGTGGAAAACCTGCAAAATCGGCAGTGTATCAATACTTTGTTCTCCCACTGTATATATATATATATATAATATATATTATATTATAATATATATATATATATATATATTATATATTGGCGGATCGGGGGTGGGGTGGCCTGGACGGCGCGTCATGCCGTCCTTACCCAGTTTGGGTTTTCGCACCCAACACCATCCACCGCCGTTCGGGTTATAAACACCGGCTGGTTCGGCACATGTTCTCGGGTTAACGCGTTTCGAATCACACGGTACCAAAATACCCTGTCTTGCCAAGTGGGGGAATCAGACCCCGGTTACAGGACTGTTTTGTCAGAGACTGGTAAGCGGAGGTCTACCAGTCTGTAACCATTTTCTTTTTTTATATCCAAATCGAGCGGATTCGTTCCCTCTCGACGCGCACGAACCAATTCAAGCGGCAACTGTCATACGAATCAGCCAGAATTATATTGGGCGACAATCGGGAACACAACACAAAGCAAAACATTGTCGTGAATGTTTTGTATTAATCTATAACCCGTTTCTTAACTAGGGAGATACGGATTAACGAGGTTTTCGAAAGGTGTCCTAACGAGATAAGCCTAAACGACATGCAGACAAGACATGGCCAGCATGCAGCCAAGACAGGTACTGGTGATGTTTCATGGTTAACGAGAGGAAAGTGTCAAAAAGCACGGGAATGGTGGCTCGTGACAGCCGATGTCCACGGATTCGACCCAGCTCGAAGCACGCCGCGTGGCAAAATGGAGGCGTCGTCCATTTGTTCGCAGACCTCAACTCGCACGCACTCTCGGCATTCAGACGCCTGCGGGTCCGACTTGCAACAAGAGCGAAAGATTCACCGGTGGTATGCTCCAGCTGGCTTTTCACACAGGTCCCAGCATACAAGTTCCGGCCTGTGGGCCTGTTCACCAAGACAAGGCCAAATTGAGGAGTGGTTGGGCTCCGGCAGGCTGGGTCCATGGGATTCCAAGAGTCGTCGAGCCGTGGGTGAGTAGGACAGTCAGAGGCTTCGTCGTTAGATGCAGGTTGAACCTGGTCGATGACCTCCTCTCGAAGCCGACGTTCCAGACTCTACACAGCATGACAGGTCCTCCGAGCGATTGCAGCCTACCTCAGGTTCAGGTTTCTCTCCCTTCACAATCACACTCAGGTTCAGTTCGCTCCTAACTGCCGCGATCACATTCGAAGCTCAGGCCATAAGATCCTCTCCCAGCCGATGGCAGAAAGACTCATTCAGTCCCTTCCTTGCCTTTCTTTCGGACTCGCTCTTTAGAAAAGCCGATCGCAAATACCCTCATGCAGTTTTCATAACTGCCGATAGGCACCCAGTAAAAAGGAGTGAAAAAGTAAAGAGAGAACAGAGAAAGACAAAAGACACTCTGTTCCTTCCTCCCCTAGCTCCTTCTCCCGCTATTAATACAGAACGTCCCCTGCTTACTCCCTAACTCTCCCAAAGACATCTCCCTACGGATCCTCTTCGGTTACCTCCACTTCGTCTCGTTTCCACTCTCTTCGACTCAGCGCTCTCTGTCCAGATCCAACACTGGCTCCCTTCGGTTCGCTCGCCCTGGCATTCATACACCCTATACGCTGTTAGTCTATTTTTCTTCCCGAAGCCCCCTGGCTCCTCCCTCAGTTTCACTTCCCTCTCTAGGCCACTCCCCCTCTCAGTGCTGGGCGGGGGACTATTGTCAGAAGAGGTAAGGAAGAAGAAGAACTCTCGGTCCACCACCACTGCACAACAAATAACAGCCTGTGACACCGTCCCGACACACATGTAATGTCAAATTACCGAACACCTGGCTAAACATGGCATTTATGAGGGGATCTGGGCTAATGCCTATATTTAGTAACACACTAGGGCCATTTCTGCAACAATATATATATATATATATTATATATATATCTATTTATACACATATCACATACAAACATATATATATGTATTATATATATATATATCTATATATATATATATATAACATGCCACGACATTCGCCGTATTTTTCAGGAACGTATCCTGCGAATGGCAGGGTTATGATAATATAGCACAATACCCTCAAAGTTGGAGGGTTCAGGACAAAACTTGGTGGACAGGTTGAAGTGTGTAACAGGGACAAATTTTAATTCATTTTGGTGAAGATTTCCGAATCTGGATCCGGGTGGAGGTATGCCGCTCCACAGAGTGCCCTTCTCGTTAAAACCAAGTTTTCATCGCCACAAAAACTGTTCTCACAGACTCATTCCTACCATCTCTTTTACTACAGTCACCACTGCCTACACTCACTAAAGCTGACCATGCATGCCCTGCCGCACCTCACCACGCCTGCACCCACACTACTTCTGCACAATGTCTTGCATTCATTACACCCATCCTATTGCCAAATTCCTGAGCAAACTTACTCCACCAAACCGTAACCAATTTTTCTTTCACATTCGGCTGAACGATGCATATTATGTATCCGTTCTTTCAAACCTAGTAATAATATCCTTCGAGTGGGATATTTCCTCACACTCAACAGGGAATCCCCTCCGCTTCCTCCATCCCTGAGTGACCCACATTTGAGCATCTATCACACCTTATGTATCCTCTTCCTTCCCCTTCA
>CM068953.1:140692744-140713503 GCA_035128595.1 Eptatretus atami | reverse complement strand
AAGAGAGGAGATATCATATATATACATATACATATTATACATATACACAATATATATATATATTATATATATATATATTATAATTATATATATACATACATATATACACAATAATATATATTCTCTCTATTGATAATACCAACATGCACACTAAAACTGGCTTCGCGCAGTCACACGATCCTATGAAACTGTGTGGCACTTAGGCGGACATGCGAACTGTTTGGGAAGTCTTGGCGTTCATAGTACGACTTGCTTTGACAATGCGTATTTTTGTCATTCCATGTACGGTCTGTCGTCTGCTACCGAGCTATGTTGTAGCTGCTATCACCGTCATGTGCACGGGTTGTAGTATAAGTAATATACATTATTATACACAATCAGACCACATCATATATACATATACGTATATATATTATATATTATATATATATATATAATATATATATTATATATATATCATATATATTATATACATATATACCATATATAGTTAATATATCAACACCTAACATATATATAATACCACACACATTATAGTATACGTACACACACAACATATATATATTATTATACTATTATATTAGTAATGTGTATATTATGTTATCTACTGTATATTGTTACGGTTGTGGACATTCAGCAGATACATTCGGTTCCGAAGATCAGTTATGTCGATAGTGTGGGTGTCCAGATTAAGATTTCCGCACCGATGTGTAAAGGGAATTATTCGTGTGTACCGAGCTTGTGCAGTTCTTGACGTTAGCCCGTATATTCTTTCTATTTTATTTTAAAACAAACATCTCCTCACCATCATCTCCACAAACAACAAGTCCTCACCATCATCTCCACAAACAACATTATCACCACAAACAACAACATTTCAACAAACAAACATCATCTCCACAAAAAACAACATTTCAACAAAGAAACAACATCTCCTCACCATCATCTCCAAGGCGCCGCCATATTTTCACCAGCAACAATATCCCCAACAACCAACATCTCCACAGGCGAACACGATGGCATCCTCGCAGCGGAAGGGTGTTTTCAAACACGGCCGCGTTGTGAGAGTGATCTCAAACACGTCCGCGCATGACTTGCAAAACGCATCAAAACGACGAAAGGGGCGGAGCCAGCCGGGGGTGAAGGGTCGAAGGTGAAAGACCAAGCCCCCCCCCCCGAACCGATAAAAGGCCGGGCTGAACGCCGAGTTTGGAGTTGGGCTGGGCCCCGTTACAGTCGCAGAGAGTCAAGCCTGCAGTGGAGTTTGGAGTCCAGTGGAGTGGGAGTATGCGAGGAGTTGGTGTGGAGAGCGCCCGAGTTGGTCGGAGTTGGTCGAGTTTGCAGCCGGAGAGAAGTCGCCACCAGCTACATAAAAGGTCCGAGCGACGCTGAAGGAGTGAACGGGCTCTTAAAGAGCATCAACTCAAAAAGAGCAAGGCCGTTCGCGATCCTACTGAATGCGTCGTCGGCAGGCGCCGATCGACCAGCCGGACTGCTAGGCCTGACCAACCGAAACCGCCGTTACAACAGCTGCGCTTGGACAACCGAGACATATGGAGGGGGTCGCCGACGCAAAGACATCGAGTCGCCTAAAGGGTGACGAAGGTACCTGCACGGCCTCAGCGGAGCTCCTTCGTCACCCAGCTCCAGAGGAAATTAAAGGCTTACCGAGCCCAGTTCTCTTCTTTTTTTTTCTGGGGTTTTTGCATGGAATTCTGTGGCGCCTTGTACTTAAGTTAGTGGACTGCTAAGTGCATGTGCATGGTAAATAGATAACGGCTGTAGGTTTCTTTGCTTCGTGTCTTGTCCCCTACCCCATTCATTGCCTTGCTTTCATATGTGCTTGGAAATAAATGGTTCCTCTATTGTTTGAATATGTCACCTGCTCGTTGCGTCCTTCCTCATTGAACTGCCGTAATTGCGTTCGAATATTAGCTGTTTTTAAACACCGATGAAGATAATCGGGTCCGCTGGGCTTGGCGATATAAAACCGCTCAGCAATCGAAACGGAACGAGCTGCTTACACAAAGCCGGCTCGTTTCGTGCAGGCTCCGTTGAGGTGTAAAAATCCCGGCATTTCTGTCTGCGCGAATATTAGGTTAATGACAATCGCGTTCAACCCTGTAGGCAATGGACAAAGAGTTGGCTGATTTATGGTGTGGTTAACAACACCCGTAGCTGGGTTTCGGCGCTGATCCGAAAAGCTGCGACTGATTGTTCGTTCGGTGGGCGCGAGCGCGGCGCAATTTAGCTAAAAGCGGTCGCCCGCACGCCGATGGGCGAAAATCCACAACAATTATATATAAAAAAATAATTTGAACGAAAGGGTCCGTAAAAAAGTAACGGGACTGAAGACTCTTCCGTTTGGTCTGGGGATCGTATGTGAATATCCACGATTCATCGCCAGTAATGACTCTCCGAGCAGTCTGGTCATACTCGAGGTGCCTCGATAATGTTTGACAGACAATGACTTTGGCTGTTTCTGGTCCTGGACAACAGCTTGGGGACCATCTTTGCTCCACACACTTGCGATTTCGAGATTTTCAGTGATGATGCTCCAGACAGTGGCCTTGAATGATGAAAGTTCCTCAGCAATCATCCGCACCAGGAGTCGACGATCTGAGGCCACCATCTGCTTCACACGCTCGATGTTGTCCGCAGTTCTGCTCGTTGAAGGTCTTCCCAGACCGTGGATCGTCTTCAACCTCCTCCGTCCCTCTTTGAACCTATTGTGCCATTCATATGCAAGTGTACGTGACATCGTTCTTCCCCGTAGACTGTTGCAGCATTGCAAAGGATTCGAAGGTGTTTTGGCCAAGTTTGGCAAGAAACTTCAGATTGGCTCTCTGCTATGATCATAGTGCGACGACTCAGACTCAACAGCTCAGCTCTGCCAATCAGCCTGGCCCTGGACTCTTGGTCAATGGTATCCAATGTCCCTTGAGAGACAAAATTCTTCTTTGCCTGTGGTGAGTTTCCAAGACATCCACTGGCAACATTAAGGACGGTGGTCTGAAGGCACTCCACAACTCTTCAGGACCCCCCAAGCACCCAGACCCCAAATGTCAACTCAGCCTGTTCGCAAACTCCTCAGCTACCCTCTCGTCCTTCAGCTTGCCAACATCCAGCTAGGCTGGGATGGTACCATTCTCCCAGATTTAAGGTGCAGCTTTCGAGTTGCAACAACAAGCGGTGGTCAGTATTGAGGAACTGAGCACTCCGGTAGACCCTGCAGTTCTGGATCATCCTCCAGCGACCATCAACGAGGACATGGTCAATCTCCTTTGCCACACCGCAGCGTTGGAATACCAGTCCAGCGATGAGCTTGTGGGAGCTGAAACCATGAACCAGCCACCCTAAGTCCATCTTCTTGCAAAGTCAAGAACTTAGTGCATTCTGGTTCATAGTTCCTGACCCATGGGACCAACACATGTCTCTAACAATCCCTATCAGTTCAGTCGATGCATTGAATCCCAAGACTAGAAATATATCTTGTCTGGGGCACTGATCAACCACAGACTCGAGTGTGGCGTAGAATGTATCCTTCACAGTGAGATACTCGCCTCAGTCGGATAGAGAAAAGACCAGGGAATGACAGCTAAGGAGTGACGAATCCTTAGTCTCATAACGCTCGTTGACCGGTGTTACCTCAATTATCATTGGGGTCAGCTTATGGACACAGCTACAGCAATCCTTGAGTATGGTACCATCCTAGCGACCAGACCAATAGTAGGTGTAACCACCCACCATATTGCCGCAATCCGGTCTCCGAACTTCAGAGAGTGCTGCAATACCAATGTCCAACGCTTGAGCTCGATGAATAACAGAGACAGGTGATCATCCTCTCTTAGGATGGGAACATTCCAGGCACCCACCGAAGGACCGCCTCAGGTTAACCCAAGGAGACCGCCGTCTGGTGGACGACCTCAGCACCACTCCGACACACTCTCCGCACTCTGACCAGGATGTTACCCCGTGGTTTCCCTCCTATCATCAAAAATTGGGGGTCCGAAGGCTTTACCCAATCTGTCATCCGGTGAGCTGCCGCATTTCCCATTTCCCAATCCTTCCAAGATCGACCAGAAGTCAAGTTGACACCAACCGATGAGAGGGCATTGGTCAGAAAGGTGCGTTCAATGCAAGACTACCAAGAAACCTGTGCCAAGAATGGAGGCTCAGGGATGAAGGTGTCACTGTCACCATCCAGAGGGTCTGGCACCGAAATGGACACTAAGAGGCTGCAGAGCACGGAGGAAGCCCCTCCTTCAAAAATGCATTGCGAAGCCAGGCTGAAATATGCAAGAAAGCACAAGGACAAAGATGAGGCTTTGGTGGAGTGTCCTTTGGTCTGATGAAACCAAGATGGAACTTTCAGCCACAATGACAACAGTACGTCTGGCGAGAGAAGGGAGAGGCTTTAAAACTGAAGAACAACAATACCCACGGTGAAGCATGTGGTGGCAGCATCATGTTCTGGGGATGTTTTGCTGCTAGTGGTCCGGAGCACTGTATAAAGATGGATGGCACCATGAAGAAGGAAGACTACTTGGAAATTTCCAAGGGAACCTGAAGCGTCGCCTCGAAGCTGAACCTCAGACGACGCTGGACCTTCCCAATGACAACGACCCAAAGCATACTTCCAAGTTGGTTGCTGGATGGCTTCAGCAGAACAATGTTGTGTTTGAGAATGGCCAGCTTTTAAAGCCCGGACTTAAATCGAATAGAGAATTGTGGACATTATTTAAAAAGAGAGTGCAAGAGGAAACCACCATTTGACTGAACTCTACCAACAGTGTCGGTTAAAATACCTTCAGAAGAATGGTTTAAAATACCTTCAGAGAATTGAAAGAGCCTGATTTGATGTTATCCTGCAAGGCTGACTGAAGTTCTAAAGGTTAAAGGCTATGCAATAAAGTATTAGACATATTGAGTTGTGCTGTATGTTATTTTGACCGCTATTTTTTGTTCACTCATGAATTAAACTGTGAATAAAATCATCCAAAGTACAAAAGTGCAGAAACTTTGACAGAATAAGGGAGAATGGTTGAAATCGTTCTAGGAATGGAAAAAATTATGATTATTGTGGAGAAAGAGGGTACAAATGGAAGTCAACTGTATTCTGCTCAAGTGTATGCAAACTTTTGGGCCCGACTATATGATTTGTATTACTATATATATATACATATATATATATATGTTCGAGCACATAAATGTAATAATCATGTTGTATTCCAATAATTTCCCATTAAGGGTTACAACAATACATTGTGCTATATGCTAAAAAAAACTATACATTTCAAGCTAATTGTCAATCAAGCTTAATTGGCTACATTTTCCTTTTATTATCACTCTTAAACCATTGTGCTAATTTTGCGAAATTTGCATCTACAATGGCCTTTAAGAAGCTGCTCATAACCCCGTCATGTGGATCAATTAATGAAGCACAACTTTGTCCTTTTGAATTGAGGCTCACATACCCCTCTTCATAATATCAGTTTCTTCATTGGAGTAGCCACAATTTTTCCCCCCATTAATGTCAGTCTGTATCCTTCAAACAGTGATTTTGGCAGGCTTGGTGATAGTGATAAGATTGGCTCAATGTCAATTTCCAATTTAAAATAGTTTAAATGTAGATGGGCTACGCGACATAAGGGAGAAGGAATCAAGAAATCTGTCGGTGTTCAATACAAATTTCTTATTTCAGAAGAAAGATCAGTCATGATGCACAATATCAACATCAGAATAAATGAACGCTAAAGGGCTATGTTTATGCAGAGGCTGTGGACATTTGGTTGTAACTTCAAATAAAGTTGGTACTCACAGGAGCAGATGAGGTCGGCAATGACAGCATGCTTGGGCTTTTAATACTGCTCATTTGTGAAAAGCAACATCCAGAGCTAGGAAAGCAATGCAGGCGAGGAATGCGAAGACACCCACACACACCATAGTGACAGCATTGGCATTGTGATTGAAAACGCATTTGAGGCTTGCACTTCGTGCATTGATGTATCCTTCATTATAATGCAGCAAGACGATGATGGAGAAAGCTAGAAGAAGAAGTGGGTGGACACGGAGGGGGGGGGAATTAATAAATGGGTAATTCATTATGCAAAAATTACACAGCTTTCTAGTTCAGTTACAGTTAACACCAAAGTTCTAACATGCTCGAGTAAAATGGGAAGTCAGGGAAGTTAAATTTTTGAAATCTATCAAACAGCATGCAATTCCAACATTGTAATATTATTAAAACTAAAATGCTGTCGCGTCTAAGTCCATGTCCATTCAGAAGTGCAGCAAGGAACCCACAACAAATGAATGCTTCTAGAGATAAGAATCAACCCTGGACAGGTCACCGCTGTCACAAGATGCTATTACTTTATGATCTCTTTTTTTGCCTTGAAAAAGGATGATCCTGACAGACTCCTGGGCAGTCTACAGATCCCTGTATGCACATGCAGGTTTCCTTGTGCGCTAAAAGAAGCTTGAAGGATGACGACCTCCTTAAACTGGAATTGCCAAGACACAACCCCAAGAGATTCAGAGATAAGCTCATATAGCAGCTCAGCTGTTGTTGATGTGTAAAATGAACTTCTCAAGAGGAAAAAAATGAAAAATTCTTGATTCAGCCCAAAGCTGAGGCAGCAACGTGTTTTATTCAGTTGGTAGCACCATGGGGAAGACAAAACAGCTTACCGAGGTGTACAAATTGTACAACATGAAGGGGCGAGGCAAACTGTTGATCGGAGCTTTATAACAGGTCAATGCTATCAACAAGCAAAACTAAAACAAACAAGAAACAGCCTATTTCCTCTAACTTTGCCAAGCCTTTTAGAGCATACATGCTATCTATAGAAATATCCCATCATCAGGTTGAACACGTGGAATAAAGAGGTAAGTGGAAGGAAGTGTAAGTGAGAAGATAAAAACATGCATTTCAAAAAACAATTCGCATTCTTCGTTATAAAGTTGTCATAACTTGGCATGCTAATTGGACAGAATATATAATTAGGGAAAAAGAGATTTTGTAATTTGTTCAGATTGCAGGTCGTTCCACTCACTCACTTGTTTGCGAATTACACTGCAGATCTTTAACATTCACTATACCAGTGCTGACAGACAGGTCCTCCAAGCTTCACGTCTTTCGATGGATGCCACACATAAAACACTAAATGGGGCTGGGAGGGGGGGGGGGTGCATGCAAACACCAGGGTGCCATTTTATAGCTGAGTTAGGATTATAACACAGGTTTAGACAGCTGAAAGACGAGAGTGCTTCGCTAAGATGTCTGCTATGGGCGCTCTGCCAGTGTGGTCATTGATGGAAGTTAAATGGAGTAGTGAGTACGGTATCATTTGTGAAGGTAGGCAAGTAACTCAAGCACCTTAACAAATTCCAAATTCCTGCCTGATGCAGTACTAGGAGGCAAAACCAAAACAATCCAAGACACCATTGCCCAAAAACTGCATTGGCAACATCAGTACTCTGTCAGAGTATAGTACACTTGACTGATTGTATCAATTTATCTCTGTTCAATGGCGTATATATATATATATTATATAATATTATATATATATATATATATATATAATATATACATATATATCTATATATAATATACTATATATACATATAAGTAATGAATGTACCACTTGGTGGACTCAAAGGTCAAATCTGCCACCTGAACGATCACGCAATTTAGTGACAGCATGTTATAAGGACCTTACATCATCCGTCAGGAAGACAAACACAACTTTACATCAGTTCCGAGTATGAAATTCTAGGAGAATCTGTCGGTGCAATAGGTTAATGTTCGTTACGGACTTTGGGCCGAGTAACACCCGGGTAATCACAATCGCCATCATTTTACAGCCGACTAATGAGAACTTCATGTCAATTCCATTGGCTGCGAGTTTTACTCTCATCATGGTTTATAATTCCAAATTAACTCTCCTTATGGCACCCTTTCCTCGACGCAATGCTATCTCTTCCCAGATTGTCACACCTCCTCCTATTTTCTCCTTCCTATCACACGATACCGATGTAGTCTTGTAAATTTGTCTTCCAGTTACTCTCCTCCATTAAACCATGTTTCAGCTTTCTTCAATTTCCAAGTTCTCTGACCTCATATTTTTTAATCCTGTATTTGGTCATTTTCTGATTTCTGTTTAGAATTTAGTCCAAAGTCATTGGAATGAGACTCAACAACAGTGCTGACTTTACCTTTTTTGTGTTTTGAGCACTATGTCCAATGCAATGCTTTAAGGAATCACAAGGAAATTAGATGCAGGTGAGGCCATTCAGCCATCATGCCTGCACCACATAAACCACACCAATTTATGAACACCAGATCAAATAAGAAAATGCAAAATGTGTGTTTTTTTTTTTTCGCTGTTTTTTGTGTATTTTTTTTTGTAGTTTTTGTCAGGTATCACCCGCCTCTTTTCAGGGAGAGGGCAGGGCTTGGGTAAAAGCACACTCAGTAAAAGCCCTCAGGTATGGCCCCTGTCCTATTGCTAGAATTTGAGCTTACTGGCACACAACAGTCGAAGTCCTATAAGATCAGTTATATATCGGTAGTATGTGTTTTCTAGTTAGATCCATCCCTCCCTGTGTCTAATGGAATTACTGTACGTGCCGCTGTAGGGTTATTTTTGATGATAGGATTTTTTACATCTTCACTTTCACACGAACAACTCTGCTCATGGCATTCTTGCGCGCTCGCCAGCGAGCACGGAGTCTAACATAGGCATGGCGTCCTCTGGCCATCGAGCAAGGAGCAGGCATCTCACCGCCCGTTTCCGACTCAAATCATGCATTACGCACGTGGCCAGAGGTGAGGAGGTGGGCGGGTACAACCGCTCTGACGGGACTCCACCCAGAAGGTGGGAGTTGTCTCGCCTACCGTGGCCTGTCCAATGGGAGACGGCCAGGGAATCGCACGATGGGTCCACCAATCAAGAGGCGAGTGGCAGGAGAAGAGGCCCCTCCTCCTGAGGAGAAAGAGTGGTTGTCTGGACCAGCGTTGGAGAGACTGTGTGCTCGTGGCAGGAGCGTTCGCCAGTTGAGAGATGTGGCGTTTTGCCAAAGCACGAGGATCGGTGTGAGACATTCCTGTGGGAGAGGAAATTATCAGTTCAGGCATTTCACCTGGCATCCAACCAGTGAGTGGTTGTCGACGAGGCTCTGAAGACGGTCGTGGTCGTGGGTTCGAGTCCACCTGTGGTGGTTCAAGTCGGTGTACCGCACGAGGCGGACGGTACCTGGGTGGCTCTACGACCTGGGAAGACCATCGGGTCCATTTTCTTTTGGGTGTGCGTGTCTGTGTGCGGGCTCTGTTGTCAAGTAAATTGTAAGTGCTTTCGCTTTGTACATGACTGCATTTCTTATAGTCGGATAACTCTGCTCTCTGTGTTCCTCCCTGCTATTGTAAATAAATCTCCATTTTGTGAATGTATCAGCTCATTTCTGTGTTTTCTTTCATTGGCTAGGCACGGGTGCGTGTTGGGAAATTGGAAGCGGCAATTGTGCATTTGGTCCGACAGTCTTGGTAACCATCCGCTCCGGTACACACGGTTCGAGCACGGTAACGCTTGTCCCGCTTGAGGCTGTCGAGGGTGTGAATTCCCCGGTACTTTGCCGCATGGGTAATTAGGTTATTGAAGTTTGCAATGACCCTACTCACGCGGTCAAATTATTGGCGATTCATGGTTCTGTAAGGGACCATGCTTCCGGACTTATCGAGGGTCCACGACCTAAATTCCGTGTGTTCGGTGGAGCCGACTCTCTGCTCCTCTAGCGGTCGAGCTCGCAGCGATACCCGGCCCACAAATTATCTGAGCTTTGATACAGTTCTGGCATCCTGCCTTGCTCTCAAATTCGCCTACGGAATCAAGGCAACTCCACTCTTGGATTAACAAACCTCAGACTTTGGACTCTCGTAGACATGTGCTGCTAACGAAACCCTTTCAACTCCTCTCCCTGTCAAGGCTGGAGTACCCAAAGGCAGTGTTCTCGGCCCCATATTATCTCACTTCATCAATGATCATACCGACTCTGTAAAATCCTTTTTATCTCTTTGCTGATGACTCACTCATCTTCTGACAGACAGGCAGCACCTCTTCCCTCTCTCAGACCTTGAAAAGATCACAAACTGGCAAACAGAAATCTTACTTATGTATCCACAATTGTCCACCTTTTGCAGTTTCCCTTACCCTATGTTACCTGCATCCCTTGTGGTCGTCTCCGACCACTTTCTCCCTCCGCCCTGCTGTTAGTGTTTCCCTTTCTCCTGCTGTTCCATTGTTTATGTTGTGTCTGATTTGTATCTGTGCAATCACTTCCACAAGCTTAGGCTCTGTATAAAAAACACATGTGCGTGTGTGTGTGTGTGTGTTGTTTTGTAAAACCGGCACTCGCCGAGCAATGGCACACAAAATACAGTGATTCCAAGGCAGTTATTTCATTCGTATGTGTTTAGTAGTCCTTTCCATATATCTATATGTGGTAAATGGGAAAGATGGCTTGTGTATGGCTTTTACTTAAGTTTCAATCCTCTATACTTTCATTTATTTCATTCCTTCCCATACTTTACTCTTACACAAGCCATGCAAGCAAGCCACGCATAACAGAACAGTAACGGTGCCAGGAATGCAAACACAGCAAGGTTCCTTTGCAAGCTTGCCAATTTCCATTTAAACTGCGTGCCAAAATCCAACTGCTACTCACCTCAGATCTCTCAATTATGCTACCACAACGTTACAACGCTCACATACCCATATGTTCCTAAAAATCCCACAACATCTACGTCCATGCTTCACCACAAATAAATCTCCCCCCAATCTCATTCGCCACATCACGTTCAACATCGACAACCACCTTACAATCTCTCACCCAAATGCCAGCATTCTCTCATCTCTCTATAACTGCACAACTACCATCTACCCCTTGGACGCTCCACCCAGTCTCCAGAAGATGCTGAAGTAACGAGAGTAACGGAGGATCGGGGTGTTCAGCATGTAGCTCAAAGCGCAAGCATGCCTGGGGTTCATTTTGAAGACGTACAGATCGTGCTGGGTTTTCCTAAATGGCCACGCTTAAATGGAGTCCAGTGCATGTTTGGGATCAGAGAGCGCTCGCTAAACTCTCGCCCATGTTTATTGTGGAGTCTCGATGGGCATGGGCACGGCATAAGGTAGAATGGGGCCATTTCCATTCCGAGGCCTGGTGAGGCATAGCTACGCACAGGGTGACTGCTTGTGCACAATGGGGAGCTCAGAGTGCCTATAGCCTCGTTTGATCTGACTTTTAGCACCTCTCGCTTAGGGGCCCATAAAAGGCGCAATTTGGCTCACAATCGGTCATACTTCAGCAGACTTGAGAGTTCAGCAACTTCAGGAGATATCAGCAGACTTCGGCAGACTTCAGGAGAGATCGGCGATGCCGTCAGACTTCACTTCTCGAAGCGGTCATATGAGAGCTCTCAGCGTTTGAGCTAATCTCGTCACAAGTCAATGCAACCAAGAGGAGAGGGCAGAGAAGCAAGCAATTTCCAGAATGGGCTGGGACCACCCCTGGGTCATCGACACTCAAGTGTTCGGCTGTATCAGAGCCACATTTACACAACGCCGTTGAGGTCTTTTCTCTATGCATCTTCTCTCCACATCTTCTCCACTGTGGACGCACAAGAACATCAGCAAGGGCAGTCCCAAACAACCATTTTCAGAGCGACCTTAATACTCGCACCTCTCACACCATCCACACCGACAGATGTCTCACTCGCCCAACTCATGCCACACCATAGACACCTTCGTTTTCCTCCCTTCTCCCTTCCTGTAGTGTTTGGTGCGCCGGTCTGCGACCACGCAAGTACCAAGAGTTCGCTCGTTCTCAACTGACACTTATCTCTCTGGGCAATGTCTATTTTCCTCGGGTATGTGGGTGTGACGGTGCCTGTCATGTATTGTTTAAGTTGTATAAATTTATTATCGGGTTAAATCTGCACTGTCTTCTTTATGAATACTGCATTTGCTTTTTGCACACCACCACAATCTCCTGCTGTCACTCTTGGACATTTTGTGAATACACATACTGGCCACACTAATTGCTTGCTTTCGTTAAATTAATGTGCTTGTTATAAATGACCCAGTCTTTTTGTCTTTTCCTTTTTGGTCCAGCATAGTCCACCTTAACATAGACAGGAAGTTATTCCCCAAAATCTGCTTATTAGCCGTGCGTACTTGCAGCTCCACTCGGCTGCACCTGATACAGTAAGTAACGCAAGTACGCATCGGGGGTGCGATTGCCCGGTAAGGCGACCACGTATTCCTACTTAAACGGTGGTAAATTAATTGGCATTCCATGTCGATTAGCAAGCACCGTGAGTGACACAAACTATTTTGTGTGTGACGGCCTGCAATATTCCCGGTGAGTCCAGGGAGAAACAGGATATTTCCACTCTGATCAGTCACCCCGCGATCCGTGTCCAAAAAATACAAATTTTATATATACAAACTGGTAGGCGACATGGGTGGTCACTATATATATTGCAATACTAGTCATCAGTTTTTGACGGATCGGGCTGAAATTTTTTGACAAAGAGGTTGATTTAGTGCGCATAAAAGCTAGGAAGCGATTTTTGATTTTCGAAAAAAAACATTTTTTAGGATTTTTTCAAAATTTTAAAGTCCGTTCTAGGCAAACGGTGGCGTCATAGCAAAGGTGCTCTAAAGCATACAACTAGATGCTGGGTAATGATACAGTCAAGTTAGATCAAATTGGTTGACTCCTCTGGCCATCAGAGCTGTCCATTACATACAAAACAGACAGACAGACATACAGACAGACACAACAGCCAGTAGGCGACATGGTGTGTATATAATTGCATCTATCCACGTTTTTTGACGGATGGGCTGAATTTTTGACAAAGACGTTGAATTTAGTGTGCATTAAAAGCGCAGAAAGCCGAATTTTGATTTTGCACTAAATATAGAAAAGATTTTTCTTTTTTTTCAAAAATTTCAAAGTCCCACGTTGCTAAGGCAACGGTGGCGTCCTAGAACGGTGCTCAAGCATAAAACTAGACTCTGGTATGACACTCCAGTCAAGTTTCATCAAAATAGATGACTCCTCTGGCCTCCTGAAGCTTGTCCATTAATACAAAAATAGACAGACATACAGAAACAGAAACGAGAACGTAAGGGTATTTAAGCGACACCAACTAAGAGTGTAGACCTCCTAGCGACAACACTTTGAGAATACGTAGTCTAGTCGACCCAACTAGACATACCAGACAGAATGGAAAAACTGAAGAAAGGTATCAGCGACCACCCACATACACATATATACATATATATATATACATATACATATATAAAATTATATTATCATGATATATATATATATATACATCACAACATATATACTTATATATACTACATTATAATAATACACACATACATATTATATACTATATAATAATACATATATAATATTATAATACATATATACATATATGAAGACTACAAGGGGAAACCAGCAGAATGTCAGGATAAGTCAATTTTGAAGAAACTGAAAAACAAGTTTGACCTGTTAGGTACGGCTGTTTAATCTGTAATAGATATGTCTTACTTCCAGTAAAAGGAAGAGTGATCATTGGCCGATCAAATTAAGCATGTAGCATTTGCCAAGCTTCTCTGTGTTATTTAATTTACAGGCAAAGACGAATCAATGTTGCAAACTGCATCACTGTTATTCTTGTTTAATAATTGCATGGTAATTTTACCCAGGAGTGTAGCAAATTCATGCTTGGTTGGTTATTAGCATACATTACATGACTTTGGTTGATCACAGATTTTTTTTGCAACATTAAACGGTCATTGTTTTTATTGTTTGAATTGTTGTGTTCACGCCATACTCAGGTTTTCGCTTTTATATGACGACGGATTCTCCATTTCTTACTCCCGTATTAAACTTATATGATGGAACACGGGAGGAAACCAAGGATAAACCCCCGGCGATAGCCGAGTCACTCATGTGACTCCCTATATACCTGAAGAGGTTGATTGGGCGGTGGGGTACATCGAATGGAGGATGGGGGGTTTACTTTCCCAGACGCGCTAACCATTAAGCACGGCGTGGGGCATAAAAGTACAATAAGGTTTTGACTCAGGCTTTGAAACAGATATGCACCAACTACGGAGACCATGAATAACCTAAATAGGCTATTGTAGTGCTCAGAGTTTTTATGCCTGTGAAAGTTCTTCACAACGCTTTCATTTTGTTAGTTTCTCAATCTGAATATTTATGGTGGAACAGTGAACATGATGAAAGGGAGATACACCAGGAGTAAAGTACTGACACTCTTAGAGAGTTTCTACTTGTTCAGCTTTGACAACACTTGTTTTTTCATTTGCAACGGCTAAACTTTATACTCATATAATTATGTGACACCCCTGGTTAATTTGTTAAGTAATATTGTGAGAGTGAAACCTTATGTTGCAACTATTTGGGCAGGTTTGCAATAACCGTGAAATTTTATAAAACGTGACATCTCTGGTTTTTCCCTTGTGGTCTTTCCTATATATACACACATATATTTATATTGTTGTGGATTTTCTCACACCGTTCGGCTGCGGGCCGACCGCTTTAGCTAAAATTGCGGTCGGCGCGCCCACGAAGAGCAATGTGAAGTCAAGATTTTCGGTCACGCGAAACCCAGCTAGGGTGTTTGTTAACCACCCATAAACCAGCCAACTCTTCTGTTCCACGTGCTACAGGGTCGATCGCGATTTGGTCGATGTACCTAATATTCACGAGACAGAAATAGCCGGGGATTTACACCTCAAGGAGCCTGCACGAAAAACGAGCCGTTTTTAAGCAGCTCGTTCCGTTGTCGATTGCCGAGCGGTTTTATATCGCCAACCCGTCGAACTGATGTACTGTTTTTAATCGGCTTCATCTTTAAGTTAATCAGCAAGCTATTTTTCCGACGCAATTATGGTAGTCAATGGCAAGGAAAGGACGCAACGAGCAAGTGACATTTCAACAATGGGGACATTTTATTTTTACACGTATGCAATGAAATGGGGGGAGGGACATGACACGAGCAAACCTACATGCCAGATATTATTATTACGTACATGCACTTACAACAATTCTACTTACGGCCAATGGCGCACAGACTTTCATGCAAAACCCCAGAAAAGAAAGATAGAACTGGCTCGTAAGCCTTTAATGTTCCTCGGAGCTTGGGATACCGAAGGAGCTCCGCAGGGCGTGCAGGGTTACCTTTGTCGCCCTTGAAGGCGACTCGATGGTCTGTTTGTGCGGCGACCCTCCGTATGGCCTCTGTTGTCAAAGCGGCAGCTGTAGTAACGGCGGCTTTGGTTTGGTCATGGGCCTAGCAGCGCGGCCTGGTCGAACCGGCCTGGCCGACGAACGCTTCACGAGTAAGCGACGGTTTGCTCTTTTAGAGTTGATGCTCTTTAAGAGCCGCTCGCTCCTCAGCGTCGCTCGCCGACTCAGGGCCCATCGCTCAGACCGTCACGTAGCTGGTGTGTGGCAACTTCTCTCCGGCTGGCGACTTCTCTCCGGCTGGCGACCTCTCTCCGGCTGGCGACTTCGCTGCTGATCCAACGGCCAACAACGACCAACACTTGGGTGACTTGGGTGGCTGCCGACGAAGAACGAATCCACTCCTCCGATCAACACGCACCTGTTTTGGGACTCACCAACTTGACCTGCCTCCACCGACCAAACTTGACAACTCTGACAACTGCCCGGGGCTCGATCGGCTTTGTATAACGGCCCGGGCGGGGTGAAGCCGCTGTAAGCTTCGCCACCGAGGCGGCGCGTGCCCCGGTTCACGCTTGGAACTTTCACCCCTGGCTTGGCTCGCCTTTCGTCATTTGATCCGTTTTGCAAGTCAATCGCGCGGCCGGAAGTTTGAAATACTTTTTTGCCCGCTGTCGAGGGATGCCATCGTGTTCGTTTGTGGAGCTGTTGTTTTGTTGGGGAAAAGATGGCGGCGCCGTGGAGATGCTGGTGAGGAGATGTTGGCGGTTGTGGCGAAGGTGGTGAGGAGATGTTGGCGGTTGTGGAGAAGGTAGTGAGGAGATGTTTGGCGGTTGTGGAGACAGGGGTGGTGAGGAGAATGTTTGGTGGTTGTGGAGAAGGTGGTGAGGAGATGAATTGTTAAATAAAGATATGGAAAGAAATAACACTACCTCAAGTTCAACAGCCCGGCACACGAATAATTCCCGCTTTTAACATCGGTGGGAAACTAACCTGGACACAGCAACTTATCGACATAACTGATCTTCGGCGAACCTGAATGGTGTTCTGTTTTTAATTTCCCACAACCGTAACAATATATATAGATATATATATATATATATATATATAAATTTATATATATATATATAATTTATATATATAATAATATATAATACCTACATATATACATATATATTTGACATAACATGATATAATACATGATATATATACATACATACATACATATAAAGTGGGGAGACAACTTATTTGATACACTGCCAGATTTTGCAGGTTTTTCCCACTACAAAGCACGTAGAGGTCCTGTACTTTTTATCATAGGTACACTTAACCTGTGAAAGACGGACTGCGAAAACAAAAATCCTGAAAAATCACTTGCATGATTTTAATAATTAATTGCATTTTATTGCATGAAATAAGTTTTGATACATCAGAAAAACAGAACTTAATATTTTGGTACAGAAACCTTTGTTTGCAATTACAGAGATCAGCGTTTCTCTGTAGTTCTTTAACAGGTTTGCACAGCTGCAGCAGGGATTTTTGGCCCAACTCCTCTCATACAGATCTTCTCCAGATCCTTGCAGGTTTTCGGGCCTGTCGCTGGCAACAACAGCTTTCAGCTCCCTCCAAAGATTTTCCTATTGGGTTTTCAGGTTCTGGGAGACTGGCTAGGCCACTCCAGGACCTTGATGATGCCTTCTTTCAGAGCCACTCCTTCCGTTGCCCTGGCTGTGTGTTTCGGGGTCGTTGTCCATGCTGGAAGACCCAGCCTACGCCCCATCTTCAACTGTCTTGTTGAGCGAAGGAGGTTGTTGGCCAACGATCTCATGATACATGGCCCTTCCCATCCTCCCCTCAATACGATGCACAGTCGTGCCTGTCCCCTTTGCAGAAAAGCAACCCCAAAGAAATGATGTTTCCACCTCCATTGCTTCACGGTTTGGGATGGTGGTTTCTTGGGGTTGGACTCATCCTTCTTCTTCCTCCAACACGGCGAGTGGGAGTTTGAAACAAAAAGTTTCTATTTTTGGTCCTCATCAGGACCACATGACTTCTCCCATTCCCCTCCTCTGGATCATCCAGAGGTCATTGGCAAACTTGCAGACGGGCCTGGACATGGCGCTGCTTGAGCAGAGGGACCTTTGCGTTCTGCGCTGCAGGATTTTGAATCCATGACGGCGTAAGTGTGTACTTACTGTTTTCTTTGATACTGTGGTCCCAGCTCTCTTCAGGTCCATTGACGGCAGGTCGCTCCTGTAGTTCTGGGCTAGATCCCTCACCTTTCTCCATGATCATTGAGGCTCCACGAGGTGAGATCTTGCATGGAGCCCAGAACCTGAGGGCGATTGACTGTTATCTGTGAACTTCTTCCATTTTTCTAATAATTGGCGCCAACAGTTGTTGCCTTCTACCAAGCTGCTTCCATTGGTCCTGTAGCCCATGCCAGCCTTAAGTGCAAGTCTACAATGTTTTGTCCCCTGATGTTCTTAGACAGCTCTCTGGTCTTGCCCATTGTTGGAGAGGTTGGAGTCTGATTGATTGAGTGGTGAGACAGCTGTCTTTTATCAATAACGAGGGTTCAAACAGGTGCAGTTTAATACAGGTAATGAGTGGAGGAAATGGGAGGGCTTCTTAAGACAACTAAACAGGTCTTTGAGAGCCAGGGAAATTCTTACTGGTTGTGAGCTGATCAAACAACTTATTTCATGCAAATAAAATGCAATTAAATTAATTTAAAAATGCATACATGTGATTTTCAGGATTTTTGTTTTAGATTCCGTCTTTCACAGTTGAAGTGTCCTATGGATTAAAAATACAGACCTTTCTCTATGTGCTTTTTGGTACGTGGAAAACCTGCAAAATCGGCAGTGTATCAATACTTTGTTCTCCCACTGTATATATATATATATATAATATATATTATATTATAATATATATATATATATATATATTATATATTGGCGGATCGGGGGTGGGGTGGCCTGGACGGCGCGTCATGCCGTCCTTACCCAGTTTGGGTTTTCGCACCCAACACCATCCACCGCCGTTCGGGTTATAAACACCGGCTGGTTCGGCACATGTTCTCGGGTTAACGCGTTTCGAATCACACGGTACCAAAATACCCTGTCTTGCCAAGTGGGGGAATCAGACCCCGGTTACAGGACTGTTTTGTCAGAGACTGGTAAGCGGAGGTCTACCAGTCTGTAACCATTTTCTTTTTTTATATCCAAATCGAGCGGATTCGTTCCCTCTCGACGCGCACGAACCAATTCAAGCGGCAACTGTCATACGAATCAGCCAGAATTATATTGGGCGACAATCGGGAACACAACACAAAGCAAAACATTGTCGTGAATGTTTTGTATTAATCTATAACCCGTTTCTTAACTAGGGAGATACGGATTAACGAGGTTTTCGAAAGGTGTCCTAACGAGATAAGCCTAAACGACATGCAGACAAGACATGGCCAGCATGCAGCCAAGACAGGTACTGGTGATGTTTCATGGTTAACGAGAGGAAAGTGTCAAAAAGCACGGGAATGGTGGCTCGTGACAGCCGATGTCCACGGATTCGACCCAGCTCGAAGCACGCCGCGTGGCAAAATGGAGGCGTCGTCCATTTGTTCGCAGACCTCAACTCGCACGCACTCTCGGCATTCAGACGCCTGCGGGTCCGACTTGCAACAAGAGCGAAAGATTCACCGGTGGTATGCTCCAGCTGGCTTTTCACACAGGTCCCAGCATACAAGTTCCGGCCTGTGGGCCTGTTCACCAAGACAAGGCCAAATTGAGGAGTGGTTGGGCTCCGGCAGGCTGGGTCCATGGGATTCCAAGAGTCGTCGAGCCGTGGGTGAGTAGGACAGTCAGAGGCTTCGTCGTTAGATGCAGGTTGAACCTGGTCGATGACCTCCTCTCGAAGCCGACGTTCCAGACTCTACACAGCATGACAGGTCCTCCGAGCGATTGCAGCCTACCTCAGGTTCAGGTTTCTCTCCCTTCACAATCACACTCAGGTTCAGTTCGCTCCTAACTGCCGCGATCACATTCGAAGCTCAGGCCATAAGATCCTCTCCCAGCCGATGGCAGAAAGACTCATTCAGTCCCTTCCTTGCCTTTCTTTCGGACTCGCTCTTTAGAAAAGCCGATCGCAAATACCCTCATGCAGTTTTCATAACTGCCGATAGGCACCCAGTAAAAAGGAGTGAAAAAGTAAAGAGAGAACAGAGAAAGACAAAAGACACTCTGTTCCTTCCTCCCCTAGCTCCTTCTCCCGCTATTAATACAGAACGTCCCCTGCTTACTCCCTAACTCTCCCAAAGACATCTCCCTACGGATCCTCTTCGGTTACCTCCACTTCGTCTCGTTTCCACTCTCTTCGACTCAGCGCTCTCTGTCCAGATCCAACACTGGCTCCCTTCGGTTCGCTCGCCCTGGCATTCATACACCCTATACGCTGTTAGTCTATTTTTCTTCCCGAAGCCCCCTGGCTCCTCCCTCAGTTTCACTTCCCTCTCTAGGCCACTCCCCCTCTCAGTGCTGGGCGGGGGACTATTGTCAGAAGAGGTAAGGAAGAAGAAGAACTCTCGGTCCACCACCACTGCACAACAAATAACAGCCTGTGACACCGTCCCGACACACATGTAATGTCAAATTACCGAACACCTGGCTAAACATGGCATTTATGAGGGGATCTGGGCTAATGCCTATATTTAGTAACACACTAGGGCCATTTCTGCAACAATATATATATATATATATTATATATATATCTATTTATACACATATCACATACAAACATATATATATGTATTATATATATATATATCTATATATATATATATATAACATGCCACGACATTCGCCGTATTTTTCAGGAACGTATCCTGCGAATGGCAGGGTTATGATAATATAGCACAATACCCTCAAAGTTGGAGGGTTCAGGACAAAACTTGGTGGACAGGTTGAAGTGTGTAACAGGGACAAATTTTAATTCATTTTGGTGAAGATTTCCGAATCTGGATCCGGGTGGAGGTATGCCGCTCCACAGAGTGCCCTTCTCGTTAAAACCAAGTTTTCATCGCCACAAAAACTGTTCTCACAGACTCATTCCTACCATCTCTTTTACTACAGTCACCACTGCCTACACTCACTAAAGCTGACCATGCATGCCCTGCCGCACCTCACCACGCCTGCACCCACACTACTTCTGCACAATGTCTTGCATTCATTACACCCATCCTATTGCCAAATTCCTGAGCAAACTTACTCCACCAAACCGTAACCAATTTTTCTTTCACATTCGGCTGAACGATGCATATTATGTATCCGTTCTTTCAAACCTAGTAATAATATCCTTCGAGTGGGATATTTCCTCACACTCAACAGGGAATCCCCTCCGCTTCCTCCATCCCTGAGTGACCCACATTTGAGCATCTATCACACCTTATGTATCCTCTTCCTTCCCCTTCA
>CM068953.1:140677854-140688605 GCA_035128595.1 Eptatretus atami | reverse complement strand
AAAAAAACTATACATTTCAAGCTAATTGTCAATCAAGCTTAATTGGCTACATTTTCCTTTTATTATCACTCTTAAAACCATTGTGCTAATTTTGAAGAAATTTGCATCTACAATCGCCTTTAAGAAAGCTGCTCATAAACCCCGTCATGTGGATCAATTTAATGAAGCACAACTTTGTCCTTTTGAATTGAGGCTCACATACCCTCTTCATAATATCAAGTTCTTCATTGGAGTAGCCACAATCTTTTCCCCCCATTAATGTCAGTCTTGTATCCTTCAAACAGTGATTTTGGCAGGCCTTGGTGATAGTGATAAGATTGGCTCAATGTCAATTTCCACATTTAAAATAGTTTAAATGTAGATGGGCTAACGACCATAAAAGGGAGAAGGAATCAAGAAATCTGTCAGGTGTTCAATACAAATTTCCTTATTTCAGAAGAAAGATCAGTCATGATGCCACAATATCAACATCAGAATAAATGAAAGCATAAAAGGGCTATGTTTATGCAGAGGCTGTGGACATTTGGGTTGTAACTTCAAATAAAGTTGGTACTCACAGGAGCAGATGAGGTCGGCAATGACAGCATGCTTGCGGTCTTTAATACTGCTCATTTGTGGAAAAGCAACATCCAGAGCTAGGAAAGCAATGCAGGCGAGGAATGCGAAGACACCCACAACAACACCATAGTGACATGCATTGGCATTGTGATTGAAAACGCATTTGAGGCTTGCACTTCGTGCATTGATGTATCCTTCATTAATAATGCAGCCAAAGACGATGATGGAGAAGAGCTAGAAGAAGAAGTGGGTGGACACGGAGGGGGGGGGGAATTAATAAATGGTATCATTATGCAAAAATTACAACAGCTTCTAGTTCAGTTAACAGTTAACACCAAAGTTCTAACATGCTCGAGTAAAATGGGAAGTCAGGGAAGTTAAATTTTGAAATCTATCAAACAGCATGCAATTCGCAACATTGTATATTATTAAACTAAATGCTGTCCTGTCTCAAGTCCATGTCCATTCAAGAAGTGCAGCAAGGAACCCACAACAAATGAATGCTTCTAGAGATAAGAATCAACCCTGGACAGGTCACCGCTGTCACAAGATGCTATTACTTTATGATCTCTTCTTTTTGCCTTGAAAAAGGATGATCCTGACAGACTCCTGGGCAGTCTACAGATCCATGTATGCACTATGCAGGTTTCCTTGTGCGCTAAAAGAAGCTTGAAGGATGACGACCTCCTTAAACTGGAATTGCCAAGACACAACCCCAAGAGATTCAGAGATAAGCTCATATAGCAGCTCAGCTTGTTGTTGATGTGTAAAATGAACTTCTCAAGGAGGAAAAAAATGAAAATTCTTGATTCAGCCCAAAAGCTGAGGCAGCAAAGTGTTTATTCAGTTGGTAGCACCATGAGGAAGACAAAACAGCTTACCGGGGTGTACAAAATGTGTACAACATGAAGGGCGAGGCAAACTGTTGATCGGAGCTTTCATAACAGGTCAATGCTATCAACAAGCAAAACTAAAAACAAACAAGAAACAGCCATTTCCTCTAACTTTGCCAAGCCTTTTAGAGCATACCATGCTTACACTAGAAAATATCCCATCATCAGGTCTGAACCACGTGGAATAAAGAGGTAAGTGGAAGGAAGTGTAAGTGAGAAGATAAACATGCATTTCAAAAAAACAAATTCGCATTCTATCGTTATAAAGTTGTCATAACTTGGCATGCTAATTGGACAGAATAACTTTAATTAGGGAAAAAAAGGAATTTTGTAATTTGTTCAGATTGCAGGTGAAAACTCACTCACTTGTTTGCGAATTACACTGCCAGATCTTTAACATTCACCTATACCAGTGCTGACAGACAGGTCCTCCAGCTTCACGTCTTTCCGATGGATGCCACACATAAAACACATAAATGGGGCTGGGGAGGGGGGGTGCATGCAAAACACCAGGGTGCCATTTTATAGCTGAGTTGGGATTATAACACAGGTTAGACAGCTGAAAGACGAGAGTGCCTTCCGCTAAGATGTCTGCTAATGGGCCGCTCTGCCAGTGTGAGTCATTGATGGAAGTTAAAGATGGAGAGTACAGTATCATTTGTGAAGGATAGGCAAGTAACTCAAGGCACCCTGAACAAATTCCAAATTCCTGCCCTGATGCAGTACTAGGAAGGCAAAACCAAAACAATGCAAGACAACCATTGCCCAAAAACTGCATTGGCAACATCAGTACTCTGTCAAGAGTATAGTACACTTGACTGATTGTATCAAGTTATTCTCTGTTCAAATGTGCGTATATATATATATATATATATATATATATATATATATATATATATATATATATATATATATATATATATATATATATACATATATATATATATATATATACATATACATATACATATACATATATAGTAATGATGTACCACTTGGTGGACTCAAGGTCAAATCTGCCACCTGAACGATCACCAATTTAGTGACAGACATGTCTATAAGGACCTTACATCATCCGTCAGGAATGACAAACACAACTTTACATCAGTTTCCGACGTATAGAAATTCTACGGAGAATCTGTCGGTGCAATAGGTTCAATGTTCGTTACGGACTTTGGGGCCGAGTAAACCCCGGGTAATCACAATCGCCATCATTTTACAGCCGACTAATGAGAACTTCATGTCAATTCCCATTGGCTGCGAGTTTTACTCTCATCATGGTTATAATTCCAAATTAACTCTCCTTAATGGCACCCCTTTCTCTCGATGCAATGCTATCTCTTTCCCAGATTGTCACACCTCCTCCTATTTTCTCCTTCCTATCACACCGATACACGATGTAGTCTTGTAATCTTGTCTTCCAGTTACTCTCCTCATTAAACCATGTTTCAGCTTTCTTCAATTTCCAAGTTCTCTTGACCTCATATTTTTTTATCCTGGTATTTGGTCATTTTCCTGATTTCTGTAGAATTTAGTCCAAAGTCATTGGGAACTGAGACCTCAAACAACAGTGCTGACTTTACCTTTTTTGTGTTTGAGCACTATGTCCAAATGCAATGCTTTCAAGGAATCACAAGGAAATTAGATGCAGGTGGAGGCCATTCAGCCCATCATGCCTGCACCACATCAACACCACACCAATTTATGAACACCAGATCAAATAAGAAAATGCAAAATGTGTTTTTTTTTTTTCGCGTGTTTTTTGTGTATTTTTTTTTGTAGTTTTTGTCAGGTATCACCCGCCCCTTCTTTTCAGGGGAGAGGGCATGGGCTTGGGTAAAAAGCACACATCAGGTAAAAAGCCCTCAGGCTATGGTCCCTGGTCCTATTGCTACGAATTTGGAAGCTTACTGCACACAACAGTCAGAGTCCCTATAGATCAGTTATATCGGTAAGTATGTGTTTCTAGTTAGAATCCATCCCCTGTGTCTAATGGGAATTAACTGTACGTGCGCTGTAGGGTTATTTTATAGATAGGATTTTTTACATCTTCACTTTCACACGACAACACTCTGCTCATGGCATTCCTTGCGCGCTCGCCAGCGAGCACGGAGTCTAACATAGGCATGGCGTCCCTCTGGCCAATCGGCAAGGAGGCAGCATCTCACCCTCCCCGTCGACTCAATATCATCGCCATTACGCACGTGGCCAGAGGTGAGGAGGTGGGCGGAGCTACAAACGCCTCTGATCGGGACTCCACCCAGAATGGTGGGAGTTGCTCCGCCTACCGTGGGCCTGTCCAATGGGAGACGGCCAGGGAATCGCACGATGGGTCCAACCAATCAAGAGGCGAGTGGCCAGGAGAAGAGGCCCCTCCCTCCTGAGGAGAAAGAGTGGTTGTCTGGACCAGCGTTGGAGAGACTGTGTGCTCGTGGCAGGAGCGTTCGCCAGTTCGAGAGATCGTGGCGTTTTGCCAAGCAGCGAGGAATCGTGGTGTGAGACATTCCTAGTGGGAGAGGACATTATCAGTTCAGGCATTTCCAACCTGGATCCAAACCAGTGAGTGGTTGTCGACGAGGGCTCTGCAGACGGTCGTGGTCGTGGGTTCGAGTCCACCGTGGTGGTTCAAGTCGGTGTACCCGCACGAGGCGGGACAGGTACCCTGGGCTGGCTCTACGACTGAAGACCCATGGTCCATTTTCTTTTTGGGTGTGCGTGTCTGTGTGCGGGCCTGTCTTGTCAAGTAGAATTGTTAAGTGCTTTCGCTTGTACATGACTGCATTTCTTATAGTCGGATAACTCTGCTCTTCTGTGTTCCCCTCCCTGCCTATTGTAAATAAATCTCCATTTTGTTGAATGTATCAGCTCATTTCTGTGTTTCTTTCATTGGCTAGGCACGGTGCGTGTTGGGAAATTGGGAAGCGGCAAATTGTGCATTTGGTCCGACAGGTCTTGGTAACCATCCGCTCCGGTTACACACGGTTCGAGCACGGTAACGGCTCGTCCCGCTTGAGGCCTGTCGAGGGTGTGAATTCCCCGGTAGCTTTGCCGCATGGGTAATTAGGTATATTGAAGTTTGGCAATTGACCCTACTCCACGCGGTCAAATGATTGGCGATTCATGGTCCTGTAAGGGACCCATGCCTTCCGGACTTATCCGAGGGTCACGACCTAAATTCCGTGTGTTCGGTGGAGCCGACTCTACTGCTCCCTCTAGCGGTCGAGCTCGCCAGCGATACCCGGCCCCACAACATTATCTTGAGCTTTGATACAGTCTGGCATCCTGCCTTGCTCTCCAAACTATCTGCCTACGGAATCCAAGGCCAACTCCACTCTTGGATTAACAAACCGACTTTGTCGACTCTCGTAGACATGTGCTGCTCAACGAAACCCTTTCAACTCCTCTCCCTGTCAAGGCTGGAGTACCCAAAGGCAGTGTTCTCGGCCCCATATTATTCCTCATCTTCATCAATGATCATACCGACTCTGTAAAATCCTTTTTATCTCTTTGCTGATGACTCCACTCATCCTTCTGACAGACAGGCAGCAACCTCTTCCCTCTCCTCAGACCTTGACAAAGATCACAAACTGGCCAAACAGAATCTTACTTATGTATCCACAATTGTCCACCTTTTGCAGTTTCCCTTACCCTCATCGTTACCTGCATCCCTTGTTTGTCCGTCTCCGACCACTTTCTCCCTCCGCCCTGCTGTTAGTGTTTCCCCCTTTCTCCTGCTGTTCCATTGTTTATGTTGTGTCCTGATTTGTTCTGTGCAATCACTTCCACAAGCTTAGGCTCTGTATAAAAAAACAAATGTGCGTGTGTGTGTGTGTGTTTTTGTAAAACCGGCACTCCGCCGAGGCAATGGCACACAAAATACAGTGATTCCAAGGCAGTTATTTCATTCGTATGTGTTTAGCTAGTCCTTTCCATATATCTATTGGGTAAATGGGAAAGATGCGTTGTGTATGGCTTTTACTTAAGTCTTCAATCCTCTATACTTTCATTTATTTCATTCCTTTACCATACTTTACTTCTTACACAAGCCATGCAAGCAAGCACGCATACAGAACAGTAACGGTGCCAGGAATGCAAACCACAGCAAGGTTCCTTTGCAAAAGCTTGCCAATTTCCATTTAAACTGCGTGCCAAAATCCAACTGCTACCTCACCTCAGATCTTCATTATGCTCACCACAACGTTACAACGCTCACCATAACCCATATGTCTCCTAAAAAATCCCCACAACCATCTACGTCCATGCCTTCACCACAAATATCTCCTCCAATCTCTTCGCCACAACGCCACATCGACAACCACCTTTACCAATCTCTTCACCACAAATGCAACAGCACTTCTCTCATCTCTCTATAACTGCCACAACTACCATCTACCCCTTGGACGCTCACCACAGTCTCAGAAGATGCTGAAGTAACGAGAGTAAGGAGGATCGGGGTGTTTCAGCATGTAGCTCAAAGCGCAAGCATGCCCTGGGGTTCATTTTAAGACGTACAGATCGTGCTGGGGTTTCCCTAAATGGCCACGCTTAAATGGAGTCCAGTGCATGTTTGGGATCAGAGAGCGCTCGCTAAAACTCTCGCCCCATGTTTATCTTGGAGCTCCGATGCATGGCACGGCATAAGGTTGAATGGGGCCATTTTCCATTCCGAGGCCTGGTGAGGCATAGCTACGGCACAGGGTGACTGCTGTGCACCAATGGGGGAGCTCAGAAGTGCCTATAGCCTCGTTTGATCTGACTTTTAGCACCTCCCTCGCTTAGGGGCCCATAAAAGGCGCAATTTGGCTCACAATCGCGTCATACTTCAGCAGACTTGAGAGTTCGGCAGACTTCAGGAGATATCAGCAGACTTCGGCAGACTTCAGGAGAGATCGGGGAACGCCGTCAGACTTCACTTCTCGAAGCGGTCATATGAGAGCTCTCCAGCGTTCGAGCTAATCTCGTCACAAGTCAATGCAACCAAGAGGAGAGGGCAGAGAAGCAAGCAATTTCCAGAATGGGCTGGGACCACCCCTGGGTCATCGACACTCAGTGTTCGGCTGTATCCAGGAGCCAACATTTACACAACGCCGTTGAGGTCTTTCTCTTATGCATCTTCTCTCCCATCTGTCTCTCGTCCACTGTGGACGCACAAGAACAATCAGCAAGGGCAAGTCCCAAACAACCATTATTTTCAGAGCGACCTTACTAACTCGCACCTCTCACACCATGCCACATGACACGATGCTCAACACTCGCACCACTCATGCCCACACCATAGACACCTTCAGTTTTCCTCCCTTCTCCCCCTTCCTTAGTGTTTGGGTTGCGCCGGTCTGCCGACCACGCCAAGTACCAAGAGTTCGCTCGTTCTCAACTGACACTTATCTCTCTGGGCAATGTCTAATTTTCCTCGGGTATGTGGGTGTGACGGTGCCTGTCATGTATTGTGTTAAGATTGTATAAATTTATTCGGGTTAAATCTGCACTGTCTTCTTTTATGAATACTGCATTTCTTGTGCCACACCCACACATTCCTTGCTTTCCACTGCTGGACATCTTGTGAATAAAACACATACTGTGCCACATAACTTTCCTTGCTTTGTTAAAATTAATGTGCTTGTTATAAATGAACCCAGCTCGTTTTTGTCTTTTCCTCTTTTGGTCCAGCATAGTCCACACCTTAACATAGACAGGAAGTTATTCCCCAAAATCTGCTTATTAGCCGGTGCGTACTTGGCAGCTCCACTCGGCTGCACCTGATACAGTAAGTAACGCAAGTACGCATCGGGGGTGCGATTGCCCGGTAAGGCGACCACGTATTCCTACTTAAACGGTGGTCAAATTATTGGCATTCATGATCGATTAGCAAAGCACCGTGAGTGACACAAACTATTTTGTGTGTGACGGCCTGCAATTCCCGGTGAGTCCAGGGAGAAACCAGGGATATTTCCACCCTCGTAGTTACCCTGCGATCCCGTGTCCACAAAAATACAAGATTTTATATATACAAACGGTAGGCGACATGGGTGGTCCTATATAATTGCATACTAGTCATACAGTTTTTGACGGATCGGGCTGAATTTTTTGACAAAGAGGTTGATTATAGTGCGCATAAAAGCTAGGAAAGCGATTTTTGATTTTCGAAAAAAACAATTTTTAGGATTTTTTTCAAAATTTTCAAAGTCCGTTCTAGGCAACGGTGGCGTCCATAGCAACGGTGCTCTAAAGCATACAACTAGATCCTGGTATCTACCAGTCAAGTTAGATCAAAATTGGTTGACTCCTCTGGCCTCCAGAGCTGTCCATTACATACAAACAGACAGACAGACATACAGACAGACACAAGCCAGTAGGCGACATGGGTGGTCGCTATATAATTGCATACTAGTCACAGTTTTTGACGGATCGGGCTAAATTTTTGACAAAGACGTTGATTATAGTGTGCATAAAAGCGCAGAAGCCGATTTTTGATTTTCGAAAAAATATATAAAAAGATTTTTCTTTTTTTCAAAAATTTCAAAGTCCCGTTGCTAGCAACGGTGGGTCCATAGCAACGGTGCTCAAAAGCATAAAACTAGATCCTGGTATGAACCTCCAGTCAAGTTTCATCAAAATCGGATGACTCCTCTGGCCTCCAGAGCTGTCCATTACATACAAACAAATAGACAGACATACAGACAGACAGAAAACCTGAGAAAGGGTAGTCTAGCGACCACCCAACTAAGGTAGTCCAGCGACCACCCAAAAACCTGAGAATAACGTAGTCTAGCGACCACCCAACAGACATACAGACAGATGGAAAACCTGAGAATAACGGTAGTCCAGCGACCACCAACATACACAACATATAAAATATATATACATATACATTATATATATTATATTAACATATATATATATATTATATATACACACTATATTATTATACATACATATATAATACATACACACACATATACATATATTATACATACATATATAATACATACATATTACATACATTATATAAATACATACATATATACATATACACACATATATATTGTTGTGATTTTCACCCGTTCGGCGTGCGGGCGACCCTTTAGCTAAATTGCGGTCGTGCGCGCCCACCGAACGAGCAATCTAGTCGCAGATTTTCGGATCAACGCGAAACCCAGCTACAGGTGTTGTTAACCACACCATAAACCAGCCAACTCTTCTGTCCACGCGCTACAGGGTCGATCGGCGATTGTCGATGTACCTAATTATTCGCGCAGACAGAAATGCCGGGGATTTACACCTCAAAGGAGCCTGCACGAAAACGAGCCGTTTTAAGCAGCTCGTTCGTTTGCGATTGCGAGCGGTTTTATATCGCCAAGCCCCGTCGGACTAGATGTTTACATTTTATCGGCTATTAATCAGCCAGCTATTTATTCTGAACGCAATTATGGCAGTCAATGGCAGAAAGGACGCAACGAGCAAGTGACATTTCAACAATGGGACATTTATTTACACGTATGCAGAAGTGGGGGATGGGACATGACACGAGCAAAAAACCACAGCTACGATGTATGTAACGGACATGGCACACAACAATCACTACGGACAAGGCGCACAGACCATGCAAAAACCCCCAAAAAGAAAGATAGAACTGGGCTCGGAAGCTTTAATGCCTCGGAGCTGGGGATGACCGAAGGAGCTCCGCGAGGCCGTGCAGGTACCGTGCGCCCTGAGAGCGACCGATGGGTCTGGCGGCGACCCCTCCGATGCCTCTGGTGCAAAGGGCAGCGTGAGGAACGGCGGCTTGTGTGCCAGGGCCAGCAGCGCGGCCTGGTGCGATCGGGCCTGGCCGACGACGCGTGCAGAGGAGCAACGGGCGCTCTAGAGTTGATGCTCTTAAGAGCCCGCTCAGCTCCAGCGGCGACGCGACCGACCAGGGCCAATCGCTCGGACCGTGCACGTAGCTGGGGGGCGACTCCCCGGCGGCGAACCCTGCTGCGGCGTGCGACGTCGCTGCGACGCAACGGCCAACAACGACCAACAACTTGGGGACGGCGGCTCCGACGAAGAAACAACCCACCCTCCGATGAACAACCACCGGTGGGACCACCAACTTGGACTGCCGTCCACGACCAAACCGTACAACCGAACAACCCGACCAACGGGGCTCGAAAGCGCCGAAGCCCGGAGGGGGGAAGCCGCGTGTGGCCGTCACCGAAGGCGGGCGTGGCCCCACCCTTGAAACCACCCCCGGCTGGCGCCCGCCCCCGCGGTGGGACCGGTTGCAAGGCAGCGCGGCCGAGTGGAACACGGTGCCGCGGCGAGGGAGCCACGTGGCGGTGTGGAGAGTGGGGTTGGGGAAAAAGATGGCGGCGCCGGGGAGATGCTGGGTGAGGAGAGGGGCGGGGGAGAAGGGGGAGGAGAGGTGTGGGGTGGGAGAAGTGGGGGAGGAGAGTGGCGTGGGGAAGAAGGGGTGAGGAGATGTTGGGGTGTGGAGGAAGGTGGGTGAGGAGATGAGGGGTGTGTTAAAAAAAGAGTAGGAAAGAATAGACCAACTACCATGCAGTGCACAGCGGGCACCGAATAAGTCCGGTGTACATCGGGGGGAAATCGTAACCCTGGACACCACACTGGAGTCGACATAAACGTGAGCGCGGGGAAACGTGAAGGTGGTGTCGTGTTAGTTTCCACAAACCGGAACAAAGATAGAGTATATAAGAGTAAGATAGTATAGTGATTAATATATGAGTAATCAGACATAAATAATACAAACAGTATAGTACAGAGTAGAGTAGTTACAGTAATAATAAGAAGAGATAGAGATAGTATACAGTAGTAGTACAGACAACATTATATAAGATAAGGGGTTGGCGGAGCGGGGTGGGGGTGGCCGGGACGATGCGCGTCAAGCGCCGTCCTGACCCAGGGGGTTGGGTGGTTTGCACCCAACCACACCGTCCCGGGGGATTTGACACCGGCTGGGGTGCGGCACAGGGTCGTCGGGGGACACGTCGCGAGCACGGGACCCAAAATACACCGGACCGTGCCAGCGGGGGGAAGAGGGGACCCGGGGACAGATGGGTGGGGGCAGAGACGGGGTAGCGGAGTGCTACAAGGTCGTACCAGGGGCCGGGGAGAGTCAAATCGAGCGGAGTCGTGCCGCGACGCGGCACGAACCAATGCAAGCGGCAACTTCATACGAATCAGCCAGATTTATTGGGGACATCGGGGAACACAACACAAGCAAAACATTGTCGTGAATGTTTTAATTAATCTATAACCCGTTCTTAACTAGGGAGATACGGATTACGGGTTTCGAAG
>CM068953.1:140641425-140656407 GCA_035128595.1 Eptatretus atami | reverse complement strand
AACAAGGCAACTTTGGACCCGTTTTATTCTTTGTTTTTAAAAGGTCCCATGGATTTTACTATTGGTTTTGCTAGTATATATATGGAACTTTAATTTGATAATATTAGTTTCAAAATATCAGGATGGTTATGGGAGTGGGCGTGGCTCGAAAAAGGGCTTCGTATAGCCCGAAGTGGTCTTGAGACCCCCTGTACTGCCATAACCACCAAGGTCCCATGAATGTTTTACTTTCCTAGGATGGTACAGTACTTGTACTATCTTATGCACTAATAAAATCCATGGGACCTTGACGGTTATTAAAAATATGGCCAGAGAAAGTCTGAAGTGAATGTTTGCCGAAAGGGATTATAGGTGGTACCACTATCCATAACCATCCAGATCCCAAAGATTTTTGTTCAAAATATTTTAGTACCCAAACCATAAAATAAGTTTGTAAAGGAATTTCCTTGGGCAACTGATGGTTATTCTAAATAATTCACTTTGAAAATGGAAAAAAAATTCAAGGGTGTCAATCTCCAAACTTTGGGCGTGGCCCAAACGGCGGGGAATAGGTCAATCACATCAAAAATTTGGCTGAGTTTTAGGCCACACACAACCTAGGATAAAAATTTGAAAAATATCTGAAGACATCAATGTTCAAATGTTACCATTTTGGGCCTATCTTATAAAAATTCACTCTTAAATTCTAAGTGACCAGCAATGAAGCAGGATGTACCATAAAATAGGTTTAAATTGGAATCAGATAGGTACCAAGACCGAGAAGCATTGAAAATAGAGAGGTGCAGGCACTGGCGAAGCCAGGAGTAGGGGGAGGGGGTGGGTGAAGGAGCTCGTGCCCCCTCCTGGCCATTACAATTTCATTCTTCATTAGCAGCTACGAATTTGTATGTACTGCACAGAAGCCATCATTGCTTCCCTTCCACTTCCATTCCACCCAATGAAACCCTTACATGCATATGCAGCACATAGCTGACAAAATCCGACCAATGAAAACTATACATGTAATGTCGGTAAGCTGATAAAAGCAACCATTTAAAACTGTCTCTGCAGTGTAGTAGGTGATACTAACTAATTTTAAAAAAAACTCGGTTCGCTTCTGGATTGGATGTAAAGAAGAATAAAATTAGACGTTTTTTTCTTCAGTGCCGACATCGTCAAGATGGCCTCGATCGCAGTTGTCAGAAAAATACATCAAGTGCAGGACCAAGTATGGATATTCTCACCTCTTCCTCAACATGTTCAACGTGTGAAAAAAATGACTGGTCTATTTTGTGATCGCCAGTTAAGTGAGCGATCGAATGGTGGGACTGAAAAACTACTGGACACCACGTGCCCTGACAAGTTTCTTTGTGCCTGACACTGTAAACAGGAAGAAACGGAACCGCACTTTTCAGCACAAATGGTCACTGCAATATCCATGGCTAGCATACAGTGCAGCACAACCAGGTAGATTTTCTAAATTTTGTGTGGCATTTGTGCCTGGCAGCGTCACAAGAAACGAACAGAAACTTGGAAGGGTTGTTACAAGTCCTTTTACAAACTATAAAGATGCCAAAGAACTCTTCACTTCCCACACGTTCACTCAACATCACAAAAACTCTGCACAGAAGGCCGACAACTTCCTTAAAAGCAATCAGTGGTGAGAGTACAGATGTTTAAAATCTTATTGAGATTGGCAGGCAAAAGCAAATCGGGAACGATGGTTGTAGCAAGATGAACAAAAGCAAGACAAAAAATCCCGCCCATTTAAGGCATAAAGTTATTTTGGGGATCAAATTTAAATTTGATACTCCTTTAACCTGAATGTTGATTATAAGGAATAGAATACGGAATATTTTAGTCTTAGTTTGAAGTCAATTAAACCATTTTTGACGAAGTTATGAGCGAAAACGATTTTGATCTTTTCGTGACCTTGACCTTGACCTTTGATCCAATTAGACCCAAAAGTTAATGGGGTCGTCCAAGGTTCATTGCCCACCTGTGGATTAAATTTGATAGTGTTTGCTAAAGCCGTTTGCCATAAAGGTGCTAACAGACAGACAAACAAACAAACAAACAAACAAGACAAACAAACCGGACGATTACAATATCCCGCTCCTCCCTCCAGGAGGGGGGGGGGGGTGGGATAATGCGTTTTGTCACATCAAGCGCTGCCTCTGAGAGAGCTTCATGATGGATCATTTCAACTGGAACAGACGACGACCGTCAATGAAGGAACCTTTCAAGCTGCATTCCGCATTCACTTAGACGTAGCAGAGGAGAAAGTGAAGCAAAACTTTCAATCGGTTTCAGAAAATGTTTCCTAACTAAGCTGGAAAACTTGAAATTAAATAATAGCATTTATGGGAGATCAAATTCAACAAGAAGTCCTTGCTGATGTTTTGAACGCGGGGTTATTTTTGGTTTCGGTACTCAATGATGAAATAATGGACTTATCCCGAATGGAGTAGCTGAGTATCTCTGTACGCTACATTCATATTCACAAGGATACAATAGTTGGAGTTTTTAAACCTACAGACGTGGAGGATACAACCGGCTCTGGTTTAGCTTCTGTAATTCTTCAGGAGCTAGCTAAACTTTGCCTCAACTTGCAATTTCTCCAGGGTCAAGACTATGATGGGGCCAGCACGATGAGCGGCATTTAACGCGGTGTGGAAACGGCAATGAATGAAAAATACACATTAGCTATGTACATGCATTGTCGCAATCACGTCTTAAATTTCGTGATCAGCAGTAGTGCAGCAGCACTTCCAGATATTCGCAACACCATTGGCGCAATGCAAGAAACTTGCATGTTATTTTCCAGATCTCCTCAGTGATCCAATATTTCACACAAGACAATTGAAAAGGTAACTCCAGCTGCTGCACACTCAAGACTGAAGCCCACGTGTGAAACCCAGTGGGGAGAGCATCATGAGGGTGTGGTTGTCTTTGTGGAACTATTTACAACTGTAACTGATGCCCTCGACTCGATGAAAAGCATGCCACACAGGGAGGCTGCACTCAAAGCTCAAACCTTTTTAAGTTCTGTGAGCAATGTTCAATTCATTGTTAGCCTGACAGTCATGGAAACCATTTCCTGCCATCGTCCAGAGTACTGCAGAAAACAAATTTGAACATTTTTGCTGCTCAACAGTTAGTTGAAGAAGTAAGTTCTCATTGTACTTTAAAAAAACGATGAGAAAACCATGAAAGCAGGGTTACATCCACCTTTACCAAAGTAGTTGGCATATGTGAAGAGCTGAATATTCCTGTAACAAGTCCAAAGTGAGCAGATGCACAGAAACATCGAAACAACTAAACAGAAGAGCCCAAACATTTCTACCGGCAATCAATCTTTGTGCCAAATCTCGACTTTGTGATTTCTGAATTGCCTTTGTACCGTTTTGCGGATTTACACGAGAGATGTGGAAAGCTTTGGTGCATGTTGTCGAAACACCTGACCGACTCTTTTGACGAATCAATAATGCAGCTAGTTCAGATAAGAGATTATGTATTCTATAAGTTGTTGTAAGTGATTTTCAAATGTTTTTTTACAGGACTTAGGAACACCAAATATTTAATTTTATATGCATGGCAACAGAGATTTTATAAACACCAGCACATTACCCATTGAGTGATTCTGTCACCCCCCCCCCCCACTCCCCCAGTCAGTCAACACACACACACACACACACACACACACACACACACACACACACACACACACACACACAGCCTGAGCAGCCTCCCCCACCCACCAACACCAAGTCCTCAACCTTTCCCTTCCCCTCCCAACTTTCATGCATCCTTGCCCTCTCCACACTCGAGCCTTCAAACCACCCTCCCACTAAAAAGTCCTCAACCCCCCCCCCCCAAAATCCTCAACCTCCCCCTTCCAAAGCTGTCCCATCTTTACTCTCACCAGGTCCTACCGCTCATAAAAGCAAATGGGCATTCCCACGTCTAAATAGCAGAATATTTAACGTTTTCTGCTTACCTTTCATGCCATCACCGACTTCAGAGAAACAGTCACCTGTTCAACTCACAATTTTTAAGAGAAATAGTCAAAAATGAGAGCAAACCTGAATTAACCCTGCGGAGTAAAATTGCTGTTTGAGAGAATGCCACATAATCATTTGGGTGGTGTAAAAACAACAGAATGCTGCCTCGATCACCGAAGCCCATCTTCATAAAGCCCATGATGCCGACCAGCTCAAAATCCTTTAAAAAAAGCTTTGGTCATTTTACACTGAAGGGAAAACTTATAGGGATGGCACGGCAATTGTGAATTTGACAGTTTCGAAGAGGTCTTTGACTTTACATCGCAGGTAAGCACAACATGGTGGCCGAAGTATAGAAATTGTGGATGGAGTCAGGTGGACTGTCCAACGAATGGGTGAAACTCGCATGCATGGATGACTCCTTTTATAGTATAGATCTTTGTCATGTTCAACTTGACGTCGATCAGGACTCATATTGGCCATAAAAAGGTTCTGCAGGGTAAATTCTAAAGGGTTCCCAAATTGGTGGCCATAGCACAGAAATTATGGGTGAAGTCAGGCAAACTATCCAACCAACGGATCGAACTCGCGTGCACGCAAGGACGGATGCACACACGCATGGGTCCTTTTATCTACAATATAAAAGAAGCTCGGTCTCAGCGTGCATGAGTGCGTGTGTGCGTGCGTGCGCACCTATCAACAATTATCCTCCACGATTGGCAGTGCAGAATGCACGTTCCTGTGCAGCATAGCAATACACACATACACACATATACAACATGCTGCACATACACGCATGAGGAGAGTTTGTTTCCTGGCATGGCACGTGCCGAATATGTACCCCAGACAGTTTGATCAAAAGAAGGAAGAGAGGAGAAGGAGGTGATGGGGAATTTTTTTTGATCTTCCTCATTGTGGGTTGTTGTACATTATTCAGAATTCAGTATCTAAAAAGGCTGCGATGAATATCCCATGAACACTCTCCTCCTCCTCACAACATCAACACCAATCCTTTTTTTTTTAGCAGTTATACAAAGATTGGAATTCTCATCAGCGAAGAGACTGGTCTTACATTCCAGTCGTACTGAAAACTGGGTTGACTCGATCTTTAAATCCATAACCCTGGAATTTGTTCCATTTGGATTTATTGTGTATCTTGTCTTGTTCTAAAACCAAAACATTCATTGACTTAAAATACAAATAATTTATATTTCTGCATCTTTTGCTTTTGAATGAGTTCATCTTGAGACGCCCCCGGGTGTGCACATTTGCAGAGCGTATTTGTTTTTTAAGGCGCAGTAACTTGCACTTTTGAGACAATAATTTCATGTAATTGTAAGTGTATCAGTCAGATGTGGCACAGGCCACTGTGGTTGCTGCTGAAGTTGACAGGTGGTGTTTCAAATGGGCAAATGTTCCAGCAGAAGAAATGCCATGGAATGCAATGGAAACAGTGGTTCACTGTCATGCTACAATGTATTTGAATCTCGCCCGTCTACTGGTCTGCTGAGAATTATGGCTATGCTGCTGGTATCAACTGCTACAGCAGAGAGATCATTTAGCACTATTTGGCGAATTAGGAGCTATACACGCTCAAGTATGGGAGAAAATCGTATGACTGCAACAGCACTACTGGCAGTGCATCACAGCAGGTGCATCTCAGTAGAGACTGTGATTGACAGTCTTACAGTCAGACCCTGTTGCCTTGATTTTGTACTTTAATATTTTGTGGACCTCTGCTACTTGGCAGGTAACCTTCACCCCCCCCCCCCTTAATGAAAATGCTAGTTGCACCACTGGGTACAGGAATATTGGCAGGACATGCACAGGTGGTGGACAAAAAAAATGGAAACACCAATGTAAAGTCAATTAATAGGGCGTTGGGCCACCACATGCAGCCAGTACAGCCTGTATGCACCATGGCATAGAGTCCACCAGCGGCTGGAATTGTGCAGGAGGGATGCGGCACCATTCTTCCTCAAGAAAGTCAATCAACTCACAGCTGTTTGATGGAGGTGGAAAACGCCGTCTGAGGTGTCGTTCCACAATATCCCATAAATGCTCGATTGGGTTCAGATCTGGTGAACGAAAGGCCATGACGTATGGATAACATCAGTGTCATGCCCATCGAACCATTGTGCAACCACACGTGCTCTGTGGATGGGTGCAATGGGGGTGGGGAGGCAGGGACTCCTCTTGCAGCCATGCTTGCCATAATTATAGGCAACTAGGCCTGTACAGCATTTTTATATGTGAACCTAAGCATGCTGGGATGTTATTTGCTTCATTAACACATGGAAGCCATTGCATGATGTCCCATATTTACCCAAGTGTTTCAATTGTTTTTGTCCATGACCTGTAGGTGAGTATGGATTGATGATTGTGTACATCTGTGATGAGTGTGATGTCGGTGAGAGGGTCGCGTGAAGGAATAGTACGTGGTCTTGGTCGGTGTTACAAGTACATTCTTCATCCTCAAACGACTTTGCCCACCCACACCCACCAATTTTTTTATTTTTTATTTTAAAAATTCCCATTTTTACTTTTAACACCTTTGTGACATCCCTGAGCCTGACAAGCTTTTCTCATCCATTATCCTCTCCCCCCAAATATCAAGTCATTAGCTTGATGGGTGTAATTAATCTGTTGTTTGTGTAGTGCAGGCATGATGGGCCAAATGACATCCTGCTGTGTCAAATTTCCTTGGTATTGATTGGTTGCTCAGACAATTGTGTGCATGTGATCTATTGTGGTATCTTTTCTGAAGAACCAGGATATTGCCATCCCCACACAGTGTTTAATAGTGGCTGCCTTGTATTGATCTTGTCTGGATGTGAACAAAGCGAGCTGTGGTGTGTATGCTTCCTGCTGCTTCCTGTACGAGGCGCTGATTGGCATGATACTGCAAAAGCAGGATGTACAACACTCCTTCCCAAAACCTGCAGCTCTGCGGGGTGTGTGTGTGTGTGTGTGTGTGTGTGTGTGTGTGGGTTTGCAAACATTTACATCGACACGTCTTTGGCATGACCTTCGGACAAGCGAGTAGCTGGACAAATTGGTGAAAGCAGTTCGACCTTCATGAGATTAGGACTATCGTGGTTGATGTTGCCGTTTCGTATGCAGCCTGTTCTGCTGGTTGGATCATTTCTGGATGTGCAGCTGTGCCACTGATGCAGTGCCCCCGTTTCCAGTAACCTGGTACTCATTTTGCCAACCATGGAAGGATGACAGGCTGCGTCAACCCACCTAGTGTTATTTCAACGGAAAGGAAAGGGGCTTGAACTCAAGAGCCGAATATCTAAAGGCAGCCACCTTCACTGTTAAGCCAACACCAGGCCTATTTGAGCAATTAAAATGGAAGCAATAAACAATAAGATAGTCAGCCGTGTTGAACCACACGCTGGTCTTCATGGGAAGGATATCGAACGGTGGGATGGGATCCGCCAACACAAATCCCAAAGCACGTCGCGCTGAGATCCACCCACACATCACGCATAAACCACATCGATCTGGGACCCAACCACACATATCGCGAACCACAGAGTTGGGATCAACCACACATATCACGGACTACATCAACCTGGGATCCAACCACACCGAGCCGGGATCCAACCATAGATATCGCGGACCGCATCGACCTGGGATCCAACCACACCGAGCCGGGATCCAACCACACATATCGCAGACCACGTCCACCTCGGATAAAACCAAACATATCGCGAACAACATCGACATAAGATCCAATGACACATGACGAACCACGTCGATCTGGGATCCAACCACACACATGACGAACGACGTTGAGCTGGGATCCAACCACACATGACGAACGTCGAGCTGGAATCCAACCACACACATGACGAACAACGTCGAGCCGAGATCCAACCACACTGAGCTGGAATCCAACCACACATCATGAACCACACCGAGCTGGGATCCAACCACATATATCACGAACCACGTCGAGCCGAGATCCAACCACACAATATCACGAACCACATCGAGCCCGAGATCCAACCACACATATCACGAACCACGTCGAGCTGGGATCCAACCACACCGAGCTGGAATCCAACCACACTCATGAACCACACACGAGCTGGGATCCAACCACAAATAATCACAAACCACGTCGAGCCGAGAATCCAACCACACATATCATGAACCACGTTAGGCCGATCCAACCACACGTCACGAACCACGTCGAGTCGAGATCCAACCACACATATCACGAACTACGTCGAGCTGGGATCCAACACACACCGAGCTGGAATCCAACCACACATCATGAACCACACCGAGCTGGGATCCAACTACACATATCACGAACCACACCGAGCTGGAATCCAACCACACATCATGAACCACACCGAGCTGGGATCCAACCACACATCAATGAACCACGTCGACCTGGGATCCAACCACACATATCACAACCACGTCGAGTCGAGATCCAACCACAGAATATCACGAACTACGTTCGAGCTGGGATCCAACCCCACATCACAAACCACACCGACGCTGGGATCTAACACACATATATCACAAACCACCCGTCGACCTGGGATCCAACACAACATATCATGAACCACGTGACCGATATCCAACCACACGTCACGAACCACGTCGAGTCGAGATCCAACACAATATCACGAACTACGTCGAGCTGGGATCCAACCACAGCGAGCTGGAATCCAACCACACATCATGAACACACAGAGCTGGGATCCAACCACACACATATCCACGAACCCACAAAACCGAGCTGGAAATCCAACCACACATCACCCGAACCACACCAGCTGGGATCCAACCACACATCATGAACCACGTCGACCTGGGATCCAACCACACACAGATTCATGAACCACCTTGAGCTGGGCCAGGTTCGGTCGCAGCACAAGCGTGGACTCGGTGGTGCGAGGTGCTGATGATACTCACCCAACTGACGATACGGAGAATGGTGTGCGGTTGGCGCAACAACGCAATCGGGGTCACAGAACCTCCGGCTTTTCCAGCACCGTACGCACCTCCGGCAGAGCTTTGATCCACGTCCGATTCCACTGCAGCCGTTGTTCCACCGTCTTCCATGACGTTGTTCGTTTAAAGGCCGACAAGCCTTGATAACCTCGTCACTGCCAATGTGATTCACTCACTCAGCCAGGTTCGCTCGTCGTCCGGTAAACACAACCGAGCACACGCAACGGGCAACACCGTCACAATCGCCTTCAACCCCTTTGTTTTGTGAACACGCAGCCGCCGTCGCTTGTCGCTTCCTCCTCTTCTTCTTCTTTTCTAACCTGGCGCGTTTTGTGGAAAAACTCGAGTTACACGGTTAAAAGATAAATCACTGAAAGGGAATCACTAAATCACTGAAAGTGAATGTTTCTAATGGGCGATGGGGAATCACCAAATCACTGAAAGAGAATGGCCGATGAGCGATGGGAATCACCAAATCACTGAAAGGGAATGACCGATGAGGAATTCGCTGAATCACTGAAAGGGAATGTCTAATGGGCGATGGAATCACAAATCACTGAAAGGGAATACTATTGGGTGATGGGGAATCACTTAAATCACTGAAAGAGAATGACAATGGGTGATGGGGAATCACCCAAATCACTGAAGAGAATGACTAATGGTGATGGGGAATCCACCAAATCAAACTGAAAGAGAATGACTAATGGGTGATGGGGAATCACCAAATCACTGAAAGAGAATGACTAATGACCGATGGGGAATCACCAAATCACTTGAATAGAATGACTAATGGGTGATGGGGAATCACCAAATCACTGAAAGAGAATGATAATGTTGCGAGATGGGGAATTCAACCAAATCACTGAAAGAGAATGACTAATGGGTGATGGGGAATCACCGAATCACTGAAAGAGAATGACTAATGTGCGATGGGGAATCACCAAATCACTGAAAGAGATGACTAATGGCGATGGGGGAATCACCGAATCACTTAAAGAGAATGACTAATTGGTGATGGGGAATCACCAAATCACTGAAAGGGATTGACTAATGTGCCGATGGGGAATCAACAAATCACTGAAAGAGAATAGACTAATGGGTGATGGGAATCACCAAATCACTGAAAGAGAATGACTATGACCGATGGGGGAATCACCAAATCACTGAAAGAGAATGACAATGGCGTGATGGGGAATCACCGAATCACTGAAAGAGAATGACTAATGGGCGATGGGGAATCACCGAATCACTGAAAGAGAATAGACTAATGGGTGATGGGGAATCACCGGAATCACTGAAAGAGAATGACTAATGGGCAATGGGGAATCACAATCACTGAAGAGAATGACTTATGTGCGATGGGGAATCACCAAATCACTGAAAGGATTGACTAATGGGTGATGGGAATCACCAAATCACTGAAAGAGATATGACTAATGACCGATGGGGAATCACCAAATCACTGAAAGAGAATGACTAATGGGCGATGGGGATTCACCAAATACTTGGAGAAGACTAATGGGCGATGGGGGAATCACCGAATCACTTGAAAGAGAATGACTAATGGGTGATGGGGAATCACCGAATCACTGAAAGAGAATGACTAATGGGCATGGGGAATCACCAAATCACTGAAAGGAGAATGACTAATGGGCAATGCGGGAATCACCAAATCACTGAAAGAGAATGACTTATGTGCGATGGGGAATCACCAAAATCATTGAAAGAGAGAATGACTAATGGGCGATGGGAATCACCGAATCACTGAAAGAGAAATGACTAATGTGGCAATGGGAAATCACCAAAATCACTGAAAGAGAACTGACTTATGGCGAATGGGGAATCACCAAATCACTGAAAGGAATGGCCGATGAGCGATGGGCGAATCACCAATCACTGAAAAGGAAGACCGATAGGGAATCGCTGAATCACTGAAAGGAATGGACTAATGGGCGATGGGGGAATCACCAAATCACTGAAAGGGAAAGATGATGGGCGAATCACAAATCACTAAAGGGAAAGATGGCATGAGGAATCACCAAATCACTGAAAGGAAAGACTAATGGGCGGATGGGGAATCACCAAATACTGAAAGGAATGACCGATTGGGGAATTCGCTAAATCACTGAAAGAGATGACCGCATGGCGATGGGACACCAAATTCACTTAAGGGAATAACTATTGGGCGATGGGGATCACTAAATCACTCAAAGAGAATGACCGATTGGGGGCGTGGAGGAATCACCAAATCACTGAAAGGGAACATGACTAATGGGTGATGGGGAATCACCAAAATCACTGAAGGGAATAACTATGGGCGATGGGGATCACTAAAATCACTCAAAGAGAATGACCGTATGGGCGATGGGGAATCACCAATCACTGAAAGGAATGACTAATGGGTGATGGGAAATCAACCAAATCACTGAAAGCGAAATGACTAATGCGGCGCATGGGAATCACGAAATCACTGAAAGAGAATGACTAATGGGCAATGGGGGAATACCCAAATCACTGAAAGGGAAATGACTATTGGGTGATGGGAATTCACCAAATCACTGAAGGGGATCGACTATTGGGTGATGGGAATCACCAAATCACTGAAAAGGGGATGACCGATGGGCGATGGGAATCACAAATCACTGAAAGGGAAATGACTATTGGGCGATGGGGAATCACTAAATCACTGGAAAGAGAATGGACCCGATGGGCGATGGGGAATCACCAAATCACTGAAAGGGAATGGACTAATGGGTGATGGGGAATCACCAAATCACTCAAAGGAATGACCGATGAGGAATTCCGCCTTGAATCATGAAAGGTAAAGATAGATGGGAATCACTCAAATCACTGAAAGGGGATGGACTAATTGGTTGATGGAGAATCACCAATCACTGAAAGGGGAATGACTATGGGTAGATGGGAATCACCAAATCACTGAAAGGGGATGACTAATGGTTGATGGAGAATCACATTCACTGAAAGGGATGACTATGGGGATGTGGGAATCACCAAATCAACTGAAAGGGATGACGCGATGGGGTGATAGGGGAATGCACCAAATCACCTGAAAAGGGAATGACATTGGGCGAATGGGGAATCACTAAATCACTGAAAGGGGAATGACTTAATGGTGAATGGGTAATCACCAAATCACTGAAAGGAATGGCCGATGAGCGATGGGGAATCACCAAATCACTGACAAGGGGAATGCCGATGACGCGATGGGAATCACCAAATCCATCTGAAAGGGAATGGACCGATGGAGAATTCGCTGGAATCACTGAAAGGGAAGATGGATGGGGAATCGCCAAATCATGGAAGAGGAATGATAATGGGCGATGGGATCACCAAATCACTTGAAAAGGGAATGACATAATGGGTGATGGGGAATCACAGAATCACTGAAAGAGAATGACCGATGGGCGATGGGAATCACCAAATCCACTGAAAGGGAATGACTAATGGGTGATGAGGGAATCACCAAATCACTGAAAGAGAATGACTAATGACCGATTGGGGAATCACCAAATCACTGGAAGCGGAATGACTAATGGGCGATGGGGATCCCAAAATAACTGCGAGAATGACTTAGGGCCGATGGGAATCAACCGAATCACTGAAAGAGAATGACAAATGGGCGATGGGGATTCCACCAAATAACTGGAGAATGACTAATAAGCGGATTGGGGAAAAAATCACCGAACCACTGAAAGAGATGACTAATGGGCAATGGGGAATCACCAAATCACTGAAGAGAATGACTTATGTGCGATGGGAATCACCAAATCACTGAAAGAGAATGACTAATGGGCATGGGGAATCACCGAATCATCTGAAAGAGAATGAACTAATGGCATATGGGGAATCACCAAATCACTGAAAGAGAAATGACTTATTGGCGATGGCGAACACCCAAATCACTGAAAGGAATGGCGATGAGCGATGGGGGAATCACCCAAATACTGAAAGGGAATGACTAATGGCGATGGGGATTCACCAAATAACTGGGAGAATGACTAATAGGCGATGGGGAATCACGAATCACTGAAAGAGAATGACTAAGGGCGAATGGGGATTCACCAAATAACTGGAGAATGACTAATAGGCGGATGGGGATCACCAAATCACTGAAAGCGAAGAACTAAGGGCGCATGGGGATTCACCAAAATAACTGGGTAGAATGACTAAATGGGCATGGGAATCACCGAATCACTGAAAGAGAAGACTAATGGGCAGATGGGGATTCACCAAATAACATGGAGAATGGGACTAATAGGCGATGGGGAATCACCGAATCACTGAAAAAAGAGAATGACTAATGGGCAATGGGGAATCACCAAATCACTGAAATGAGAATGACTAATGGGCGATGGATTCACCAAATGAACTGGAGGAATGACTTAATGGGCTATGGGGAATCACCGAACCACTGAAAGAGAATGACAATGGGCAATGGGAATCACAAATCACTGAAGAGAGATGACTTACTGTGCGATGGGAATCACCAAATCACTGAAAGGGAATGCACGATGGGGGGAATTCGCTTAAATCACTCAAAAGCAGAATAGTCTAATGGCCGATGGGGAATCACCAAATCACTGAAAGGGAATGCCGTATGAGCGATGGGGAATCAACAAATCACTTGAAAGGGAATGACCGATGAGGGAATTCGCTGAATCACTGAAAGGGGAAAGTGGATGGGGAATCACCAATCACTGAAAGGGAATGACTAGATGGGCGATGGGGAATCACCAAATCACTGAAAGGGAATGACGATGGGGGAATTTGCTAAATCACTGAAAAGAGAATGACTTAATGGAGGATGGGGAATCACCAATCACTGAAAGAGAAATGACTAATGGGCGATGTGGGAATCACCAAATCACTGAAAGGAATTGGCGGGTGGGGGAATTCGCTTAAATCACTGAAAGAGAATGACTAATGCGAGGATGGGGAATCACCAAATCATGAAAGGGAATGGCCGGATGAGCGATGGGGAATCACCAAATCACTTGTAAGGAATGGACGATGGCGAATCGTGAATCACTGAAAGAGAAGACGATGGGGATGGAATCACCAAATCACTGAAGAAGAATGTCTAATGGGCGATGGGGAATCACAAATCACTGAAAAGGAATGACCGATGGGGAATACCAAATCACTGAAAGGAATGACTATGGAGGGAATTCGCTAAATCACTGAAAGGGATGACCGGATGGCGATGGGGAATACCAAATCACTGAAAGGGAATGACTGATGGGGAATTCGCTAAATCACTGAAAGGAGAATGATTCTAATGGCGATGGGAATCACCAAATCACTGAAAGGGAATGGCCGATGAGCGATGGGGAATCACCAAATCACTGAAAGGGAATGACCGATGAGGGAATTCGCTGAATCACTGAAAGGGAAAGATGGATGGGGAATCGCCAAATCACTGAAGAGAATGACTACATGGTGCGATGGGAGAATCACCAAATCACTTGAAGAGAATGGACAAATGGGCGATGGGGAATCACCAAATCACTAAAGGAATGACCGATGGGGAATGCGCTCCATCACTGAAAAGAAATGACCGATGGGGAATTTCGCTCCATCACTGAAAGAAATGAAGGGGTGGGGTCCGATGGGGGAATTCGCTCCATCACTGTAAATGAATGACCGATGGGAATTCGGCTAAATCACTGAAAGAGAATGACCGATGGGGCGATGGGGAATCACCAAATCACTGGAAAGGGAATGGACCGATGGGGGAATGCGCTAAATCACTGAAATGAGAATGACTGATGAGGCAATGGGGAATCACAAATCACTGAAAGAGAATGACTGATGAGGCAATGGAATCACCAAATCACTGAAATGGAATGGCCGATGAGGGATGGGGAATCACCAAATCACTGTAAGGGAATGACCGATGGGGGAATTCGCTGAATCACTGAAAGGGAAAGATGGATGGGGAATCACCAAATCACTGAAAGGGAATGGCCGGTGGGGGAATTCGCTAAATCACTGAAAG
>CM068953.1:140598918-140621601 GCA_035128595.1 Eptatretus atami | reverse complement strand
TTGTTGATGTCATCAGTACAGTTCCTTGGACTTACAAATTATGTGATTTAAAGGGAAAAGAGATTTTAGGTTCATTTTATTGACAGGTATTACAAAAGACAAAGATAAATTGAAAAAAACCCTTGGACATACAAATTATGTGATTTAAAGGGGGAAGAGATTTTACATTCATTTTATTCACAGGAATTACAAAAGACAAAGATAAATTGAAAAAAAAGAGTTTTGACTCCACCCCTTTTTTAACTCCGCCCCTTTTTGACTCCGCCCAACAAGGCCCCACCACGCAAATCCCAACCACAAAAGCCACTTCCACACAAGCCCCACTCACACAATTCCCACCCACAAATCCACAGCCACCACAAGCCCCACCACAAAGTCCACATCACGCAACCCCACCCACGCAAACGCTACCCACGCAAACCCCGCCATGCAAACCTCACCACATAAGCCGCATCCACATAATTAGTGATTAGTTTATTAGTTCCCATACACAACATGTTATTTAATTTAAAAAATTGCTCACCCACACAAGCCACATCCACACAAGCTCCACCCACACAAGCCCCACCCACCCACACAGGCTCCACCCACACAAGCCCACTTCCTGTGCCGCCCCACCTTTGACCCACCACCCCTCATCCCACCCACACAAGCCCCACCCACCAAAGCCCCACCCACACAGCCCACCCACCATGCTCCACCCACACAAGCCCAACCCACCCAAGCCCACCCACCAAGCCCCACACCCACACAAGCTTTACCCACACCAAGCTCCACCCACACAAGCCCCACCCACACAAGCCCTACCACCCACTCAGCACCACCCCCCTGTGCACCCCCCCTTTGACCCACCCCCTCATCCACCCCCACACACATGGAGAGATGGATGAGGGGTGGTGGGTCATTGGGGAGCATACTACCCCCAACCTGACCCTCCCCCAACCCCCCCCCTCCGTTCCTTTCCCTTTACACTCCTTTATTCTTTTTTGTAATTCAATATCAGATATTATAAGGGAAGCATTTATAATAACAAAAGTAAAACATTAAACAAATCTTATTTCGCAGCATTCTGTGGTTTGTGAGTTTTGAAACTCAGTCAACATATTTGTTCAAAACAAAGATGGAAGAACAATTAGGGTATATATAGATGATTATATAGATATTAATAAAATAATAAATATTATATTTACCTCCAGAAGATTGAGTGTCGTGTCGGATTCCTCCAGAAGATTAAGTTGTGTGTTTGGTTCATCAGACGGTGTTTAAACTGAAAAATAAAATAAATAATAATTAGAGACATAGAGACATAGAGACATAGAGACATAGGACAGAGAGACAGAGAGACAGAGAGACAGAGAGGCAGAGACGAAGAGAGACAGAGAGACGAGAGACAGAGAGACAGAGAGACAGAGAGGCAGAGAGACAGAGAGACAGAGAGGACAGAGAGAAGAAGAGACAGAGAGACAAGAGGCGAGAGAGACAGAGAACAGAAGGCAGAGAGACAGAAGACAGAGAGACAGAGAGCAAGAACAGAGAGACAGAGAACAGAGAGGCAGAGAGCAGAGGAGACAGAGAGACAGAGAGGCAGAGAGAGCAGAGAGAAGAGAGACAGAGAGACAGAGAGACAGAAGAGAGCAGAGAGACAGAGAGAGCAGAGAGAGACAGAGAGAGAGACAGAGAGCAGAGAGAAGAGAGACAGACAAGCAGAGACAGAGAGACAGAGAGACGAGAGAGACAGAGAGACAGAGAGACAGAGCAGACGACAAGAGCAGAGAGACGAGAGAGAGACAAGAGACAAACACACCACACACACACACACACAAACACAAATACACACATATGCACACACACACGCATATACATGCGCGCAGCGCAGCGCCACACACACACCCACACACACACACACGCACACACACACACACACACCACCACACGCCACACGACACACACACACACGCACACACACACACACACACACACAAACACACCACACACCACACACACGCAAACACAAAAAACACAATATACAACAAATACACACATACACACACACTCACACACACGCACACATACATATACACACATATACACACACAGAGAGACAGAGGATAATTTCGCACCTTTGACCTGACTCATTCAAGGTCAGGGACGTGAGAGAACTTCTTTCCAGCCACAAAATGTCATTCAATTCTAATCTGAACGATCGAATGTCTTTAAGGAAGTCATTCATTTTTAGCCACTCGTCGTGTAATTCAAAGGCCTCCTGTTCCCGATCAGTTATCAACGATGTTCTTATTGGAGACAACCTTTTAGAAAATGACACAATAATAATTATTGGTTGTTTCGTGATTTAATTCTGTATAAGACAACAAATAATGAATGGGTTCAAGGATCTCACCTCTCATCTTGTGAAAACGATTGATCTGCAAGGTCAGAGTTCTCTTCGAAATCCTCCATTCTCTGAATAAGACTCAAAATTCTCTGAATAAGACTGAATAAGAACGAAGTTCACTTTGGCAATAAATAGCCTCGAGTTGATGACATCATGGGAGATTACACAACAATGGGTTTTTCAGGGTGTGTCTCACATAGGAAATGAGTCGCATTTTTGCTTCGGGCGAGGCAGCTCGGTTCTCAAGCAGTCTGACTCATTTTAACACGAAAATGAAACAGCTTGCTTTGAATGATTTTGAGAAAAACTGACATGAAATAACACATAATGTTGAATTTTGGAAAGACCATGAAAAATAAGAACATTAAGAGAAGTTTATCATTTCATTTCTGCTCAACAAAGACACTTAAACCAAGAACCAAGTTCCAAGTTATTCTTTGTGAATATACTCAATGGAAATGAATGTTATAAGAAAATTAAGTTATTCCCTAAATTAGAACATGGACAATTATATTTGTTGGTTCGCTCTTTGAGTGGAATGAAAATATGAAAGGGAAGAAGTGCTTTAACCAGTAAGTCTCAATCTTTCATAGTCTCAATTTTACATTTGCTTGTATGGGAGGGAAGGGGATAGGTGGGGAGAAGATGAGTCTCCTCTTTTGAGCTTTTGGTGCTCGGGTCAGAAAGTTTTTCCCTTTTTCCCCATTCATTTGAATTGTCGTCCCAGAAACCCAATTTATCATCTACTTTTAGGCAGTGTGATATATGGCGATGGATCCATTGAGGAAATCAATGTACACATTGGAAAAGCATGCTCATCTTTCAGGAAGCTAAACAAGATATGAAACAATCAAACGATCTCTCTTCAACTAAAGATGAGACCATTTGATGCAGTGGGAGTCACGATGGTACTTTATGCAGCAAAAACCTGGCAGTTGACTCAGGAATAGCTGAGGAAACTTTATGCTTTTCAACAGAGGTGCCTCAGAAAAAATATTGAAGGTTCCGTCCTGTAATCGAGTAACGAATGAAGAAATTTACCGGAGAACTCAACAGGTACCCTTCAGCTATAAGCTTTTAAGGAGACTTAGATGGGTCGGACATATTCATCAAATGAGTGATGGAAGAATTGCTTGCATGACCATGGAGTGGGTACCTGGGAATGGAAAACGTAAAAGGTGACGTCCCAAGACTTATTGGTGTAACACCATGAAAAAGGACCTAGATTTACTGAATATTGGTTGGGATTTGGTTGTTGAGATGCCTGATCTAGAGCTGAATGGAGACAAATTCTAACCTTATGCTCAGTATTGAGTGGGCAAGACAAAGACTAAGACAGGAGTGAGACTCATGGAAGACTGGCAGTGGGACTGAAGACTGACAGCACCATATAACTGAGAGTGGGACAAACATCAAATGAATGAACGAACAAGGAAGAGGAGAGAGAGGAGGTGAGGAAACAAACTTTCAAGTGAAATGCTTGAGTTCGGATTAATAAGGGTAATAAGGATCACGAGTCAGAATTGGGGATAACAAAAGATGGTGGTGCACTGCTTGCTTGAAGCCATGGAGGGAAAAGAGACAGGAGAGCCTCTGCAAGGTGGTTTCATAGATGGGAGAAGCGAGAAATAAGAATCGAGGTACAGTATGTAAGTAATCAGTCTGGATTTGGGAAGTTTAACCATAAGGGGGTTACTGGAAGAATGTGCATCTTGGAATTGCTTGGGAGTGTCAGAGGACGAAGCGAGTGGAGGCAACAATGTTGGAGAAAAGACAATAGAAAGAAAAGAGAGAGAGAGACCACTGATGTGAGAGCAACAGACCTTGTACTTCGGCTTCATCATGGGAGATTCCAATATATTTGAGAGTTTTAGATTCCACGGAATCCAAGAAAGATAGTTGTGATGCTGGAGTGCCAGCCCACAGTGGAGAACAGTATTCCATTGAGCTATGGACAAAGGCTTTGCAGACTGGGGAGCTCAAATTTTCGAAAAATAGACTTGTATTGACAGAGGATGCGTAATCTCTGGCTGGCTTTGGAGACCAGCTTTGCTATGTGGTTGGCTCAAGAATGATCATGGCTAATGTTGAGGCCTAGAAGTTCATGAGACTGAACCTCTTTGTGGATGGCCAATGAAATACGGAGTTGGGATCGTTTGATGATCATTCCGGAGCAATAGGGTTAGACTATAGGATTTTCCAGGATTGAAGGACATTCCATTTATCAGACCAGAGTCCAATCATTTCCGAATCAGGAGAGACACACAGCTGCTGTCTGCCTTGCAGAGTGATAGATACTGTGCAGCACAATCTAGACTCGAATCATCAAACAGGATATTAGTCGACCAGCCAAAACCCTGAAATATACTTCGGATGGCATTTGTTGTAAAAAGTCGTCAACCGTGCTAAAAAGTATCAGCATGGTCCAAGGTTTCAGATTAACTTGATTGACATCGTGGCATTTGACCTTCAAGGTCAAATATTGAGGTCAAAAGGTCAAATTCAAACTTTCTTCAAAATTATCTATCTGTATGCTTTCAAAAACAAAAGAGATAGGGCCAAAATATTGACCAATTAATGAGTTAGGGTGCTCTAGATATTGAAAAGAATAGGAACTTGGGAAGAGAAATGCAAATATCTCTTAAACCGTTTGACTCACAAAATACTTGCCAACTGATTAGTCCAAACACGGCGAGGTCATTTCTCCAAGATTGATTGCTTTTCAGATTGGTTTATTTTGTCCTGCTCGCACAGACCTTGTGCCAGATTTTATTGATATCTCTTTTTTGGTCAAATACTACATCTACTCGAAATACATTGTAAGAAAAATGTCTTACTACTGTTCTTTTAAAATCATCAATACAGTCATCAAATGTTTCACACTTGGCTGGTTTTCCCAGGGCTTACATCAAGACATTACTATCAATGAGAATGCATGTCCTGGCAGAGGTTTCTATCATTGCCAAAGGTCATTCTAACTCCAGTTGTTCAGTCAGCTTTGACAACAGTGCAGACTTTGGTGTGGTGATCAATATGCTATTTGTGTAAGCCAAACAAAGTGCCACTTTAGACAACTCCTGCTTCAGTATTTCTTCCAGATCTACATTTTGTCCTGCTCTTAAACCAGATATCTACTAGCCATTATGTTGTCCCCTTTCGTTTCATGCCAGTTGTCTTGCATAAGCAAGCAAATGTTTTTGAGTTCTCACGTTTCTGTATATCAAAGAATGGTATGGTTCTCCACACCTTTCCAGCAGTCCATGCTTCACATTGCATCATACAAGACTCTTTCCACAGTTGTCAGCTGTCAGGAGGTCAAGCCTGTGTCGGAGTGGCAACCCATCAAGGATTGTCCCCAATAGCCAAGGAGACTGCTGAGGCAGCACCAATGCTCTGCACAGAGTCTGGTCCCAATGGATGGATGGATGGATGAGGTCAGGTAGGTAGGTATGGGAGCATGCTCAGCACGTCACTGCATCCACTTTCCGACAGTATTCCAGGGGCCTCCGTCTGCCATCCCGCAGGCAGATGCCTGGCCCATCTCCATCTCCATCTCCTTGAGATGCTGATCGACCTGCTGCAACCATGAGGCATGTGATCGGCCTATTGGCCTCCTTCACTCATGAGGCTCCCTCGCTGAGAGAACCTAGTGAGCAGGATCAGTGTCAGGAAAATGAGCCACATGTCCATACAGCCACAGCTGATGCTCATGGACTATCCATCCATCCATCCATCCATTGGGACCATACTCTGCGCAGAGCGTTGGTGCTGCCTAAGCAGTCTCCTTGGCTATTGGGCACAATTCTGGACAGGTAGCCACTCCCACACAGGATGCCAGCAAGCTGGCACTCACTTTGCCGACCTCAGATGACAGGCAAAGTCAACCCCACCTGGTATTAATTCAACATCCGAGTCGGATTTCAACTCAGGATCCTAGGATCCCAAGCCCACCACCCTAACCATTTAGCTAACACCAGACATACATGAATATCAATGCTGTGGGAACTGAAATAAAGTTGAACAAAGGGCAGAGGAGCCCCTTGTGAGCCAACGGCCATCCATATGTAGTGCCCAATTGTGTCTGTGGACGTCCTCCTGCAGTTGGGTTACTTTTTTAAGGAGGTTTGTGGCAGGATTTTCACTGTGGCCACCGTAAAACCCTTCACTTCGCAAAACATAACAACGCAAAGAAATCTGAAAACCCACCCCGTAAGAGTACCTCCTGTGCAGCTGCCCTCCGTAGGGCAGCTCACCGGATGACGGGATTGGGGCAAAACCGTCGGGACCCCCACTCTTTTATGATAGGAAGAAAACCATGGGGTAACCTTGCCGGGTCAAATTGCGGTCGTGTGTGTTGGAGTGGTACTGAGGTGTCGTCCACCAGACAGCGGTCTCCTTGGGTTAACCTGGGGCAGTTCCTTCAGGTGGGTACCTGGAATGTCCTATCCCTAAGAGATGATGACTAACAGCCTGTTATCATTTGAGATCAAGCATTTGAACATCGCTATTACAGCACTCTCTGAGGTTCGGAGACCGGATAGTGGCTAGATCATGGCAGGTGGTTACACTTACTCTTGGTCTGGTCACTCTGAGTGTTATCATGCCCAAGGAGTTGCTATGCCTGTGTCCAATAAGCTGACTCCAATGATAATTGAGGTAATACCAGTCAACGTGTCATTTCCCTGGTCTCTGTATATGCTCCGACTGAGGCGAGTGATCTCACCATGAAGGATGCATTCTATGCCACGCTCGAGTCTGTGGTTGATCAGTGCCCCAGTGGAGATACTCTTCCAGTCTTGGGGGATGTCAATGCATCAAACTGAAAGGGTGGTTATGACACATGTGTTGGTCCCCATGGGTCTGGAACTGTGGACAAGAATAACACCAAGTTCCTTGACTTTGCAAGAAGTTATGGACTTAGGGTGGCCGGTTCATGGTTTCAGTGCCCACAGGCTCATCAGCTGAACTTGGTATTCCAACACCAGCGGTGTGGCAAAGCAGATTGACCATGTGCTATTTGATGGTCACTGGAAGATGATTCAGAACTGCGGGGTCCACCAGAGTGCTCAGTTTCTCAATACCGACCACAGGCTTGTGGTAGCAACTCTGAAGTTGCAGCTTAAATCCAGAAGAATGGCACCATCCTAGTCTCGGCTGGATGTTGGTAAGCTCAAGGATGAGAGCGTAGCTGAGGAGTTTGTGAACAGGCTGAGTGGGGATTTGGGGGTCTGGATGCTTTGGGGAATCCTGAAGAATTGTGGAGTGCCTTCAAGACCACCTTCCTGTAATTTTGCAAGTGGATGTCTTGGAACTCACCTCAGGGCGAAGAAGAATTTTGTCTCTCAAGGGATACTGGATACCATTGACCAGAGTCGCAGGGTCAGGCTTAATGGCAGAGCTGAGCTGTTCAGGGAGTTGAGGCGTAAAACTGGACGTGCGCCAAGGGTGAAGAAGGCCTATGTGTGAGGGATCTGTGAGGTGGTAGAGCATCACCTGTGGTCAAGTGATTTTCATCCTGCTTATAGGGGAATTCACGCTTTGTGTTCCTCCAAGCCTGTCCCTCGGTGAATTGCAGTTAGAGCGGAGGGTGGAGGGCTCTTGACAGAGGAGTCCAAAGTGAAGGCACACTGGGCCGGTTACTTTATGCGGCTGTACCAGACTGATCCAACAGCTGTTGATTTGGATGTCAGGGGTGTTACTATCCCTATTGCTGACTCTCCAATCAACTGTGATCCACCTTCATTTGTGGAAACACAGACGAGTGAACAGTTGAATGAGGTGAAGCTCCTGGGATTTATGGCATTCATGCTGAACTTCTCAAGACCAGGAGAAATGGGCCAGGCATCTGCCTGGGGGATGGCCTGATGGAGGCCCCTTGAGTACCGGCGGGAAGTGGACGCAGTGACGCGCTCCTCCGGCACATGCTCCCATACCTGACCTGATCTTGTGTGCTTGGGTGAATTTCATAAATAATGCTTAGAAATGCTTCAGCAAAGAGATTTGTCTGCTGTTATCAAAGGCTTTTAGCAAATGTTGCATGTCGTTATCTTATCTGTAAGAACAAAGAGCTACACTTTCTCACACATATCCTGAACAGACACTGTGATCTCACACCCACATCCAGGGCACACTTGGCCAGACATGGAGTTGTTTTTCTTCTATTTTAATTAATTATTGCTTTACAAAGCTCTTTGTAGGTTGACATTGATGAATTAGTTTTGTTGGAAGTGATGCTTATGGTATAGACCACGCCTTGTTAGGAATAATATAAAACTCAGTAAACTTCACCCATATTTAGAGATTGCTTGGACATTTTGCAACAGGCTTTTGCTCTGCATGTGAGTTCATTCAATGAATGATCTATGTTGGACTGCAATGTTTTTTCTGATTTATAGATATCCAAAATTTCCACAACAGAACTTGGCACAGCGAGCAGGGCCTGCTGAGTCCAGAGAGGGGAGAGGAGCCACTGCTGGGTGGACAGCAAGCACCTGGCACCAAAGGGGAGGGATCAGAGAAAAGGTGAGGGACCTTTAAAAATCCCTGGATCGAAGTGTGTTGTTGTGCCCAGGCAGCTTGCCCCATTCTCTCTGTGAATGTTGCGCAGGCCCAAAACGAAATTTCAAGGAAAGCATACAGGGATCGTTTATTGTACAAAATAAGGTGGATCCGGGGATCGTGTCGGGATTGCCCGATGTGGGGAGCAAGAACTCCAACAGAAGTAAGGGACTTATAGTTCCATTATATGGTCTAACTTCTCGGCAGCAGTAATAAAGCGCCGAGTCACAGGCGGCAGTGGGAGGCGTTGCGCAGAGAGTTGTAAAACTGCCAAGTCAACGAACGGCAGAGTCACTGCCTAAGGAAATCCGAGACGCTGAGTTAGGAGTTGGCAAGAGGCGTGGGTTTTGCCGAGGGGCAAGTAACAAAGGTGAGGTAGTGCACCAAGGTTGCAAAAGCCGGTGGCATAAGGGGGAATGAGAAAGTCGTTGTGAACTACGTAATAGGAAAGTCAAAGTAAAAGTTTGATTTCTGATGACTGATTAGTATTCGAAGAGACAGTGAAATAAGGAAATGGGAAACCACCTATGGAATCCAAAGGATAGTGATGCTCCTGCTTGTGGGTCATGTGCTGAATTTATGTGTAAGACCTATAGAACAGGCACTTCGAAAGTTGTGAAGTTATGGGCGGAATGGACTGAAAAACAAAAATTGAGCTTTCCCGAAAGAGGAACATTTAACAGAGACAGAATATAAAACCTAAGGAAAGAGGTAGTGGAAAGGGAGAAAGATAAATCCACATGAAAGTTAGTGGATTGGAAAATCTTCGGAAGATGGGCCGAGGAGAGCCTTCGAAGGAAAGAGAAATCAAAATGCGCAAGCATAAAGGGAAACTTAGAAAATGCGCAAGCTACCCTCAAGGAGGTGCAGAAAATGTTTCCGGTAATAACGCCCTCCACTCAACAGGGGTCTTCGGGAGGAAACATCCAAATGACACCACAGGTAACGGAGGATAGCTCGGCCTTTAAGGTGGCTGGGAATCCCGATGAGGAAGTAGCATTAGAAATGCGGAAAGTAATAGGAAGCAATAAAGCAATTGAGCCTGAACCTGAGATGGTATGCCCGATGGTTGGACAGGTGGTACATACCCCACAAACTCGCTGATATGATACCTGTTTAGTGAGTTGCAAAAATTGTCAATGGAACCAGTGACTTGCAAACAATAAAAATGCAGACGAAAGATTATGAAGACAGACCACGGGAGTTTGTGGAACAAGTGATGCATCACATAAACTCAAACAAGGCTAATCATAATGACATGGCCGAGCTAATGGCGACAGTACTGCCGGTGAAAATATGGCAAAAGACAAAGGAATTGGGGAGACCGGAGCAGTGCTGGCTCAGCGGTGCAGACACAAGTGACCACTTAAGGAGAGGTAAAGGGAAACTATTACAGGTCAAGGGAAGGTTTTGTTAATTATTTGACCTTGTTAGGTCTTGTTTACCTTTTCTCATTTGTTTGGCTAGTTTGAGAACAAAAACATTTGTTTGGCAACCAATATGGCACCCGAGCACTGCATCATGGGATTTGATGTCAGCAAGATGAAGTAGTTTAAATGTATAATCAAATGCTCATCTAAATAATTGATGATATTGATGTGGATAGGACGGTTGTGTCAGCTTCTTTGGTTGCCTCATTGGTTGCTGGTTTGGTTTCGGCAGTTGATTGTGGCAGGAATTTGTGGTTGGGCGGTGCGCCAGCAATGGCTAGCTTGCCTGTGTTTGGTATGGGAGTCACCGGAGTGGCAGTTTGTGGCTGGATAATGTCGAAAATTGTTTGGAATTAGTTGTACATTGTGGTATCTCGCATGCTGTTGGCACAGAAGGAGAAAGATTTAAAATTGATGGCAAAAGCTAGTGATATTGAGTGCAGCTGGTGAAGTGAGCACTTTGGTGGAAGTCGAAGCACCAGCGTGCGACCGTACAATAAGAATGACATTAAATTTTAAATGGCTTCCCATCGTGTGTTATGGATTCGAATGCGGCTCTGAGTGAGCCGACCGGGAAGATGTTACGGGGTGCCGCATGTTAGAGCAGACAGAGGCAGGTCACCCTTTGTACAGATTTAAAATAGACTGTAAAATGAATTTGCTGCAGGCAGATGCGTGTAGGTAAGGGAGCATTTCGTGCAGTAACCATGATAACAGTGGTGGCGACACTCAGATTTTTGTTAACGTCCGAATCCAGATCCAGCCTATCAGTGGATTTAAACTATACAATTGGTAGATATTCGATTAATCCAAAGAACAGATCGTTTCATCTCAGTTTGCAGAATGTAAATCCAATTACGTGAAATATGAAATGGGTTTAAAAAAAATGATGGATTCATAATGGTAATGTTTGCTGGTAATGAGAAAGGATGATCAAATTGACCCACACCCCAAGTTCACAGTGCGAAGTTATGAACAGCATGTCCCATGGGTAACTTTCACCTTGGTTGGGCAGGTGGTTTGACCCTCATGAAGACATCAACCTGCAGGACAATGGCGGTCCATCGTACCACCGCTATGCAACGGGGCATTTGGGAAACCTAGCTGAGGGCCCTGTCACACCTTGACGTTTTAGGCAGTATATGGCAACGTATCAAAATGTATGTAAAACGCTGGCGTACGCTGAAGTATTGATGTTTTTTTTTCAGTTTTGGGCATATTCATAACGAGTTGGATGTATGCATAACGTATTAGTATCGTACACAGAACGTTTCGATAACTTATAGATAACTTATACCAACGAATGCTTAGCGTGTTGTCGGCGTTCACAACCTATGCCCAACGATAGTCTAACTTATGCATAGCACACGGCAGCGTATCGCCGACGATCACGTGGTGTAGCCTATTAATACGCTGCCGCTCAACGATTTAAAGGCCCTGTCACACCTTGACGATTTAGCCAGTGTATGCCGACGTATGAAAAATTTGTCTAAAACGCTGGCACACGTCGAATACGTTATGGGTAAGTTTTGTATACGTTAAGAGCACGCTGAAGCACGCTGGCATACGTCGTAGTACACCGATCTCGACGACAAATTTTAAGCATGCTCAAAATTTTTCGACGTATGCCAGCATATGACTCACATGTTCCGCATACGCTGGCCATAAGTTGTAGGCACGTTATGCGATCGTTGATCCACGTCGACACACGTTACTTGTAAGTTACTCATAAGTCGAAACACGTCGAGGTAATGTTTAGCGTACCCGAAACTTATTTCCAACCTATGAGTAACGTGCTTTGAACCTATGAGTAACGTATCCAACGCATATTGACGTATGTAGACGTATTTGACGTCTTCCAGACGACCACAGAACTTAGCGAACGTGTTTCTAACTTACAGCTACCGTATAATGGCGTATTGGCAGCGTTTAGGGGAATTGGTATATAAAAAATGGGGTTCACACAGGAGGAACCCCTCAGTGTTCCAGACTCCATGTTTTTTTTGTTTTGTTTTTGTTTTTTTTTTCTTTGGCATGACGGTGATGTTGACACTTCGATTTCTAGTGCGGTTATGATTTAAATAGTTGAGCGGCAGCCTATTAATTATATTAATTATAACCGCACTAGAAATCGAAGGTCAACATACCGTCATGCCGAAGAAAAAACAAAACAAAACAAAAACCATGGAGTCTGGAACACTGAGGGTTCCTCCTGTGAAGCCCATTTTTATATACCAATTCCCCTAAACGCTGCCAATACGCCATTATACGGTAGCTGTAAGTTAGAAACACGTTCAGTAAGTTCTGTGGTCGTCCGGAAGACGTTAAATATCGTCTACATACGTCAATATACGTTGGAGATACGTTACTCATAGTTCAAGCAGTTACTCATAGGTTCAAAGCACGTTACTCATAGGTTAGAAATAAGTTTCGGGTACGCTAACATTACCTCGACGTGTTTCGACTTATGAGTAAATTACAAGTAACGTGTGTCACGTGTGTCAAGATCGCCATAACGTGCCTACAACTTATGGCCAGCGTATGCGGAACGTGGAGTCATACGTGGCATCGTCGAAAATTTTGAGCATGCTTAAAATTTGTCGACGAGCTCGGCGTACTACGACGTATGCCAGCGTGCTTCAGCGTGCTCTTAACGTATACAAAACTTACCCATGATGTATTCGACGTGTGCCAGCGTTTTAGACAAACTTTTCATACATCGGCATACGCTGGCTAAAACGTCAAGGTGTGACTGGGCCTTTAGGTAATTAAACTGTTTGATTTCGAGTGCACCGTCAGAGAGCAGGCAACATGTCCAACTGAATGTTTTTGGATCCCACAATTGAAGTGTTCTTCTTCCTCATCTTTCCATCTTGCCCAATTTTAAAGTGTTCCTCTGCGTTTGTGCTCACTAAGCGTTTAAACAACTTTAAACCTAAGGAGTACGTGGAGCTTTGAATATATGTGCCTCAAATCCTCCTCATCATGTAAACATTTTACAAATGCATGAAGGAGGATCAGTGCTAATCCAGTATGCTGACGATTTGCTAATACGTTCACCGACAAAGGAGGTGTGCGAACAGGACACTCTATGGTCCTCTGCACCTTTAACTGTAATACAATGATTACCTTTGTGTTGTACTAACCAACATTTTGAAAGCGTTTCATTCACAGGTGAAGAAGACTTTTCCAGAAACAGCACCAAAAGATTGCCACAGCTTCCGTCCCAGAGATTTTACTCACACAGATACATACTCATCTCAGATAGGTGAAGTACACACACAACAACAACAACAACAACAAGTAGTACACACAGCAGTCAAGTGTGAAGGCAAAGCAACATGGATACACACCTCATACTGCAAGAGGGCTCGCAGCGATGAGAACCCCGAGAAGGATTCATGGATGACCGCCCTATAACTGCAATTATTGCATTCTTCATATTTTCCTTCATGATTGATCTGTGGACCACATTTACTTTCATTTCATTCATAAGTATAGGGGCTTTCCCCTGGTTAAAAGGACCAACGCATGTTGTTTGTGCTAATGCTTGCATACATATTTATCAAGAAAATTATTTCCACGCACTTGCATCCAGTTATCACAGTACCACAAATGAGAAGCTATCACATGTTCGGGCTGTAGAGGACATGCCAACACAAGCATTTCATACTTGCACACACACCAGTCATACAGACATAGATGGAAAAGACGGGATGTCACTATGATACAAAAACACAACTCTGGCTTTCAGCAGAAGGTAAAATAGTTGCACCAAAGGCATTTTTACCATGTCTGGCTTGTTTGCTACATGGTAGCAGCCATGCGAGCAAGAGGGGGATGCAGAAAGAGGTGCTTCGAACATGGCATGCTCCAAGGTTCACGGCTGCGGCAGAATATTTTTCCAGGAACTGTGTGCATTGTCAACACCATGTTGTTGGCAAAGCATTTAAACAGCCCGAAGGAGCACACCCACCGCCGTGGGGACCTTTTGTACATATTCAAATGGACTTTGTTAACACGCCAAAATATTGTAATTAGAATTTCAAATTGGTAGTGCTAGATATGTTCACCAAATGGACTGAAGCGTACCCAAGTAGGAGATGTGATGCAAGGACAGTAGCAAAGCTGCTGCTTGAAGAATACATTTGCAGATATGGTATACCATCTAAAATGTCTAGCGATAAAGGAACACACTTCACATCAGACATCACTAAAGAACTTTGCAAAGCTTTGCAAATAAAACAATACTTCCACTGGCCATATCATCCTGAGTGGGCAGGACAAGTGGAGTGCCAGAACGGCATACTCAAGAATAAACTATGAAAAAATATACAGCAAAACAGGTTTGAAATGGCCACAAGTTATACCATTGGCACTTATGTCAATGAGGTCAACGGTAATTGACGCTGCCGACTGTCCCCGCATGACATACTGATGGGGAGGCCAATGCGAGTGCCAGCAACAGCTACAGTAACGCCAAAGCAAATGGATACGCACTTGATGGATGACAATGATTAATTTCTGTGTTACTCTAACAAAGGTCTCAAAGAATTCCACTCGCTGATCAAACAAGCATTACCGAAACAGGCTGAGAAGCAGCACCGTGGTATCCAGCCCAGCGAGTGGGTGTACATCAAGGTGTTCAAGCGGAAGAACGCATTGAGACCACATTGGACAGGACCTCATCAGGGATTGTTGGTTACCCACACAGCTGTCAAGTGCGAGGGAAAGTCATCATGGATTCATGCATCTCATTGCAAGAAAGAATCCAAGACAACATGAAGAAATTAGAAGACAGCCATAAATGGGAAACATATTACCAAAATGTTATGACATACCTAGTGTTGTTGTTGTTGGTGTAGAAGAAATTCTTAAGTCATCCTGTACATTTGAGTGATTTATTTAACAAGCAACATGAACAAATACAAACAAGCAAATACATGTGCGCATATGGAGGAATCTGTAGAGAAGAACACAGTCTTGCTCCAGATCTCTAAATACATGAAGAATTTTAGTTCTTTATATAGTGTTCAGTGAGAAACAGCCAATTGTCATTTTCAAACCCTGGCGCCACAGTTTGTCAGGTCCATGTATTTCCAGGTGGAAATCATTTTCAGCTTTTGTGCAGCAATCAGCCTAATATTGAAGGATTATAGCATATATATTTCAAGACCAGATGTGTAAAATCTCTCCCAGCACAGAATGACATCAAAACTGAAATCCTTTGGGTACATTGATGGATCACATACAATTTATGGTATGGAAGGGGAAAAGTTCAGTCCACTTCTTAACAGACGAGGCAATTATATACAGTATAATATGAAGCAATCAGAGTTTTGTGAATACATCTGGACATTTCCTGAGACCAACATTCCAGTTGAGTTGTAATAACATTCTACTATGAAGCTTGCTGGTACCTTTTATCTATCATTTCATAAAATACCTTTGTAAGTAAAATATATTTAAATAATAGGCAATTATTTTATATTGAATTAAAGCTTATTTGAATGGTCGGCCTGCTTATTATATCTTTACAAGACAGGTCGATCATCTTTCAATACAGAGGAGAGATATGATTATGTTAATTAAAATAAAAAAATAGATACTTGTTCAAGGACATGGAATCATACCATATTAGAGTACATTTTCCATTTCAGATTTAATACATTTATTTTAATATCAAGTTTAATTTAATAACATTTTATTTTTGTTTTTATCACCCTCAAACCCATAATGCTAATTTCAGAGAAATTTCACCGACATTTCTCCCTTTTTGTCATTCAGACATCATTCATCATCTATGAATTTTAACAGACGACGTGGGCAATTCTTGAATGAACATCTCATATTCCAGAAACATCCACATCCGTGCGCAAATTATCTTTCTCAACTCACCCAGTCAATATCTGCCAATAAAGTTTTCATTGCTTGCTGATCCATTTTCCTTAGGAGGTGAACGGCGATGCAAGGACAGAGGTGCTGGTTCAGACAGGCCAGACAGGTGTTGCGCACTCAAGTTGTGTTGGGTATCAGAGTCTCAATCTTCTTATTGTTTTGATACCTGGGTGCATGTAGTACCTCCAAAGAGAGCGGTGTTATCTCATCGCAATGTTACATTTCTTGATCAGGATCAGTTTATTTTAATAAGTGGATGACAATAACTTGGGCATTTAGGAAACTCATGGCATTTCTCCAACAAAGAAGAAGCATCAGCGGCCACAAGCAGTTTCCTTCAGAAGTCCAATGCCACCTTGCAGAGTAGAGTCTCTCACAAGTCTCCTTTCTCCCAACACAATCTCATGCTCCATCATGGTGAACGGGTAACCACGCTTGGATAAACTTGGTGTAGGACAGAGTATCGGCGGATGAGAGTATGTGGGGAGAATATGTGGAGAAGAGTAGCATCTTGTGCAGAGCACTGTTGCCAGACTCTGGCACACCACATGTAGTATAGCCGAAGGCATATAGGCACGGAGTGGCCAGGGTGTAGAAAAGTGTAGAGAGTAGGAAGTCTCGAACACAATCACCTCATCTGCCTTGTCCACTCTGCATACTCTAATGTCATAATCGCAAAAAATTAATTTGCTGATGCATACAGAAATTCCATTCAGTAATTCCAGCCAAGTGGGTACAGCATGAAAGTCCATAAAGTTGCTTTTTCTTTGCTTTTCAAGTTTCAAATGGCAAACCACTGATAAAGGACAGCAAGACCAATTGCCTCAGGGATATCATGTATTTTCAAGTAAAATGTTGCATAAATCATTAAGTTCCCTTTTGCCAAGACCCAACTCTCATCTTTTATAATAATCATGTTATTATTATTATTTTTTTGTTCTCTGCTTTAATTTGGACATACAACAGGCTCATATTTACTTTTACTAAAAAATATGTTTTATTTCTTGAATCACAAAAATGCTGACATGAAATTTGTGTGCATGTTATCGTTACAATACACAGCTGGTGTACAGAACATCAGTTCAAATATTTCTTAAGTCAAGCACTAATTTTTTATTTATCATCATTTCCTTTTGTTAAAATATACAAACATAATCTGTCATTTATCAGATAATTTTACCCTTGCCTACAGTACACCTAATTAATCCCAATATCCTACAGTATGTTGACTAAGTTTCCGATATTTTCTCGTTATAAACAATGTCATGAGTTCAGTCTCAGATAGGCATTGCACCATCATCGTCTTTTTTTGTAACTTTCATCGACAACTTCATCAGTAACTTAAAATCAACAGATATTACTGATCATCATCATTATCAGGTCTTAATATCATTACAGTAGTTATCTGATTTTACATTACATTAGCTCCCAGAACACATTCCTTCAAAATCATCTTTTTGGCCTATCGATGAGAGATGCATGAAACATGTGCGATCATTGTCTTGGTAACAATCTTCTTCATGCAAATTGCAAGCAAATTAGCCATACATTTTACAATAATCATTTTAATACAGACAGTAAAACTACTACAAGATCTTCACACCTTCCTTACAATCTTTGTCAGCTATACGGCATTCACTTCCTTATGCCTTGTCCAGGTAGATTTAATGTATTTCAAGAAACCCTTCACAAGGATTTGTATACTGGATTATTTTTGGGGGGGGAATCTTGCCCCCCAACTGACAATAAGAACAATTCCAGAAACCCTCACAATAAATTGTTGTTTACCTTTCGGTGCTATCGATTGTTTTCACTTTTGCTGTTACAGTAACCAAACTCTGACCCTCAACCTCAGCTCGGAATAGCAGACAATCTATCCTCCCGATTTTTTTATTTTTTTTACATTTGATGGTCAGTTTGATATTGGTCAGTATCCCATCAGTAAATCACTTTATTTGGCTTGACCAGCCTCCCACCTCTACATCACATCTCTTATCTCTGCATCATATCTCCCAATGTCTAATTTAACTAAATTAACACCTTCTTGGTCAGTCTCGGATAGACGTTGTCCACAACATGGTCACATCTTTCTATACATCTCATTCTGCCCATGCATCAATTATACTAATTATCAAAACTTTGCAACCTCATGGAAATAAAAGTTCATTGTTCTCTTGTGATGGCTCCACTGCAGATTCTCCTTTTGTTCAATTTAATAAGCACAATATCTTCTGGGCCAAGGTCGTAACAGTCCCTGGTTGTAGCTTCAAGCAAAGTGTTCCTTACCTGGATTTGAAATGCTCTCACAATGTTTGTCAGTACAATACAAAATGTACATGATGCCTCATCCATTTGATGAGTATTCATCTCCTTTATCGTTAATGGAGGTGTGTAAGGCACCCTCACCGGTCTTCCCATCAACATTTTGTGTGGTGAGAGCCTTATCCTCCTATTTGGGATGCCTCTCATTCACATTAATGCCAGTGGTATGGCCTCTGGCCATTTCAAACCAATCTGTTATGTTTACTTTTCCAATTTATTTGTAGCACTCCATTCTGTTCCTCTGTAATGCTTTATACAGTTTTTGCATCTCCCATCTTTCTGTATATCAATGGCTGTCTGGATGGCGATCACATCCTCCAAGGTTGAACCACTCTCAGGAGCCGGTAAAACACCTTGCATGATCACCGGACGTCACCCCGTCTCAGCTGCGTGCTTTGCTAAACTATCTGCTCTCACATTTCCTTCGAAACCACGATCCGCTCTTCCCATGTGGCCATCACACTTATTGCAATTTAAAGCATTAGCCATTTGTTCATAATTTTGCGACCTAAAAACGTCAAAACCCTCTCTCACACCAATGTTCCGAAATTGTGAGCGATCCCAAAAGCATTTAGCAAATCTGTTTCTATTCATTCACTTGCTGGTCTCCATGAAAAAACATCTTTCCTTCAACGCGTGAAGTCAGCGCCTACATCATTACGTCCACGCTGTCCTGTTCTTCCTCACCAGTTTCATTTATCAGCAACAAAGGAAGCCTAATTTTAATTGTGATATCCGATGTATTTATTCCTAATTCGTGTATGGCTCTCGAAGTGGAGAGATGTTGTTATCGCTTTCAATAGTACCGCTGTAATCGAGTACGGGGCTCGGAAAATGACCGGACTTCCCAATGTGTTTATTGAAGTTACTTCGTTCGTGTCCAACCTCACACTATGGAAGGCCACCAGCTGCACCTTCCCAATATGATCTTTGTGTTTACACAGATTATACAAATCCTCACGCTTTGTGCGAATAGATAAAAGTTTTGTTATAATTGAAATGCTGACCCGATCAGTCACATTTTCCCTTTTAAAACCATTGTGATTATCATCACGCACAAACAAACACAAATACACACACACACACACACAAACAAACACACACAAACACAAAAACACACACACACACACACAAACAAAACACACACAAACACAACACACACACACACACACAAACACACACACACACACACAAACACACACACACAACAACACAACAAACACACACACAAACAACACACACACAAACACACACACACACACAAACACACCACACACAACACAACACAAACAAACACAACACACACACACACACAAACACACACACACACAAACAACCACACACAAACACAAACAAAACATAACACACACACACAAACACACACACACACAAACACAAACACACACAAACACAAACACAAACACAAACAAACACAAACACACACACAAACACAAACACTAGCCTCCGCTCTACCTGCAGTACACCGAGGGACGGGCTTGGAGGAATGCAATGTGCGAATTCCACGAGAAGCAGGACAAGAATCACTTGAACACTAGTGAGGCTCTACCACCCCCCACAGATTCCTCACACATGGGCCTCCTTGTCCACATTCAGCGCAAGTACAGTTTTATGCCTCCAGTCCCTGAACAGCTCAGCTCTGCCATTAAGGCCCTGCGACTCTGGTCAATGATAGCCAGTGTCCCTTGAGACACAACATTCTTCTTTGCCTCCAGGGAGTTCCACGACATCCACTGGCAACATCAAGGACGGTAGTCTTGAAGGTGCTCCAAAGCTCTTCACGATTCACCAAAGCACCTAGACTAGACCCCCCCAAATCCTGACTCAGCATGTTCGCAAATTCCTCAGGTGCCTTCTCATCCTTGAGCTTGCCAGCATCCCGTCTAAGCTGGGATCATACCATTCTCCCAGACTTAAGCTACAACTTCAGAGTTGCAACCACAAGCCTGTGGTCGAATTGAGGAACCGAGCACTCCGGTGGACCCTGCAGTTCTGGATTATCCTCCAAATGCCATCAATGAGCACATGGTCGATCTCCTTTGCCACACCGCCAGCATTGGAATACCAAGTCCAGCGATGAGCCTGTGGGTGCTGAAACCATGAACTAGCCACCCTAAGTCCATAACTTCTTGCAAAGTCAAGGAACTTGGTGTTATTCTGGTTCACAGCTCCAGACCCATGGGGACCAACACATGGTTCATAACCATCCCTATCAGTTCCAGTCGATGCATTGAAATCCCCCAAGATGAGAAGAGTATATTGCCTGGGGCACTGATCAACCACAGAATCAAGCGTGGCATAGAATGCGTCCTTCACGGTGAGATCACTCGCCTCAGTCAGAGCAGATCCAGAGACCAGGGAAATGACACCCAAGGAGTGACGAATCCTTTGTCTCATAATACGCTCGTTAACCAGTGTTACCTCAATTATCATTGGAGTCAGCTTATTGGACACAGCTACATCAACTCCTTGGGTATGGTAACCATCATAGCGGCCAGACCAATAGTTGGTGTAACCACCCGCCATAATCTCGCCACTATCCAGTCTCCGAACCTCAGGTAATGCTTCAACACCGATGTTCAAACTCTTGAGCTCAGATGATAAGACACAGGTGATCATCCTCTTTTAGGGATGACATTCCAGGCACCCACCCAAAGGGACCGCCTCAGGTTAACACAAAGAGACAGCCGTCTGGTGGACGACACCTCAGCAACACCCGACACACACTACCGCACTCTGACCCGGGAAGGTTATCCCATGGTTTTCCTCCTATTATAATCAGAGTGGGGGTCCCGAAGGGTTTGCCTCAATCCCATAATCCATTGAGCTGCCCTGTGGAGGGCAGCTGCACAGGACGTACTCCCACGTTGTGAGTTTTCAATTTTCTTTGCGTTTTCTTGTGTTTTGAGGAGTGAAGGGCTTTACAGTGGCCGGAGTACAAATCCTGCCACCAACCTCCTCAAAAAAATTCTTTTTAAAGCAACCCAACTGCAGAAGGACGTCCGCCGACACAGTTGGGCACTAGATATGGATGTCCGTTGGCTCACAGGGAGCTCCTCCGCCCTTTGTTATGTTTTGTTTTTCATCCTGCTGGGTGTCCACATCATATACCCTCCTCACCAGGAAACCTTGCAACAGGTTAGTACAGGTTTACCTGGTACTTGAAGCAAGTCACAGATCGAATCTGTCCTGACCTAATCTGGCCTGACCTCACATATCTAATCTGGCATCTCCTGCCAGGAGACTGTTATTTCTGCAGTCACGACATCATTTGAAGTGACACTAGCTGAGGTTGTTCGACTTTGTTGGCACTGATGTCATCGTCGAACTTGCGTCACAAAATCATCCTGGGAAAGGCAAAGGATCCTGTGATATGTTAACAGTCATGATGTTATGTCGGTTGGGTTTATCCTTTTGTTAACAACACATACAAAAGGTCACAATTGATTGGTGGTAATTTGCTTCCATACCAAGGCTTCGGTTAGAAGAGTCCAATGTCTGGTCATCGTTTCCACTGATCGTTTCTGCAGAAGACATACTATTCGCTCTAACTTTTCTCCGCAGCCTCTTCAAACGACTCCCTGAAGAAATGTTGATATCGCAGATATTGTGACATTTCATCTCCAAATCCCTCCAATCATGGTCAGAAATATTATTGAGTCGATTTAAAATAGGTCATGAAGCTCGATCAGTAAGCCTCAATCGCTAAGCCGCAGCATCCCTGATGCATTTCTTTCCATCCTCAGAGCCAATATATAGTTGCTAATCCACTCTCTTAATTTCTTGGCAGATGTACGAGAAATCAATGGTGGAAGGGAATTTCGTTTTCACTCAAGTGTGGCAACTGGAAGGATAATGCTGTCAGCCATGTTTGACATCTGCAACAAAACAAAACAAAAAAACCACTACCTGAAACCACCAAAGCAGAAGCAAAGCACCACATGACATCGGCATTGCAAAATCAATAAACACGGTCAAATCAAGCTGTAGTTTTGGTCAAGCTCAATCATACATGTTAAAGATGCAGATTAAAGATATATATATATATATATATATATATATATA
>CM068953.1:140579126-140593027 GCA_035128595.1 Eptatretus atami | reverse complement strand
CACCACAAAACGCCAGCCACGCCACCATAACGCCAATCACACCACCACCGCATTGCCACCTCGGCACACGGTTGCGAGAAGCCGCGCATTCATCGGGGGAGAACGGACGACGGCCTCACCCCTCCACCCCAAAGACAAACACGTGCGGAAAAGAAGCAACGATCGGTTAAAGGAGAAGGTAAACGAAAAACCCCGATTTGGCGAGGAAAACGCCCTTCTTCTGGAAGTTTCGCGTGCGTGCTGGAAGGAGGGGGGGCGAAAGGGAGGGGTGAGGCGCCGTGGAAATAAAAGGGCACGCTGAACGCGAAGGATCGCTACTCTCTGAAGAGTCGGCGCTGGAGGTTGTGTGTGTGGAGAAAAGGGGAGAAGAGTCGTGTCGGAGTTGTGGGCAGTGTTGTGAGCCGCGGTGGGGGACTGGAGAGAGCGGAGCGCAGCGAAGCCAAGGTGCGCGACCTGCCGCACGTGCCTTGCCGTGAGTCATTGGAGAGGGGACGTCGAGGGTCGCCCCAGCAAGTCACCACGAGGGTGAAGTAGCCAGCCCGGTCTCTCGGAGCCTTTGCGGTCTACACGGCTCCGTGTTCATAAAGACCCCAAGGGGTCCAGGTCTACCCCTCGTCTGTCCTGGGGTTTTTCCTTTGTTTCTTTTGCATGAACGTTGTGGCGCCATGTCCTTAAGTAGAACCGTCGATAAGTGACTGTACATAATAAATAGACGGGTGGTAGCTCTTTGTCTTGCTCGCGTCTTGTCCCTACCCCCATTCATTGCATGATTAAATACGTGCATTGTTTGCATGCATGACTGCATAACCGCATCTTTGACCGTATACGTGCATGTTTGGTTGTGAAATAAATGTGCTTGTTTAAATGTCACCCGTTCGTTGCATCCTTTTCCCTAATTGAACTGCCATATTGCACTCGGAATATAGTTGGTTGTTAAATAACCGATAAAGTGATCGGGTCCAACGGGGCTGCGCGATAAATAGCCCGCTCGGTTATCCCAAAACGAAGCGAGCTGCTTAAGCGGCTCGTTTCCAAGCGGCCCCGTTGAGGTACAGTCTCTCGGTCGTCTGCCCACGCGATTAATTAGGTATATCGACAATTCGGCGATTGACCCTGCAGCGCGGGTATAATATTGACTAGGCTGTGGTGTGCTCAGAACACACCCGTGGCTGGTTTTCGGCGTTGATCCGGAAAGCCGCGACTGGATTGTCCCTTCGGTGGGCGAAGCGGCCGCCTTTGGCTAAACGTGGTCGCTCGCACGCCGGCGGGCGGAGATCCACAACAATATGTTCTAGACTAAATCGAGCATGCCGATTCTGAATCTGGTCAGGATTTTCTCAGCACATCAGGATTTTGAGTGTCCATATGGTCCCATTCCAGTAGCTTGCCCTGGTGGGTGATTTTGAGTAATCATAAGTTATTCTTTTTTGTATTTTTGGTTTCAAAAAAACACTGACTGATCTACACTGACTATATTGAAAGGAAGAGTGTAAACTTGAAGTGTTATTTCTGAATCACTCACAATGGGGCAGATTTCCTTTTCAAATTTACACCCTTCCGAAGATTACCATGTTCTAATGCTTTATTAACTTCTTTTTCTGCAACTTGTTTTTGTTCTTGGTTTGTATACTACACATGATACACAGCGATCAATCATTGTTATCTAAATATGACGTGAAAGTAACTATGAAACACTGATATTAGATGAACAATGTGGCGATCTGCAACAATAAAGCATCAAATATAGCATGCTGGGTATCATTAATACATGCACATATTTTGAAAACCTGACGTGCTGGTTAAATTCTGACAACAGATTTGAAATCAGCGGCCCAGATTTAGCCAAGCATTTCCCTTAGTCGCAGATGAAAAGGGTTTTTTTTTGTTGCCCAGTGACTAACCCAGGCTATTACAGGAGGGTGCATAGATAGCACACTTATGTTTGAGCTCTCTCGCCTGGGTTCAATCCCTGAACATATATATATATAAACTGTTGGATTGGTGCTTCGCAAGCAGGGCGTTGTATCATCCCATTGATGGACCTGAAGCTGGGGGTCCCATCTCCTAACATTAGTTGATGGATATAAAAGATCCCAGTGTCTTTTGTGAAGAATAGGCGAGGTATTAGTTTGTGACCATTTTGTGCCAAAAACATAAGAATACGGGAATAATTGGGGATGTGAAAGGGTGGTGGTAGTTGTAGTGGTAGTAGCCAGAGCAAATACCTTGATCCACTCTATAAGCTTTGACAATTAATTACATGGTTTATCCAAAATTTACTCCACATTGCTGTGTGGAGACATTTATGAGCACCATTGACCACACATTCCTTAAGCTTTATCATCAAATTACTTTGCAAGTCAAAAGTTTGAAAAGCCAAAGTTTTATTTTGACACCAAAACCAGAAAAAAATGGATAATCCAATAAACATTTTACACTACACTTTAACCATTTTAAAAAGTGCAAACAAATCATATTCCAAACTCCATGGTTCTGGGACCACAAAAAAGTATGGCATTCGATTTCAAGAGATGTGTGGGTGGAAAACGAGTGTTACAATTAAAGTACAAAATTGTGGCAGTTAACAAAGTTTAGGCTTCATTTTCTGTTGGGGATTTTATATCAAGCACAAGGGCTACAATAGAGAGGGAAATTAATTTGCATGCACAAAGTGGAAAAGCCAAAATGTATTTTCAAATATCTGCACAAAAAAACCCAAAAGATTTGCAGGGGTTACGACTCAAAACACTTTTATTTTTAGTCTGCAAACGGTGGTAAAAATAGTACAATTTTCAATGAAATAATATTTTTTCAAGATAAAGATAAAGAAACAGAAGGGGGCCGAAAAGAAAAAAAAAATAGAGTGTTTTCAGCGAATGCAAAGTCCTTCAATTGACGACTCCAGTGTCTGCGGGTCAAAGAAACAAACAAACACAAAGTCAACTTTTTCAACAACACAGCAGCAAACATTTATTGTGTGACACCTCTTCTAAAAATGAAGAAATTTTTGCTAAAGTTTCAAACTACTCAGCTCTAGAGTTCATTTGTATAGGCAGGGGACAAAAAAAATGGAAACACCAACAGAATGGCACTTAAGCCGCTGTCACACCTTGACGTTTTAGCCAGCGTATGGCAACGTATCAAAATGTATGTAAACACTGGCGTACGCTGAACTATTGATGTTTTTTTTAATTTTTGGGCGTATAATAACGTGTTGGACGTATGCATAACGTATTAGTAACGCACACAGAATGTTTTAATCACATATAGATAACTTATACCAACGAATGCTGAGTGTGTTGTCGGCGTTCACAACCTATGCCCAACGATAGTCTAATTTATGCATAGCCGGCAGCGTATCGCCGACGATCACGTGGCGTAGGCTACAATAGCTGCGGCTCGACGTCAAATCATACCGCACTAGACATCGAAGTGCGAAGCGCCGTCACACCTTGACGTTTTAGCCAGCGTATGCCGACGTATGAAAATTTGCCGAACCAAGCTGGCACACGTTGAATATGTTATGGTAAGTTTTGTATACGTTAAGAGCACGCTGCATACGTCGTAGTACGCTGGCATACGTCATGTACGCGAATACGTCGAGAAATTTTCAGCAGTTGAAAATTTCTCAACGTACTCGACGTATGACACACATCCGCATACGCTGGCATAAGTTGTGAGGCACGCTACGCGATCGTTGACACACGTCGACATACTTACTTGTACGTTACTCATAAGTCGAAACACGTAAGGTAAGTTTAGCGTCAGCGTTCCAGACTCCCTGGTTTTTTTTTTTTCGGTATGACGGTTATGATTTAAATAGTTGAGCGCAGCCTTAATTATATTATATTATAACCGCACTAGAAATCGAAGTGTCAACATGACGTCATACCGAAGAAAAAAAAATAATTAAAAAAAAAAAACCAGGGAGTCTGGAACACTGACGCTAACATTACATTGACGTGTTTCGACTTATGAGTACCTTACAAGTAACGTGTGTCGACGTGGTCAACGATCGCGTAACGTGCCTACAACTTATGGCCAGCATTATCAGAACGTATGAGTCATACGCTGGCATACGTCGGGAAATTTCAAGCATGGAAAATTTGTCTAACAGCTCGGCGAACTACGACGTTTGCCAGCGTACTACGACGTATGCCAGCGTTCTACGACGTATGCCGCATACTACGACGTATGCCAGCGTGCTCTTAACGTATACAAACTTACCATAACGTATTCGACGTTGTGCCGGCGTTTTAGCCCAATTTTGCACACGTCAGGCATACGTTGGCTAAATCGTCAAGGTGTGACAGGGCCTTTAGTAGGGTGTTCGGTCACTACGCGCATCCACAACGGTATAGATACGACGTGATATGGAGTCATCAAGGGTCTGGAACTGTTTTGCAGGAATGTAGCAACATTTTTCCACAAGGAAGTCCTCCAACCACATTGGTTTGATGGAGGTGGAGACCATTGTATTGGACAACAGTCCCACAAATGCTCTGTGGGATTGAAATCTGGCGATTGGGATAGCCATGGAAAATGGATAACTTTGTCCTCGTGCTCCTCAAACCACCTGGTGACACATGCCCTGTCAAGTGGAGCAATATCATCCTCAAAGACACCCCTCCCAGCAGAGAAATGCTACATAATGAGATGCAGATCATCCCTCAGGACAGTAACACAGCAAACTGCATCAACTCTGACTTCTAATGGAATGAGTGGACCCAGGCCATGAGAGGAAAATACTCCCCACACACCATTATGGAAATGCCAGAAGCTTTTACTTTTGGAAACAGGCACTCTGAGCTGTAGAGCTCCCTGGGTTGTCACCCACACATGCACACGTCCATTTGTTGAGAACATAGTGATAAACGACTCATCAGACCATATCACATTCCTCCACTGATCGGTAGTCCATTGCCTATGCTCCTTGCACCATTGGACTCCACAAACGGATGATATGAGCAGTTTGTGTTATGAGCAAACCAGCTATGGTATTCACCCACCCTGTGAAGTTCCTTTCCAACCATTTTTTATGTGAATGGATGCTCACGATTAGCAATTAACTCTACACACAGTTTGTCCACCATTGCTCTCCTGTTTTGCCTCATAGTCCAGACAAATGCCTGTGCATCACGCTTGTCGAGTATACGCTTCCGCCCATGGTTTCCCTTCGCCGATGACGTATTGCCTTCTTTTGCCCAGGCTGACCACCTTCGAGACAGCTCCTTGTGAGGGGTCAGCAATTTCCGTAGTCTGTCACTGAAGTGCCTGCCAAACGTGCGTGAACAATTACACCCCGTTCCAAGTCACATGATAAGTAAGATTCTACGTTCTCCTCTTGCGACAATGCTGGCTCATAAAACCGGAATCGAACCACAGTGCACGCATGCACACACGCACACACACATGGCAATCACATCCGTGCGGCAGCCCCATACTTCGCATATACTGTATGTTGTATGGCCTATGTACCCTGGTGTTTCCTTTTTTGTCTACAATCTGTGTAACAGACTATTTCTGATGTAACAACAATAAAATTAAAAAAAACAGCCAGATGTAACAGACTATTTCTGTCCTACCCCAACACAAAAACTGTCTCAAATTGCTTCAGAATAACAATATCTTGCCATTAGCAAATTTTCACCGAACATTAATTTTTAAAAACCACAACATTAAGGCAGGAAATGGAACTTTTTGAGTTTTCAAACGATGCATGTCGAGGATGCCATGCCGTGCCGATCTGTGGGTCCACTATTGGCTGTGAAATGTTATGTTCTCCGGATCATCTGTTTTGGCATTTTCATCTGAGTGCTTTGCTCATATTAGGATTCTATGTTCAAATCATGTACATTGTGTTGATTTGTTCATCGTCTACCAATGATCCTGTAAATTCAATGTGAAAGTTCACCAATGGCTTCTAATATCCTTGTCCTGAATATAAATGTACACAAAACTCCTTCATAAGCCTTAAACTAATTAATTGGACAGAGAAGTGGATTAAAGGCAATCTGCTTTTACATTTTCAAAGCCTCTCGACATGGTGTTGCATTTGTATTGAGACTTAACATGGGATAGGCTATGTAACACATACACACCTCTAATTGGGACAGTAAGGATATATACAAATAACAACATTTTCCTTTGATGACATGCAAACACTGATAAGCATTTAATCTTAGCTGCTCATTTTAGAAAAACGTAAATTTTTAACGACTCAAATGAATATATATTTTTCAGGACCACATAGGGGTATAGCTCCCCAAATATTTTGAGATCAATGATGATAACATAACCTTGATATTTTGATAATGACCTTGGATTTTTTTTAAGTGCATTTGCAAATGCAAAAAAAAATATTTTAAACAAGATGGTATTCACAGACTACTTACCCTGTGCAGTCTTGAGAAGGTCTTGGTTTGTGCAAGCCAACTCTTCTGTTTTTAAGGTATTTTTTCTTTGATCCAAGATGGTGCCAGACCAGTGACATATCATTTTTATCAAACTATATTTCCCATGGGTAGTTGATCAATTCGTTAAAGTTTTGCATTGATCGGTTAGCAGTTTCAACTATGGTAGATAATTTTTTTTTCATACTAACCGGATCAAGTGTTACACTTATCAAATTATGGTGTCATTATCATTAACATATCTTATTCCTCATGGGGAGAACTTGACAATGAGCTATACTTCAAAAAAATTTTCCATGGAGAGGTTTCAGAGATATGGAGGGGCAAAATTTTTCGGTTTTTCTAAGATAGTGCCTGTACCACACGACATATGACGTAATAATTGTCAATGAAACATTCTTCAAGAGGATATGCTCCAAAGGTGAAATTTGTGTCCATTGGCCAACAATTTCAGAGAATTTTTTTTCATACTGATCGGATCAAGCATTGCACTTGTTAAATCATGACATCATAATTAAAGCACCGATGACATCATTAACATATCTTATTCCGGCATGGGGAGTACTTGACAATGAGCCATGTTTCAATTTTTTCCATGGAGCGGTTTTGGAGATATAGGTGCAAAGTTTTTCGGTTTTTCTAAGATGGTGCCTGTACCAATGTGACCTATGATGTCATAATTATGCCTAAAAAAATTCTACCGGAGGCGGCGCACCTATGGTCAAAATCTCATGTCAATTGGACTAACAGTTGCAAAGAATTTTTTCCATCACTTATTGAATTATGACGTCATAATGAAGACAGCGCTGACACCATCAACATCTTATTCCCCATGGGGAGTACTTGGCAATGAGCCATGTGTAAACTTTTTCCATGGAGTGGTTCCAGCGACATAGAGGTGCAAAGTTTTTGGTTTTTCCAAGATGGCACCTGTACCACGTGACCTGAGACGTCATAATTATGGCTAAAAAATTCTACCGGAGGCGGCGCACCTATTTGGAAAATTTTGTGTCAATCAGACTAACGATTGCTGAGAAAATGAATTTTAAAGAAGCAGACACGTACGTACGGCACACAGATGTGACCGATCGCTTAACCCCACTTTTCGCTTCATGAGCGCAGGGTAAAAAGGGGAAGGGGGAAAAATAAAAAAAAATAAAGGGAGCAACATTACTTGCCCTTCACAGTTTTACCTTGAAATCCCACAAAGCCAAAGCCCCATCCATGCCAGTACTACAGAACTTCCTGCACCTGTCTTTTCCTGCTTCATATATGGACAGTTGCCTGCAAGAAACCAAAAAAAAAAAGCTGAGTAAGGTTTTCTTAGAGAGTCTCATATCTCAGGTGTTTTATTTGTTAAAAAGATATGTGAACCAGATGAAATAAAATTTAAAAATGCATTCCACAACGTAAATCACAATCATACAATTACTGTATATTGCATCCACCCACACACAAGGCAAGGTTATTACCATGAAATCACAGAACTTTAGATCACACTGAAGTACAACCAGGGGTTTCTGTTGGGGAAGTCAGCAAGAGGAAAAATGAGATCAGGGTGAAAGTCCTTGTCTTCACACTGCAGAATTTATATGTAGGGATTGCTAAGCCCTGGCCCAAACAAAAATCTGTAAAAATTCAACTAAGGTGAAGTTATCAAGCTTTCTAATGCAGCCATCATTCTTCTTCAGCAATTTAAATTCCAATACCACTCCTCAAATGGTCAATAAAAAACAATAGTTAAAGTATAAAACAAGTACTATTATAATACTACCAGGTTGGTATTCTTTCCTTCAGTCAGGCCAATTCAAAATTGGCTCTGAAAGCTGAGAAAGTGTTTTTAACAACAATCAACTGCACTTTATCCCATGATGGTCCACATCAACATAATGGGTTTTTTCACTTCAACTTACCTGTAGCACTTTTCTCCACAATTCAGTCAAAAGCAGGAGCGGCATTATTCAGTTTGAACGTATACTGTATTATCTAGCCGAGCTGATACAATCTCCCGCTCACCGTTTAAAGCAATAACTTTCAGTCAGAAACAGGAGGATTTTTGCGAGCAAGTCCAAACATGCACATCAATTTGTCGACATATGAGAATCTTCAGTAAATGTGAACCTGTGTTTTGCTTAATGGCACAAAATGCTCATCACATCAATTGGTAAACACTGCATGTAAGGAAGGCCCAGGAAAAAAAAAAGTTCCAACCCAAATGTGTAATACTAACAAAAGCTGCAAAAAGTCTACTCAGGTGTTGCGCCGACAGACCGCCGATGAGTGAGGAAGTGTAAGTGAGCACCGTTGGATTTTCGTTTTTGACAAAATGACGATCACTGTGGTCTCATTGCCAGTGATCACTGTGTTGAAGAAGTTGGGATCGCTGTTCACAGTCTCCAGCATGTCATGTGCGATCTCCACGGAGTTGCTTCTGCTCGATGTTAGCAGCTTTGGCACGAACTTCGCTGAGATTCTCCTTAAGCCCAAATCCTCAATCACAATGGAATGAACGAATCCAATGCTGACGCCCGCTCTCGTCTGCAAGTCTCTGATCGTGATTTGACGATCCTGCATCAGCAGGGTCCTCACTTGGTCAAAGACGATCTCATTTCGGGATGTTGAGGGCCTACCAGAACGTGCTTCCCTTTCACTGATGTGCGACCATCTTTGAAGCGGTTGTACCACTCTTATATCTGTGTGGTGCCCATTGCTTCGTTCCGAAGGCCTGTTGGATCTTGCAGATCGTTTCCACTTGGGAATCCGCAAGCTTAACACAAATTTGATGCAGTAGCGTTGTTCAAGTTTTTCCGTCATTTTGTCAAAAACGAAAATCCGACGGCGCTCACTTACACTTCCTCACTCATCGGCGGTCTGTCGGCGACTGACAGCTTCTGCAGGCGGGAAAATATTCACGCATACGGATTAGGATCGCCTACATACGTGCACCAACCACGCCTCCCTAGCTTCATTTGTTTACGCACGAAAATTAAGGTTGGATACTTTTTGAACACACTCGTGTGTATATATATGTATATATATATATATATATATATATTATATATATAATATATGTATATATATGTATATACGTATATATATATACATATACGTACATATATATATATATATATATATATATATATATATATATATAATTTGAAAGTTTTGGTTTGTTTGTGTTGTCTGCACGCGCTAATCTCCTGAATCCTCCCTGAATCCCTCCCCCGCCTCTTCGGCCGGGGGGGGGGGAGGATTTTTGATGGTAATTTATATTTAATGGGATTTTATGGCCGGCCGGCCTCGCCACCTAGCCTATAATCTTCCCGGGGCCCGTCCCGACATTTTTTGTTGCAGAGGTTCCTCCTATCTTTCACGTTCAGAATAGCACTGCAACAAACAAACAAACAAAACTTCAAATTATATATTTAGATATAGAATAGATATAGATTCCCATTAAATATATATATATATATATATATATATATATATATATATATATATATATATACACACAGCCCGTATTAAGGCATGTTCAGAGTGTTCGGCTGAACAGGGTCGCCCACCAAAGGGGGCCGCCCACCACAAGCTCCCAGAGAAAAATTGGATTTTGCAGAAAGGTTTTCCTCCGATGTAAAAAATATAAATACCTATACTAACAAAAATATTAAACATGGATATAACAGAACTTTGTTTCCGTAGGTCTATGCATGCTTAGCTGTGGTCCTTGGGAATGCTACGGGAATGCCAGATTCTACGGTGTATTGGTCAATGGAGCTTACTATGACTGGGTACACGCTTCTCAAGGCTCCAAATGCATGAGCGATCACACCACATCTTACTGCGCTCGTTCAGTTGTGTGAACGCGGAAAAGCACGTGGTAGAGTCGACCGGGCGCTTGCTGAAGAGGTTCATAAAAAAAGCAGTTACTGGTTAAATGTCCTGGAGCGTCTGGTTAATGTTATTGTTTTCATCATTGGCCATAACTGCCCTTCCGTGGTGACGATGAGCAGGTGGGTTCGCCATCGAACGGCATTACCTGGGTCTGCTAGAATTGTTAGCTAAGTATGACCCATTCTTGGCCGAACATATTCAGCTTCACGCTAACGTTGGCCGCGGACATACGAGCTATCTGTCGAGCACTATCTGCGAGGAACTTATTGAACTCATGGGGTTTTCTGTACTGTCCGAGATTGTTTCGCGTATTAAGCAATCTAAAACTTTTCAATTTCGCTTGATTCTACCCCCGATGACACTCATGTTGACCAACTCACAGTCGTATTTCGCTACATCGAGGGTATGCATCCTATCGAACGTTTTCTAACATTCTTACCCAACAAAGGGCACAAAGCAGAAGACATCTTCAATGCTCTCCGCGATTTCTTCATTGTCAGGGCATCGATATTCTTAACTGCAGGGCCAGTCATATGACAATGCCAGTACAATGGCAGGTAAATACAGTGGTTTCAGGCCAGAGTGAAAGAAGTAAATGAGCAAGCGCTATTCCTTCCGTGTGCTGCGCACTCAATTAACCTAGTCGGCAATACAGCTGCTCAGTCCACGTCTTCTGCCATCGATTTTTTCGACGTCATGCAGTCTTTGTATAATTTTTTACTTGTTCGACTAACCGTTGCGATATTCTTCGGAAGTGTATTGATGTCGTCAAAAGCGAGACAAAGCAAAAGTTATACACTCCCAAGCCACTGTCTGAGACTCGCTGGTCATGAAAGCTGACGCATCCAAGGCATTATGCAAGGCTATGTTGCATTTACTAATGCACTTGAAGATATCAGGCAGGACTCGGATGCTAAACCACTTGTGAAAGTTCAAGCTGATGGCCTGATTAACAAGATGAAAACGCTTGAATTTGCTTTTTATACTGTTTTTTGGAACGATTGTTTGCAGCGCTTCAATGCCACCAGTCATACGCTGCAAGATCCACGTATGGATATCAACACCGCTGTCGCTGCTCTAAACGGTCTAATTCGATCCATTGAAGAAAAGCGAAACAACTTCGAGGAATACGAAAAGGAAGCTAAGATAAAAAAGCGGCACTTCTGAGTACATGACAACACAGAGACGTGGTCGACGACGCAGCGTCCTTCTGGACCCACCAGGCACACCTCAGGCGGAAGTCACACACAATGATGCTATTTCCGCCGCTGCAAGTTTCAAAACCGAGGCGTTTCTTCCGCGTCATTGACAGCCTTATCGGCGAACTGTGTCGTCGACGTGAGGCTTACGAACGGGTTAACAGCTTGTTCGGATTCTTAGGAATCTTCATGAAATGGACGATGCCAGCATCAAAGCTTCTGCAACAAAGCTAGTTAAATACTATAGCGGTGATCTTTCAAACGAGCTTTATCCTGAGCTTTTGCAGTTTGCTGAGTTCGCCAAAGCTTTTCCTCCTCCTGAAAATTCCGCTTTAAGTTTGGAGAATAACTGGTACATCCTGATCCTTAGCAAAGACGTTGAATCAACTTTCAAATGTGATGACACTTTTGCAAATTTATCTCGTCCTCATGGTCGCTAATTGCACGGGTGAAAGACTTTCTCGAAACTGAATATAGTGTACAACCGTCTGCGTCAATCCATGAAGCAGCATCGCATGACCAACCTTGTTCTTATGTCTTGTGAGAGTGACATTCTTCGTGGAATGGATTTTCTGCACTCATTCGCGATTTCGCTAGTCGTAAGGCTCGAAAAGTGTTTATACATGTTTAAGGTGTTATCCACATATTTATGTGAAATCAACGTATAACTTATAAGTTACTTTCTTATGTTTTAATTGTGAGAGTGACATTCTTCGTAAAATGGATTTTTCTGCACTAATTCGCGATTTCGCTAGTCATAATGCTCGAAAAGTGTTTATACAATCATGTTTAATGTGTTTATCCACATGTTTGTGTGATATCAACATTTAAGTTACTTTCTATGTTTAATTGTGGAAGTCACATTCTTCGTGGAATGGATTTTTCTGCACTCATTCGCGATTTCGCTAGTCGTAAAGCTCGAAAAGTTTTTATACATGTTTAATGTGTTTATCCACATGTTTATGTGAGATCTACGTTTAAGTTCCTTTCTTTATGGTGAATAAAAAATACACTGCAAATTTAGTTTGATAAAAACTACTAGAAGGGGCCGCCCACCAGCAGCCCGAACACGGCCGCCACACAGCTTAATCCGGCCCTGTATACACACAGAGGTGTTTTTTGTGTCCCCTCACCAACCCCTAAAGGTCCCATGACACCCAAAAGTATGAAATTGCATATATATGTCCTATAGGAGTTTTTTTCATCGTGATTTCAGATCTGACAATGTTTTTTCACAATACTCGTTCTGTAAATTGTAAAAATAAAAAAAAAAAAACCTCTCGGCAACACCCTAAAAATTCTGCCGAAATCTACTGAAAGGGCGTAACCCACATGACGTCAACTGCAAGACGACAAAGGCTGCACGTAAAATACTCGGGTTGGTGGTCTACGTGATTCATTGGCTTCCTGTGCGTTTCACATTTGATTGGTCGACTCAAACGCTTCGTTCATTTCTGCTTTTAAAAAAATCAAACATTTGGTTTTGAATAATGGATGCATGGACTTTGATTTGTCTGGTAGCGACAGTGAGTGTGAGAGAAATGAAGGATTTTGGTCTGATCACATGGAGAATTGTCGGATAATGTAGTCGCGGGAGGTGAAGTTCAGGCAGCTGGAAATAAAATACGGCCTTACCAGTTTGAGCCCGAAGCAGGACAAGCAGAGGAAAATGGCGATTAAATTCGGAGTTATGATGATCGGGAGGACATCGAAGGAAGACTTGGCATAAACAACTGGTTAGACTAAATCCTATTCATAATTCAATAATGTAAATTCTACTTGCATACTGCTCGATATCAGAAATATTTTAGTGAGGTGACGTGACCAGCGCAGCACAGCGGACATGTTGCACCACGGCGAATGAATAACAAGCAAGGCCAGCGCATGTCATCGGCCGTATCTCTCCGCACATAAAACGAAGCAATCTCGCTGTCCGGATACGATGAAAACTTGTGTGCAGAACACACCTTGTGACACGATTGTCCAGAGTAGTCTGATAAATCTGACGTTCTGTTGCATTTTTATTATTTTATTCCTACTGTCGTCATGTAGCGCCAGTAGGAAACAATGAAGAAAAAGAGAATAATAAAAGAAAGCTACAGCATGTCAGATTATCGGACTAGTCGGACGGACGACGGATTTATCGGACGAGTCTAGACTCTAGAGTTGACAAGTACTTGTATTAGCATGCACAAAATGTATAAGTCAATGCGTAAGAGTCCCGAGCTATGAGGCCGTGTAATAGGACAGATAAATTTGTCTTTCATAGTTGTGCCAACATATTTTTCCCTGTTCATTTATTACAGCATTTTGGCTAAATGTTAATTTATAGCAAGCCAATGGAAGCAGTACCTTCACTTTAGAATAAACCCATGTATGTTGAGTGCAGCCATACCTG
>CM068953.1:140513961-140565735 GCA_035128595.1 Eptatretus atami | reverse complement strand
ATCATTAACTTGGATGCTCATGGCGTAGCATGTTTAGCACTTCCATGAATTTGTTCTGCATTTTTACAGCGCAGCGACATTGCGCTGTTATATAATTGGCTATTCTGTCCTGTGTCTTCTGTCACACTTATGGCCGCGTACTCCTTTGATCTGAGGGGTATAAATAGAAATTTGTCCAACGTCACAACTTTCCATCATGCATGCTAATTCACCGTGTCTACATTTAAATTTTATAACTGCAAAATTGTTTCATCATTCTTAACCTAGACTTTTCTGCCCCAGCCGCGCGATATCGAAAGTATTCGTCTTGTTATAAATTGTATGTACGGTTGTTGGAGGCAACCTAAGTCCGACCAACAAAGACAGCAGATCACCACTCACTCTGAGTATAACATCCAATTTCATCTCCATATTTACAGTTTTAAGGACTTTCTTAGCCACAGGGTAACTCTTATCATCATTAGCATGCTTGGAACTCATGATGAAGATTTTGGAAGACAGTACGTCTGAACAGCGCAAATGCAGAATACAGTTTAGTAAACTTTACACCAAAGTTACGTGATTCAAGTCACGTGCTTTGGCTTTTCCGTCGCCTATTTTCCTGAGCCACCCAGTCAATTGAACTTGAATTTAATTTAATTGCCAGTGGAAGAAAAATGTTCATGTTTTATGAGGACAATAATAAAGAATGTAAATACAGTATGAACTGGAAGGGCACTCAGTGGAGCACATACCTCTGCCACGTAATGCCTGATCCACGAGAACATATCGGGCCCAATACATTTTTGAAATATCATGCAATACAGTACTATATCGTTTTTGGACCCATCTCTCAAAGGTGAAGAATCACTTAAAAAATTAAATAATTCTCGCATCCAGATCCGGATTCACATCTTCACCAAAATGGAAACAATTCTTCCTTTTCACACTCCCAACATGTCCACCAAGTTTCATCCGAATCCGTCCACAACTTTTTGATATATCATGCTATATATAGGTTTCGCCCTCTCTCTCAATGGTGAAGAATCACTTTAAAAATTATCTTTTCTGGATCCGGATCTTCACCAAAATTGAAGCACTTCTTCCTTGTCACACACCCAATGTGCCCACCAAGTTTCATCCGAATTCGCCCACAACTTTTTGAGATATCGTGCCATGGCATTCCATCCAAGAAGTTTGCTTTGACGGCACGCACACAGGCACGGCACAGACACACACGGTTTGTCGTTGACACGTCGTCATTGACGTGAGATGGAGGTTAAATAAAGTTGGTGAGTAAAATGTTATCACAATGCAAATATATCGTTTTTGGCCCTATCGCTCAGTGGTGAAGAATCACTTTAAAAATTCTAGTATCCAGATCCGGATCATCACCAACATCTAATCATTTCGTCCTTGTCACATACCGAACCTGTCCATAAAATTTCATCTGGATCCGTCCACAACTTGTTGAGATATCCTGTACACAAACAGACAAACAGACAGAAAGGGGTGAAAACATAACCACCTTCACCTTCGGTGGCAGAGGTAACAATGACCATGGCGGTGTCGTGTTCGACTGTGATACGGTCCCATAGGTCTAAATATATATTCCGTACTGGACTATTACGTGCAGGACGACAGGTACAGGTACCACCCGACAAGGGCACAGGGCACAGAACGCAGAAATATTTTTCCATCCATGAAGCTTGCCTTTAACGGCGTACACACACACACACAGTTTGTCGTTGACACGTCGTCATTGAGGTGCGATGGAGGTTAAATAAAGCTGGTGAGTAAAATGTTATCACTGTGCAAATATTTGACAATGTATGATAATTTTGAGCTTCCACCACGATATTTCCACTTTTCAGATCTGGCAACACTGTACAAAAGCTTGATTTAGGTTACATTACATTATGGCATAGCAACACATGCTCTCGAGTCTAGAATGACATTCCGGCTTGTAAGCAATAATTTTGACTCGCACAGTATTCAGAATAGATATGCCGACTCAGTGTCAGGTGACCTATTATTTTGCATTTTAAATGTGCTCAGTATTTGTAAAGAAGTGACAAAATGGCGATATATTTTCCCACCGATAAAACAATCCTATTATATTCAAAATACACTTGCAATATGGTCGATTAGTTTTTTTGTGTATGTGTGAATTAATGAATTGTGGACTTGACTGGTAGAGTTCTTGAGTTAGACCTTTTTCTCGATAACAAAACTGCCACAAAACCCCAATATTTACTGGCACCTAAAACTGAAGATAAACTGGCATTCTTTCACTGATTTGCAATTATTAACAGGGTTACTGAAGTAAAGAATAATGTAGAATGATTTACATAAACCAATTTGTCATGATTATATGGAGTCACTTGTTTAGTGTTGAACCTTTTTTTGTCATACCAATTCAATAGGCTATACATTTCGTAAATATGAACAGTGCATGTTGCCTGTGTATGCATTGTGCTGATGGCGAGGGTAACAACTCTTATTGTCACAATTAATCACACATTTTGGAAGGCATACATGACAGTCCAAATAAATGAATTATAAAGGAAGGAATTCTGTTTCATGGATGCTTTTGAAATAGTGTCGTTACCTCCGCCACCGAAGGTGGAATGAGGTTATGTTTTCACCTCTGTCTGTCTGTTTGTTTATTTGTGAACAAAATATCTGAAAAAGTTGGGGACATATTTGGACGAAACTTGGTGTGTAGGTTGGGTATGTAACAAGGAAGAATCGATTCGATTTTGGTGAAGATTCGACTCAGGATCCGGATCCAAGAATTTTTTTAAGTGATTCTTCACCATTGAGTGATTGGGCGAAAACGATATACGTATTAGCAAAAGATTTGACAACTCTTCCATTAAATTTACATGCAAGAGAGAAATATTGGAACACTGGCAACTTCTGGACACTTGTCAGGAAAATGGCTAATGTGAGTTTGGAGGTCTCTTTTTATAGAAAACTTACGCAAATTTAATGGCTCTTGGATTTTGGCTCATGCCACCATATGGCTCATAAGAAGGTTTTGAATTGAACCTTGTAAGAAAGAGAAGGTCATTGTCCTACTCTTGGTAGAGTGGCTTGGTGAAGTTGTAGGTAATGCTTTGGTGCATTGCCCTCACTGGTGAGAGATCAATTTCCATGACTGCTTAGAAATTTGGCTCAGAGATGAGATTGGAACCACTGGGTCTATTTCCCAATAGTGAAGCCACGACGGCACTCCCAAAAACATGCATCGGGTAATGGGAATTTCACTACCACCCATCAGGTGGAGTATTTTGTGAGATGCAGAACCAACTCCTACAACCAAAAAACATGAAAGTATAAATACATGAAACCAAAAAAATGAAAAAAAAATTACCAAAAATGCAGGTGAGCGACCCGAGACAATGGGGAACCACGGCAATTTTGTGTGCCAATGGCATCCAAGCTGATGCCCCGGGAAAAAAAATAATCACAGAACCGTTGGAAAGTGTCCAAAATGAAAATATAAATAAATGAAAAAAAAAATGAAAAAAAAGTGAAAAAAATAAATGCAGGTGAGCGACCCAGAACAATTGGAGAGGAGAGAGATTGGACCATACTCTGTGCAGAGCGTTGGTGCCGCCTAAGCAGTCTCCTTGGCTAATGGGCACAATCCTGGACGGGTCGCCACTCCGACACAGGATACCAGCATGCTGGCACTCATTTTGCCGACCTTGGAAGGATGACAAGCAGAGTCAACCCCACCTGGTATTAATTCAACAGTTGAGCAGGATTTTAACTCAGGACCCTAGGATCCAAAGCCGCCACCCTAACCATTAAGCCAACACCAGGCATTGGTAAGCACGGTAATTTTGGACATCAAAGTTGATACAACAGGAAAAAAAAAAAAAGAAGAAATCACAGAACTGTCGGAAAGCATCCATAAATGAAAATATAAATAAATGAAAAATCAAATGTGGGTGAACCACCCGAGACAATGGGGAAGCACAGTTCGTTATTGCTTACAATGTGTAAGCATACCCTGCTGGTATATCGATAAAATTGTGTTCATATGGGATTTGCACACATTTATTATGTGCAATCTATCCCTTCTGTCTCTTGCACTGAGCAAGGCTACAGATGCACAAACGTGCCCATGGATAGTACAAAATGCATTAACCCATTAATGGTGCATTAATGGATCAGAGTGAATTTTAATTCTGTGTATCATTTTCAGGATCGAGTTTGTTTGGTTTATGAGAGCTATTCATACTTTCAACATCCATACCACACATGCCACTTCTTCCTTATATATTAACCCCTTCCATGTTGGTATACTCGGCTCAGCTGGACACACATACATCGCAATGTGCAAATGTCCATCCATAATGAAGGGAAGAATTCAATAATCACCAAGCAACGAGGACATGATCTGAATGACAGTACTATAAATTGTGTCAATGTAAAAAAAATGCAATATGTGATACCTTTCAATTATAAACATGTCATGAGAGAGAAAGCAGTATGGTGACAGTTTCGCCACTCACGTGATGCTGTTCTGGTGTAGTGTTTCTAGTGCAGTGTCTTGATGTACAGAAAGTGCCCGCTTGTCCATATTATGAAAGCGCTCCATAGCAGACATGTTTCGTTGCGTGGTTTGCTTGGGCATGTCCAATTTAGCTACAAAGGACAATACTCCTCGATCATCTACCGAGAATAGCAGAGGACAGCAATCATGACCCTGAGCACACAGGAGGGCATGGAAAAATTGTCAGATCAGAAGAACAATAAATGTAAAATGTGGGTCAATCGCAAGCAATAAATAAAAACATTGAATGTTACTTTGTTTCCTCCAAAAAAAAATAAAAAAATTAACATTCAAGTATTGTTGTTGATGTACAAATGCAGAGTAAAACTATGTGGTCTTTTGCAATTTAAAACAAGGTAGTGATTTTAACGCATTCAAGCTGAATGTGAAAGTCAAAATAGAGATGGGGGATAGGGGAATGGTTGGTGGGGAGGGGGAAATTATATATATATATATATATTTTTTTTCCAAACCATGATGGAATGGTCCTGCACAAGAAAAAGAAAAAAAAGGCAGCAACAATTTGCAACATAAACATAAACATGCGCTGCTTCTGTTGTCTGGTCCTCGAGCCACAAAATCAAATGTTTTTCCATCTCAGCGATCACTCTACTCCTTTCCTTGGTTATTACCTTCAACGTCATCGGCACAGATCCTTTCATGTGTTCAATAATTCTCACCATATGCTCGAGTATCGTCCCGATCGTAGAGTGGTTAAGTAAAAGGAGAGTGAATGCTCGATTTGCAAAGGAGTTTTCAATCTATCAGACTACTTTATGTCTAATTTAATTTCCAACATAAGTGTATCACGTTTCTTTGATGCACGAGCATCACTTGCTCGTATTAATGGTGTCTTGTGCTTCTCTGACATTCCGAGGGTCACAAAAGTGCGAACAGAGAGGTTGCGGCGCAGTTTATTTCTGGAGAGAAATTAAAAAGTATATATAATTTCCACATGAAAAAGCATTAACTTGAAAATGACGACGCATTCACCGAAAACTGGTGCAAGTTCTTAGAAATAGTGACAATACCGCTGGGTGCTCACATGGTAGTGGCTGGATAAGAAAACCAGGGAACCACTGGTAGACATGAATGACCCACAAAATATGTAACGGAGAAGAAAGTAAATACCTGTGGATTTTTTTTTTTAATGCCGTGAACAAACTTTGATACATACTGGGTGATGAAGGTTGTGCTCAAGTTTCATCGAAATCGTGTGTGTAGTTTCAGAGAAGAGGTTGCAAGTGTTTGTGGGTGGACGAACGGACAGACGGACGGACGGACACGCCACCCCATAAGCTGCCGGGAAATACATTCCAGGTGAGCTAAAAAGCGATAATGTGAAAAAGCGTTGGTCGAATGAGCGTATAAAGAGGACTCCCTGTATGGTAAATTGAATGATGACACACAGGACGATCAGTTACCATCATATTGAATTTCAATATAGCTGCCATTGCAATCCATTATAATCTATAACCTATCTCTTGGTCCAGAGACATTTGTGGTGAGCTAGAATATATTTTAAAGAGTCCAAAGTCAAGCTTACCAAATTTTGAGGTACAGACTCGAGAGGTACAGTGGCTACACCGTCAGAGGAATAGTCTCCCTCGCACACGCAGAGAGGTGTGCATTTGAGTGCAGCTTTTCTGCACTTACATCTCTATTATAATACCAAGCTTGCACACTAAAAACTCGGCTCGCCGTCACACGATCCCTATGAAATTGCTGTGGCACTTAGCGGACATGCCGACAATGTTTGGGAAGTCTTGGCGTTCCATAGTACCACTTGCATTTTGCACAATGCGTATTTTTGTCATTCCCCGTGTACGGTCTGTCGTCTGCTACCAGCTATGTTGTACTGCTATCCCATGCATGTGCACGGGTATCGCTAGTTTGTATAGACTCCCTTTATTGCAGCCACACAACATCTTTAATATTTATATCACACAGCCACACAACATTTGGAGGCTTTAAGAAGTGTCTTCCAAAGAGGCTCACACACTCCACTGTTGGTCTTGGTCCAACCACAACTGGTCGGAGAAGGAATCGCAGGCCTTGATAGTGGGATTTTACTCCAGACTCGACCACCTTGATATGCAGAATGAGAGCATCTCATGTTGGTGGAATTCTCTGCACAGAGTTCGCCTTTGCAAACATCGTCCTTCTAACTTTGTCCACATAAATGCATGTACTTATGCGGTTGTATATCAGTATCATGAACCTCTCAATAACATGTATAGTTTCTTCAGGGACGGCAGTGGGTGCACATGCCAATGTCAGTGGAGCGTATGTGAGCCGGCGGAGAGTTGCAGGTATTCCATGCAGTTTTCTTGCTATGACCATCAAATGCTGAAACAGTCACATCCAGTCAGTGAATGGAACATCAGAAGAGCATGTGTCTTCTCTTTCCCTCGACAGGCCGCTAAATGATGTGCTGCCAAGTAACGGAAACCTTTTCCTGTTCCAATTGCTAGCCGCAGCTCATCTCCAGCTGTTAGTATTTGTACAACCATCACAGCCAGCACCACATCAATGTCTCCAGTTTGAATGAGTATCTGGTAGTGACCATGCTTTACGGCATGTGTCACATGCAGTAGCAAACAACCTTCGACTCCGATTCTTGCGACTGGACTGGACGGCATCAGCTCACGTGTCCTAAAAACCTGCTATGCTGCTCTTGAACATCCTCTCTCTGCCCTTTTCACTCTACATAATCTTCAATCTGCTTGGAAATCAGCCTGCAACATCACTACATTACAAAGAAAAGGTGCAAAAACTGATCCCCTTAACTACAGACATATCAGCTTACTTCCATTTGTCAGCAAGGTCATGGAATCTATCATCGCAGTTGATCTGAAAACCTTCCTTTTCTCCAACAACCTCATCTCAGATCACCAATTTGGTTTCAGACCAGCTCACTCCACCTTGAACGTGCTGCTTCTACTCACCCAACAATGGATGGAGATCCTCAATGTCAGACATGAGATCAGGGTCATCTCTGGATATATATCATGCATTTGATAAAGTCTGACATCCTGCCTTGCTCTCCAAACTGTCTGCCTGTGGCATTCTTGGGGAAAAATACCAGGGGAATAGGAAAGGCCCCTTTGTATGGTATGTGCTATGTGGCAAACTAAAGAAAGGAAGGGACATTGCATAGCTTGTATAAAATGCCAAAAACATAGAAAAGAAGGAACATTCCATGGCTTGTGGGAAAATGCCATATGATAGAAAATAAGGCACATTAAAAAATTTTCACATAAAAGGGCATCAATTTTTCAAACAAATGAATTACAAAAATGCACATCATCTGATGTGTTTTCGTTTTCAAGGGACACCAAAAAAAAAAAAAACATAATGATGGCTTTTAACCTCTACATGTGGAGCGCCTCTTTACATGAACTTTTCTAGAACATTACTTGATTTCTCCTAAGAACACAAGGGTAGTACAGTATGAACACGAGACTTTTTTTGAATGTGCCTTTTTATGAATGGACATGCAAAGTCCAACTCTCGTTGGACCTACAACAGATAGTACTAGACATAGTGAGGAGAATAGCGAGGAGGTTTTAGTTTCACAAGTTGTAGAAGTGCTTTGTGACACCGGTGGGTGAAAGGGTGATTCAGCCTGAGAGGACTCAGAAATGGATGATGTGGAAGAAGTGCCATCTCAGACCTACGAGATGAAAGTCACCCTATTGGATGATGAGATGAAGGCCTTTCTAAAAGACTCCTACCGTAAACGGAACATTGATTTGAGGGATGTTTTTTTATATACCTTTCTGGTCTTGTAAATCACCTCAAGGAAATTATTTGGAGTCCTTTTGAGTCGATTTTTACAGCCACCAATAAATATCGGTTAAATAATTGTATTAAGAAAGCCCAGAACGATTTGAAGAAAATCCAGAAGGAATTGAAGGACTAACTCTTCCTTTCACATGGCTGAGATGTGTTTTGAGAGTATAAATATTAATGGAGGGGTAGCCTTAGGGCTTAGGGCATAAAAAACAGGTTAAGTCTTTGATAAAGAGATTGAAACTGGGGATTGTCCTGTTTCAGGAAACTCACAGTTCCCTGAATTATTACGCCGATTGGAAGCAGCTGTTGAAAGAGCAACTTTTCTTTAGCGATAAAGATTCCATGACTGCAGGAATTGCTTTCTTTTTGCATTCTTTGCTGCAAACCACCTCTGTCGTGTTCACTCAGGTCATGCAAGGATATTTAGCCACTTTATCCTTCGTGCTGGATAGATCTAGGTTTATTCTTGTGAACGTATATGCTCCAAGTAAAAGTAATGAGAGGAATGACTTCTTGTTACATTTGACTGTGCTCATAAGAAATATTGGGTCCCATGATTTTATTGCATTGGGGGGGGGATTTTAATTGCACTTTAAACCCGGCGTTGGATCACAATAGTGCTGAACCTCACCCTGAGACAGCCAAGCCTTTAGTAGAGGCTGCTCAGAGGTTTTCATTGGATGATGCATGGAGGGTTCAGCACCCTCAGAATGTGGGTTTTCGTGGTGCAGATGTGTGAGGAACATTGTCACGTTGGTGAGGTTAGATATATTTTATGTTTATTGGCAGAAGATGAAGGAGGTTTTGAGAACAGATATTATCCCCTCAGGTTTCTCAGACCATAGTGTAATTGTCCTAGTTTTTAGATCAACATCCCATATGAGAGGTGGCTCTTCTTATTGGAAATTAAATATCGATGTTCTCAATAATACTGACTTCCAAGAAGCCTTTCGGGTGGTGGGGCAGGACCTCGTTTGCAAAAGAGAGAGTTTCGTTAGTTTGCGAACTTGGTGGGACAATGCAAAGGCGCAAATTGCGGTGCTCTACACTAACAAATGTTTACATCTAAGCAAAGAGTAGAGAAAAATGTTCTGGAAAGAGAGGTTACAAATTTGCAAGGTCATTTAGCAAAATGACTGGATGTGCAGAAGCACAAGCTATTGGTGGAGAAGCAATCTCTCCTGAAAGATTGTAAATTATAAGGCCATGGGTGCTATGATTAGATTTACGATGGATCGCTTGTCCAAAATAGATGCACCCACAAAGTACTTTTTTAATCTGGAAAAAGAATCAGTGCCGCAGAAGCAAGTGGGATGCCAGGGGAAAACATTAGTGTGTTGCAAAGCCAGATAAAGAGGGTTATTTCTGATCACTTCAAATTATTTTCTAATGAGGTCAGGTCAGGTATGAGAGCATGTGCCAGAACAGCGCGTCGCTGCGTCCACTTTCCGCCGGTACTCCAGGGGCCTCCGTCTGGCCTTCCCCCAGGCAGATGCCAGGCCCATCCCCATCTCCTTGATATGCTGGTCAACCTGCTGCAACCACGAGGCACGTGTTCGGCCCATTGGCCTCCTCCACTCATGAGACTCCCTCGCTGAGAGAATCTGGTGAGCAGGATCAGCGTCAGGAAAACGAGCCACATGTCCATACAGCCGCAACTGACGCTCACGGACCATGCAGGTAACAAATCTCATCCGAGTCTCTCTCAGCAACTGCTCGTTGAGCACAAAATCTGACCAGCGAAAGCCAGGATTCTCTGAAGAGACCTGGTACCAAAGGAATTAAGTCTCTGTCTCAGATCCTTGGTGAGAGTCCAAGTCTCGCATCCATAGAGCAAGACTGGAAGCACCAAGGACCTGAAGACTCGGACTTCGTCCTCCGCACAGGTACCGGCAGCGCCACACCCCATGATCAGTGAATCCATGACTCCCCAGGCCCGACCCAGACGTCTATTGACTTCTGACTCACAGCCAGCAGAACATGAATATCACTGCCAAGGTAAGTGAATCTCTCCACGACCTCAACATCCTCACCACAAACAACACAGACAGGACAGCAGCATCCAAGATGTCATTGAAAGCCTGGATCTTAGTTTTGACCCAAGAAACCCGTAATCCCAGTGGCTCAGACTCCTCATTCAGCACCTCGAGGGCCCCCAAAAGGATATCTAAAGTCTCCGCAAAGATGACTGCATCATCTGCGAAATCAAGGTCCGAGATCTTGACATTCAAACGATGCACCGCAGCTTGATCTTTCCGAAATCCTCCCTAAAATCCAGTCCATACAAGTGCTGAAAAGTGTGGGGGCCAGTACACACCCCTGACGAATTCCAGTAACAACTGGAAATAAGTCAGAGATGGTACCACCACATCTCACAGCACTCTCAGTCCAGAGTAGAGTTCAGACATCAGATCGATCAGTTTTGGTGACCCCACGAAGACCAAGAATCCTCCAGAGGGCATCCCGATTCACTGAATCGAACGCTTTACAGAGATCAACATAGGCTGCAAGCAGCCCCTGCCGAAACTGTCGTCTGCGTTCGGTGAGGACACGAAGAGCAAGGATACGGTCAATCGTTGACCTCTTTGGTGTAAAGCCTGACTGCTCTGGACGCTGGTGCTCAAGCAGATGGTGGCGAACCCTATCAAGATTATCTGAGCAAAGACCTTGCCCGGCACTGAGAGCAGCGTCACCCCTCGGTAGTTGTTGCAGTCTTGGCGATCACCCTTCCCTTTCCAGAGAGGGGAACAAGGCCCCTCTTACAATCAGTTTGGATGATGCCTGTGTTCCCGGCAGAGCACAAAACTGCATGCAACGACACGAATGCAGCATTTCCACCAGCCTTGAGAAGTTCAGCATGGATGCCACAGATCCCTGGAGCTTTACCCCGTTTCAACCGGTTCACCGCAGCCCGTGTTTCCACAAGCGAAGGTGGACCACAGTTGATTGGAGGGTCAGCAACAGGGATTGTAACACCCTTGATGTCCAACTCGACAGCTGGGGGATCAGCCTGGAACAACCGCTCAAAGTAACCAGCCCAGCGGGCCTTCACTTCAGACTCCTCTGTCAAGAGCCTACCACTCTCTGCTCTAACTGCAGTGCTCCGAGGGATGGGCTTGGATGAACGCAATGCGCGAATTCCCCTGTAAGCGGGACGAGAATCACCTGTCCACAGGTGATGCTCTACCCCTCACAGATTCCTCGCACATAGGCCTCCTTGTCCCCCTTAGTGCACGTACAGTTTTACGCCTCCGCTCCCTGAACAGCTCAGCTCTGCCATTCAGCCTGGCCCTGCGACTCTGGTCAATGGTTTCCAGTGTCCCTTGAGAGATACAATTCTTCTTTGCCCTGCGGTGAGTTCCAAGACAACCACCGGCAACATCAAGGACGGTGGTCTTGAAGGCACTTCACAACTCTTCAGGACCCCCAAAGCACCCAGACACCCCAAATGTCCACTCAGCCTGTTCGCAATCCCTCAGCTACTCTCTCATCTTGGCTTGCTAACATCCAGCCTAGGCTGGGATGGTACCATTCTCCAGGATTTAAGGTGCAGCTTTAGAGTTGCTACAACAAGCCGGTGGTCAGTATTGAGGAACTGAGCACTCCGGTAGAACCTGAAGTTCTGGATCATCCTCCAGCGACGTCAACGAGGACATGGTCAATCTCCTTTGCCACACGCCAGCGTTGGAATACCAAGTCCAGCGATGAGCTTGTGGGTGCTGAAACCATGAACCAGCCACCCTAAGTCCATGACTTCTTGCAAGTCAAGGAACTTAGTGCTATTCTGGTTCATAGTTCCTGACCCATGGGGACCAACACATGTCTCATAACCATCCCTATCAGTTCCAGTCGATGCATTGAAATCCCCCAAGACTAGAAGTGTATCTCGTCTGGGGCACTGATCAACCACAGACTCGAGCGTGGCATAGAATGTGTCCTTCACGGTGAGATCACTCGCCTCAGTCGGAGCATAGACAGAGACCAGGGAAATGACACCTAAGGAGTGACGAATCCTTAGTCTCATAATACGCTCGTTGACCGGTGTTACCTCAATTATCATTGGGGTCAGCTTATTGGACACAGCTACAGCAACTCCTTGAGTATGGTAACCATCAGAGTGACCAGACCAATAGTAGGTGTAACCACCCACCATTATCTCGCCGCAATCCGGTCTCCGAACCTCAGAGAGTGCTGCAATACGATGTCCAAACGCTTGAGAACAGATGATACCAGAGACAGGTGATCATCCTCTCTTAGGGATAGGACATTCCAGGCACCCACCGGAAGGGACCGCCTCAGGTTAACCAAGGAGACCGCCGTCTGGTGGACGACACCTCAGCACCACTCCGACACACTCTCCCGCAATCTGACCCAGGGATGTTACCCCGTGGTTTCCCTCCTTTAATCAAAGATTGGGGTCCCGAAGGCTTTGCCCCAACCCGTCATCCGGTGAGCTGCCTGCAAAGGGAAGTACACAGGAGGTACTCCCACGGAGTGGGTTTTCATAATGAGGATGTGCAGGAATGTGCAATGGAGCATTTTACAATGGAGATGCCTCGGCTAAGAGGCGAGCATAAAGCAAATCTCGGAGCTCCGTTGGCATTGGACGAGCTGGAACAATCACTCATGTCTATGGCTACGGGAACAGCACCAGGCTTGGATGGCCTCCCAGTAGAGTTCTATAGGACTTTGTGGACCCTTATTGGCCCCTCCTTGCTGGAGGTGCTTGAGGAAAGCATTGAAGGTGGTGAACTTCCCCTCAGCTGCTGTAGAGCAGTGGTGACACTCCTTCCAAAGAAAGGAGATCCGCAGATAATCACGAGTTGGCGGCCTGTTTCGCTTGTAACCATTGATAAGATTTTTTGCGAAAGCTTTGGCACGACGTTTAGCCCTTTATTTAGTACATTTGATGCACTGTGATCAATGTTTTTGTGTTACGGACTGTCAGATTCATGACAATATCTTCCTTATTCACGATCTATAGAATGTATGTAAAAGAAATAATGAGGAAATTGGATTAGTGTGTCTTGATCAGGCAAATGCTTTTGAAAGGGTGCACCACATGTATTTATTTAGAGCTCTGGAAAAATTTGGTTTCGGAGGTGGTGGTCTTGTTGCTTACATTAAGCTGTTATACCATCAAATTTATTCCATATTCAAAGTTGATAACAAACTGATCCCACCTGTAAAGATTGAGAGAGGGATCCCATCAGGGGTGCCCTTTATCTGGTATTTTAAATGCCTTGAGTAGGCAGTAGGCATTAAATGCCTCGCTAAATAAATAAATCTCCCCACTGAATTGGAAATCTCTTGTAGGCTTAAAAGTGTCGGCAGAGCATGAAGCTAAATTATCAGCCCATGCAAATGACATTTGTGATTTGGTGAAAGATTCCAAAGATGTAGGCTTGGTTGAAGAGAACTTGGAGCTATTTAACAAAGCGACAACTGTCATAAATTGGGGCAAAAGCTTGGCCTTGTGGATGGGTCAAGCCGGCGGATCCTTGCCTTCCCTTCCACTTCAGCTCAGACGGAGTTTTGAAGGTATTAAATACCTGGGAATGTTTCTCGGAAATGAAACTGTGGAAAAGAACTGGGAGGGTATGGTGGATGCCCTTGAGCAAAGACTGATGAAGTGGAGAGGTTTGCTCGCTCAACTTTCATATAGGGGACGCGTGTTGGTGCTCAACAATCTGGTGGCATCCATGCTTTGGCATCGTTTCAAGGCGGTGCACCCCCCCCCAGAGAGTTTGGTGAAAAACATACAGAGGATTCTAATTGACTTCCTTTGGAGCGGCAAACACTGAGTTCTCCTGGAGTGCTGAGTCTTCCTTTGGAAAAGAGTCAAGGCCTTTGCATGACTGATCAAGTAAGATTATGGCCTTTCGTTTGACTGCGATTAAGCGCCTGCTCCATGAACCTTCGTGCCTGGCTTGGAGATTTCTGGCCAACTCTCTTTTGAGCTGAGCTGGTGCCCTGGGCTACTCACAGGATGTCTTGTTGATTGATGTCCAACACTTGGACATCACACAACTGCCGTCCTTCTACTCCAGCATGCTGAATGCTTGGCAAGCGTTTAAAGCGAGCCGCTGGAAAACGTCGTACACAAAATAAATGTTTTTGTGTGAACCCCTCTTTTACAATCCACAATTCGAAAGTATTCCGAAAGATCAAAGTTTCGTTGAGAAATTTGGCGGGAATAACATTCGGAGAGTATATGATCTGTTGAACGGTGCAGGAAATTGGATGAGTGCTGCTGCTCTGGCGGAAGCTGTAAGCGTCAGCAAGACATGTTTCTCTTGTGCTATGTGGTGTTTTAAAAAGATTCCATGACAAGAACCAATACGGGGAGGAAGTTTCCCCTGTACCAGTACCACCGGCACCTCCTTTTCCAGATCTTGTACTTTCTCCTAAAAAATAAAATAAAATAAATGATAAGACCCGCTCGGTTTATAAAATTCCAATTCCTCTCCTTTGGATGGCCTCCCGCTCATTATCTCCAGATGAACAGCGAAACTTGTATCAGGCTTGTGTGAGTTTAGTGTACCATTCCTATATTGAACGAGAGGAAGTGGACATGCTTGTTACACGATGTATCCCCCTCTCAACCTCAATGGGACAGTTTTGTTTTTTTTAATCAAAGGCTTACACCCAAAAGAACTGGGGACCTTCAGTGGAGGCCCACCCATTGGAGTCTACCCACAAATCATCTGCGACAGTTTTTTCTGAATTGATACCTGGTGAATGTCATTTTTGTGGTGCAGTTGAAACTCTTTTCCATGCGTATGTTGAGTGTAGGCATTTAATTTCCTAATTTCATTTGTTAAAGGAACTGTTTAGCAATTTGGCTCTGTTTTAATTTTAGGTTTTTCATTTATGGTATAAAATCCTTGCCTGCGTCAAGAAAGGAAGCACCTTTGGCCAATTTTTTGTCAGCTCAAGCAAAGATGGCAATCTATAAGACTCGGAAGGTGAAACTCGAAGGTTTGGCTGATAGGAATTGTAACGTATTGTTGCTTTTAAAGAATCTTGTGGTTACTAGGATTAAACTAGAGTTTAGTTTTTTAAACATGAGAGGAAGTTACCAGAATTTAAGCCAACTTGGGTGGCAACTTATTTGTACAGTGTATCTCCTTTGAACACCTGAACATCTATCCAACTAAAAGGCTTTCATCCGCAGCTTGACAGAGTACAAAATGCTCTCCCCACTGAATTGGCTCCCACGCCTCACATCTTGCTCAGCTTGAAGGCATAGAAACAAAGGCCTTCAAGATTATTGGAATCTCACACAATGAAGCTGAGTCTTTGGGCTTATCACTTCGCCATTGCAGACAGGTCAGTGATCTCACTGTCTTCCACTGCCTACTTTCTGGTATTGCACCCTCTGCTCTTTCCATGCTTTGTCCTCCCCCCCCCCAACCGAGGTTTCTGCAGGGCACAACCCCCTCTGGTGAAACTACCTAAATCCAGGATTATAGCTCATCTCCACTCATTCGTTCCTCTTTTTCCCCACCTGTGGAAGCAACTCCAACATTCTGTTCAATCTCACTCTACTCTTCCTCCAGGTCTTCAAGTCAGCTGTTCACCACCATCTCAGATCATCCCCAATCCATAGCCATGATCACTACCCTCGTTACCACCCCCCCCCAACCCACCAACTCCCTCCTCCTTTCAAATGAGTTTCCTGCTGCATTCATCTTCTCCACCCCATGCATCCTCACTTACACCCCACACCCCATTCCTCCCCACATCTATTGTTTGTCCAAGTCACCCTCCCCCCATCTTGGACTTCGGCTCTGCTATTATATACACAGTATATACTTGTAGATGCAAAGAGAGGACTGCCGGGAAGAGATGTATTTGCATATTTCACTCGCCACTCAAGTATGTGTGGCAGCCCCAGACTTTGCATAGACATTGTACGACCTGTGTACCCTGGCGTTTCCATTTTCTTATCCACTATATGTATACCTGTATATACATATACACATACATATGCATATGGGCTGGGAGGATGGCATAGAAGTACGCACACTAATCTTTAAGCTGTCTAGCCCAAGTTCAATTCTCGGCCCAGCTATAAACTGCCATCTCAGTGTTTCACAGGCAGGGTGATTCAATGTGTGTGCCGTCCCTCGGATAGAAGTTAACATGGGTGTCCCATGTGCCGACGTTAGTTGGTGGGACGTTAAAAATCCCACTATATCCTTTGCGAAGAGTAGGTGAGCTATCGCCGGCACCATGGCCAAGTTCCAAATTCCTACCCCGACTACTGCTGGGAAGCAATGGCAAACCACTAAGTGTACATCTTCCAAAGAAGCTGCTGTGGCAGCAACAATCCTCCATAACAGAGTATGGTACTTCAGAATCTAAGTACAGTATATTTGTGTGGACACATGACTTGGCTGCATCATATTTTCATTTATCCCCTTACCGAGAGTGGCGTTATGCCTTGTTTGGAGCGACTTCCATTAAAAAAAAACAAAAAAAAAACATTGTCAGAGTCGTATCAGAATCCACGATGAGTGCTCCAACCTCTTGAATATCGAATAACTTAAAGCCACCAACAAAGAACACCTTGCCTCTGCTCATCCTTATCAGGAGTGAAATCTCAAAATCACCCCCTCACTCCCCAGACATAACAAGAAACAGAGAGGGAAAGGGGGGGGGTGGTGGTCTAAGTGGGATTACCAATCACAAGGCAGCTGGTTCAGCAGTACAATATGATTTTGCAACAGTCAATGACTGTAAAACAATAATAAAGAATGATCCGACAGCACTTTAACTCTGTCCTCCTCCCATTGGTGCCTCACTGGTGCGTTTGTGCACAAGTGGTCCATAAGCCTCTGGCGAGACTAATCTCCGTGAGAGGCAAACTTGTTTCCTCAATGTGCAATGCCTCAAACATCTGCCTCCTAGCCCAGTTTGACGTTTCAGCCAATATGTTGACACTATTCCCAAACTGAGTGTCGCCAACCCTGAGACCATGTTTGGCAACGCCAGATCTTTCAGGATTGTTGCACTTAAACACCCTATGATGCCCTCCAATACATTGGCCCATAGTTTACCCAGTTTCTCACACGTATATGGCTTTGTAAACACAACCGGGAGGTGTGGTCTTTCCAATGCCTTGTTCTCCATATTCCAAGGGGTGTTGAAAAGTAATGCCTCCTATTCTGTTTCTTCAAAACAGTTAACGATATTCGAATGAAACAAAGCACACTCTGCACATTAGTTATTCCCGCCACTGGGTGCGAAGTTTTGTGATTCTGAGACTGGATGCCTCAGTGCTATGTTAGTCAAGATGGCAGAGGGCAGCACGACATTGTCAGTGCTGTGAAGCGTGGAGCACTGGAGATGAGAGTTGTGTGCATCATTATGATCCTGAGACCAAGAGACAGTCAATGAAGTACCACCACAAAGGATCATCAGCCCAGAACTTGGCTTCGTCGATTTTTCATTTCTTCCCCAAACTTAGGAATACCTACATGGAGAACATTTTCCTTCCGACGATGATGTCAATGCTGCTGTGAAGCATTGGTTAAATCATGACGCACAGTTATATCGTGATGGAATCACAAAACGATTTCAGCGTTGGCAGAAATGTGTGGACCGCAGTTGTGATTACGTAGGCAGAAATGTGTGGACCGCAGTTGTGATTACGTTGGCAGAAATGTGTGGACCACAGTTGTGATTACATTGGCAGAAATGTGTGGACCACAATTGTGATTACGTTGACAGAGATCCACCATGGTAGAAAAAAAGATTGTTGTTAGTATCCGTCTGTTTTATTCGAATATCTTTATCTGTTTTGGAGAAAAAGACGAGGAAGCATTACTTTTCAACACACCTTATATATATATATATATATATATATATATAATATATATAATATATAATATATTATATATATATTTACGGTTTCGCCGGCGCGTCTCCACGAGCACGACCCTCGATGGAGCAGTGGGGCCGCCTCGGCTCGATCGACCGGAATTACAGATCGTCGCCCCGGATAAGTCCGGAGTCGACGGTCCTGGTTCTTTTGGACCGAAATATGAATGGGTAGATCACGTGGGTAGGGTTAATTGCCAACTTCAACTTACCTAAGTACCCACGTGATCCAGCTACCGGGGTACTTCACCCTCGGCGGAACTCGTACGGAAGCAAGCTGCTTAAGCGAGCCCGTTCCGTGTGCGATGCCGAGCGGTTGTATCGCCGAGTCCGTTGGCCCGATTGTTTGTTACCAAGGCACAACTGCCATCTAATCCCTCACACGCGACACGTTCAGTCAATACGAGAAATGGACACGACGAGCTGAATACATTTAACAAATGGGGATATTTATTAAATGAAATGGGGAACTAGGGAACACGTAAGAGCAGAGCTACACGAATATAAAGCAAGGCAATGCAGATATATACAGCAAAACACTTAAGCAGTTCACTACTTACTCAGACTGGTGCCACAAACGGACACCACACACACACACAACACACACCCAGACAGAAATGGACCTCCTTGGGTCTTTATTACGGCTCTCCAGCCGAGGAGGACAGTCCGGCTGTGAGAGCCAGGGGCGGCAGGCTACCTGGCCACATAGCGCGGCTGGACGTCCCCTTCTCTGGGGGCTGGTGCGCCGTACCAGCCAGGCGCAAAGGGACGACCGTCGGCTCTGGAGCCGGGACGAGGTCGTTGTAGGAGAAGTCCTGGTGGGCGGTCGGCAGCGCTGAAGCGGGAAGAGAGGGAGAGACCAAAACAGACCGACTAAATCTCCTCAGGTCGCTTCCAGAGAGCCACAAGTTCCACACCAAAAATCTCCTCAGAACTTTGAAGTCTCCCCGAACTCTGAAATCCTCAGGTCTCTCGAATCTCCTCAGGTCTCTGAAATCTCATCAGGTCTCTGAAATCTCCTCAGGTCTCTGAAATCTCCTCAGGTCTCTGAAATCTCCTCAGGTCTCTGAAATCTCCTCAGGTCTCTGAATCTCCTCAGGTCTCTGAAATCTCCTCAGGTCTCTGAAATCTCCTCAGGTCTCTGAAATCTCCTCAGGTCTCTGAAATCTCCTCAGGTCTGAATCCCTCAGGTCCTGAAATCTCTCAATCTCTGAAATCTCTCAGTCTCTGAAATCTCCTCAGGTCTCTGAAATCTCCTCAGGTCTCTGAAATCTCCTCAGGTCTCTGAAATCTCCTCAGGTCTCTGAAATCTCCTCAGGTCTTGAAATCCCTCAGGTCTCTGAAATCTCCTCAGGTCTCTGGAATCTCCTCAGGTCTCTGGAATCTCCTCAGGTCTCGTCGGGTGCTTGTCTCCTCCCCGCTCGCTCCCCAATTGGACACGGAGCATCGTGCGATTCCCCGTCCGTTCCCGATAGGACAGGCGCGCGGTGGGCGGACCTGCCCCTGATCTGAGTTAATCTAGTACTAAGTAATTACGAAATTGCAATCAAATCGGTTAACCCGTGTATGAGCAAGGGGGCTTTGAATGGTCATTTTGCCGAACAATGCACTCATTGACCTTTGACCCCTGACTTAGCCGAGATAGGTCAATATGTCCTGAAGCAAAGTTGTAGTACCCATTGAGTATCTGTACCTATGAACTTTCATTCGTATCGGTTAACCGTTATAGAGCAAGGGGGATTTGAATGGTCATTTTACCCGAAAAATGCACTCATTGACCTTTGACCCCTTACCGAGCCGAGATAGGTAAATATGTCCTGAAGCAAAGTTGTAGTACTCATTGAGTACTATGTACCTATGAACTTTCATTCGTATCGGTTAATCCGTGTAGGAGCAAGGGGTCTTGAACGGTAATTTTGCCCAAAAAATGCACTTATTGACCTTTGACCCCTGACCTACTCGAGATAGGTCATTATGCAAATGACCAAATTGTAGTACTCATTACGGTCTATAAGCATGTAACGACACATTCGATTCGGTTCAACCGTTTGGAGCTAGTGTACTTTGAATTTTCAGCGGGAATGCTCAATGGCCCTCGGACACCCAAGTTGAGAGGGTTACCATTTGGAAACTATAACATATAGAAAAAAATGGATGTCATATAGCGGATAGAGAATCACCTTAAGATTATGCATACCAAATCTCGAGTTCCATATACTGATAACTACTCGGTATCAATTTGAATGAAAAGTACCGAAAATGCGGTTTGATATCGGAAATCCCCAAAGTTTGAGGGGGTGCTGTGGGTGAGCAAAGATATACAGTGGGGAGAACAAGTATTTGATACACTGCCGATTTTGCAGGTTTTCCCACTTACAAAGCACGTAGAGGTCTGTAATTTTATCATAGGTACACTTCAACTGTGAAAGACGGAATCTAAACCAAAAATCCTGAAAATCACATTGTATGATTTTTAAATAATTAATTTGCATTTTATTGCATGAAATAAGTATTTGATACATCAGAAAAGTAGAACTTAATATTTGGTACAGAAACCTTTGTTTGCAATTACAGAGATCAGACGTTCCTGTAGTTCTTAACCAGGTTTGCACAGGCTGCAGCAGGGATTTTGGCCCACTCCTCCATACAGATCTTCTCCAGTCCTTCAGGTTTCGGGGCTGTCGCTGGGCAACACAGACTTTCAGCTCCCTCCAAAGATTTTCTATTGGGTTCAGGTCTGGAGACTGGCTAGGCCACTCCAGGACCTTGAGATGCTTCTTACGGAGCCACTCCTTAGTTGCCCTGGCTGTGTGTTTCAGGTCGTTGTCATGCTGGAAGACCCAGCCACGCCCCATCTTCAAAGCATTTGTTGAGGGAAGGAGGTTGTTTGGCCAAGATCTCGTGATACATGGCCCATCCATCCTCCCCTCAATACGGTGCAGTCGTCCTGTCCCCTTTGCAGAAAAGCATCCCCAAAGAATGACGTTTCCACCTCCATGCTTCACGGTTGGGATGGTGTTCTTGGGGTTGTACTCATCCTTCTTCTTCCTCCAAACACGGCGAGTGGAGTTTAAACCAAAAAGCTCTATTTTGGTCTCATCAGACCACATGACCTTCTCCCATTCCTCCTCTGGATCATCCAGATGGTCATTGGCATACTTCAGACGGGCCTGGACATGCGCTGGCTTGAGCAGAGGGACCTTGCGTGCGCTGCAGGATTTTAATGCATGACGGCGTAGTGTGTTACTTATGGTTTTTTTGATACTGTGGTCCCAGCTCTCTTCAGGTCATTGACCAGGTCCTGCCGTGTAGTTCTGGGCTGATCCCTCACTTTTCTCATGATCATTGAGGCTCCACGAGGTGAGATCTTGCATGGAGCCCCAGATCGAGGGAGATTGACTGTTATCTTGAACTTCTTCCATTTTCTAATAATTGCACCAACAGTTGTTGCCTTCTCACCAAGCTGCTTGCCTATTGTCCTGTAGCCCATCCCAGCCTTGTGCAAGTCTACAATTTTGTCCCTGATGTCCTTGGACAGCTCTCTGGTCTTGCCCATTGTGGAGAGGTTGGAGTCTGATTGATTGAGTGTGCACAGCTGTCTTTTATGCAGATAACGAGTTTCAAACAGGTGCAGTTAATACAGGTAATGAGTGGAGAATGGGAGGGCTTCTTAAAGACAAAACTAACAGGTCTGTGAGAGCCAGAATTCTTACTGGTTGGTGGGTGATCAAATACTTATTACATGCAATAAAATGCAAATTAATTATTTTTAAATCATACAATGTGATTTTCAGGATTTTTGTTTTAGATTACGTCTTTCACAGTTGAATTGTACCTATGATAAAAATTTACAGACCTCTACGTGCTTTGTAAGTGGGAAAATCTGCAAAATCGGCAGTGTATCAAATACTTGTTCTCCCCACTGTAAATCGAAAATCTGGCTCAATCGTTTGTGCAGAATGCATTCCAGATGATTAGTGTGAATTTTCATGACCATCTGACCATAACCCTAGGAGGAGTAGCATTTGGCACGAAGGCACCTCCAGCTCTCGCATATTATCGATTTTTGCCCTTTGACCCCTGACCTACGCAATATCGGTCAATATGTCCTGAGGCAAAGTTGTAGTACTCATTGCGTGCTATGAACCCGCAAAGTTTCATTCGGATCGATGCACCCACCTGGTCGCTAGGGGCCTTCAATTTTTGCCAATTTTCGGGCATACCCCATTTGTAGGGGGCGCTGCGGGTAAACTATCCAATATATCACAAAAACGGAATATATTGGTTAGAGCATCACCTGTAGATGATGCATGCCAAATTTCATAAGCCTATGTGGATAATGGCTTTCGGAATTGATTTCGCGTGAACGGTACCGATTTTGAAGGTTTTTCGGCTGTTGCTAGGGAACTAAAGCGTCCCTAGCAACCATCACAATTTCCAAAGGACTAGGTCATAAGATGTACCTACCACCCCAGTTTGGTCAAAATCAGCCACGTTACTACCAATTATGCTGATGACAAATGAACAAACATCCAAACAAACAGACAGAATTACTGACTATAAGGTCACCTATTTGGCGACCCATTATATATATATAATACTATATATATATATATATATATATATATTAATATATATATATATACATATATATATACATACCGGGCGTAGTGGCGTGTGCCTGTAATCCGGCTACTCAGAGGCTTGGGTTGGAGGATCGCTTGAGGCGGGAGCTCTGCTCTGCGCTGGGCCGCGCTATGAGAGGGTGTAGGGCAGCCCGGAATCATGGCGAAACCCAATCCTTATCCCTGTTCGTAAGAGGCGACCAGGGTTGCATCAGGAAGGGCATCCGGCGAAAACCTATGCCAAATCAGTATGCGGATCATAACGGATGATCCGCAGAGTGGCGACCCCTAACGGAGCAGCCAAAAGAAGATGAAGAAGATATATATATGTATATATATATATAATATATACATATACCAATATAGGTATACATATACCAATATAGGTATACATATATATATTATATATAATATATATATATATATATATGTAGTGAAGGCTTACTCTGAATGAGTACCATTTACTGGGCCCGGTGTATGCCACAGTTAGAAAAGGTGTACCATATCCCTGTGTCGTAAGAGGCGACCAGGGTTACGTCAGGAAGGGCATCCGGCGTAAAACCTGTGCCAAATCATTATGCGGATCATAACGGATGATCCGCAGTGCGACCCCTAACGGGAGCAGCCAAAAGAAGAAGAAGAAGATATATATATGTAATATATATAATATATATATATATATATAATATATATAGTTATACATATACCAATATAGGTATACATTGGTATACATATACCAATATATATATATATATATAATATTATATATATATATATATATATATGTAGTGAAGGCTTACTCTGAATGAGTACCATTGTACTGGGCCCGGTTGTATGCCACGGTTAGAAAAGGTGTACCATATCCCTGTGTCGTAAGAGGCGACCAGGGTTGCGTCAGGAAGGGCATCCGGCGTAAAACCTGTGCCAAATCATTATGCGGATCATAATGGATGATCCGCCTGTGGCGACCCCTAACGGAGCAGCCGAAAGAAGAAGAAGAAAATATATATATACATATACCAATATAGGTATATATAGGTATATATATACCTATATATACATATATAATACATATACCTATATATAATACATATATATACACATATACCATATATATATATAACAATATATATATAATATATATACTGTTATGAATTTGGGAATTCGATTGCACACAACATTCAGGTTCCTTAGTCAGCTATGTCGATAAGTGCTTGTTCCCAAGATAGCTCACCTTCCATTGTTAAATGTTCAGAAATCGATTAGATGCGCTGCGGATCGATTTAATAGGTAGGGAACGAAACAATGGAGACGTCCCTCCCCCCCTCTTCTGCGAAGAGGAAGAAGAACCCTGCCGTCCCGTGACTCATGATGTCAACAACTCCCTCCCACCCGTGGTTGAGCGGGATGGAGCACGAGGGCATGAGTCATGAGTCACGCCGGGAGCGGGGAAGGGCGGGAGAAGGATAAGAGGAGATCTTTTCTTTGTTCGTGTTCGGAGTTGGATGAGTAAGCTTTTGCTTCGGCAGAGAGTAGTCGTTCAGCAGACCTTCGGGTCCTGTTTGGCTTGGGTTAGGGTTGAGGCCTTCGAAGCTTTTTGCTTCGGCTGGCTCAGTGGTTTCGCTGCGGCTGGCTCGGAGGAGGCTTTTGAGGCTTTTTGCTTCGGCTGGCTCAGTGAGCTTCTGCTGCGGCCTGGCTCGGGAGAGCTTTGGAGGCTTTTTGCTTTGGTGGTTCAGTGGGCCTTCGGCTTCTGGTTGGCTCGGTAGACTTCTTGGAGAGCTGCTTTGTTTGGGAGAAAGTCGAGCCGGTTGCTCGGCTGAGCTGCGAATGGTGGTTTCTTCTTCTTTTTGGTTCGTGGAGCTCTTTCTTCTCCGTTTGGTTCCTGGCTTGGTGCGACTCATCGACCTCTTCTTGGAGGTGGTTCCTTGGGGGAAGCGGCGCATCGATGGGTAGAATCGGCGCATCGGCGGGAAGGATCGGCGCCTCGTCTCACCAGCACTGTTGAGAAGCGCGGGAGGATCGCGGGAGCTCGGGAGGATGGCGGCTCACGGCGATTGGATCCAGCTCGCTCTCGCTGGAGCCCGGGTCCGACCAACTTGAAGACCCACCGAGGTGGAGAGGTTCGAGATAGGCTCTGGGTTTCAGCTCACCTGTCCTCCGAGCTGGAGCTCGTTATTAAAGGCTCTGCCACCATTTCTTGGGGTGTGTGTGTGTGCGTACGTGTGTCCGTTGGCCCGTCTAATAAGTAGGAAATTGTTGTGCTTTTGTTGCTGTAAATGTTTGATCGCATTTCGTAAAGTCGGTATAGTTCTGCTCTTACGTGCTTCCCTAGTTCCCCATTATTATTATTAATAAATACCCCAATTGTTAAATGTTTTCAGCTCGTCGCGTCGATTCTTTATTGATTGAGCATTCGTGTGTTGGGAGTTAGAAAGCCGTTGGTTTGCCGTAAAAGGGGGACATTTGGACCGACGGTTCTCGGCGATTAAGCCGCTCGGAATCGCGCATGGGACAGGCTCGCCTCGGCAGTTTGTTCCGTACAGTTCCGTCGAGGGTGGAATACCCGGTAGTTGGATCACGTGGGTATTTAGGTACATTGAAGATTGGCAATCGACCCTACCCCACGTGATCTGCCCATTGGCGTATTTCGGTTCTTGTACAAGGACCTGTCGCTCGACTTATCCGGCGGCAATCTATATTCCGGGCGATCGTCGGGCTGACTCGACTTGCGGCTCCGTCAGAGCGGTCGGTTGGCGGCCGACCCCCGGCCCGTAACAATACTTATGCCAATATATAGATATATATATATATATAACATATACCAATATTATATATTATATATATACATATACCAATATATATATATTATATACATATACATATACCTGTATATAAACATATACCTATATATACAATACACCTATATAATATATATATATATATATATAATATAATATATATACATATATACAATATACCATATACCTAATATAATATACAAATACATGTATATATACATACATATACCTATATACTCCTATACCTATATACACATATACCTATATATACCATATAACTATATATACATATACAATATATATATATAATATATATATGAGGCGCCGCAAGGAGGAGTGATGCAAGGGCCACATCGGCCATTTTGGAGTTAATGCCATATAGCACTATTTTAACCCTTCCCCTATCATCCGAGCCATCATCATCATACCATTAAAAATGTCGCTTACATCACTCCTTGCCGGGCCTTATATATATATATATATATATATATATATATAATATATATATATATATATATATATATATATATATATATATATATATATACATAATATACATAAGCCTGGTGTTGGCGCAGTGGTTAGGCAGTGGCTTGGACTCAAAAGGTCCTGATTCAAGCCCCGTTGGGACACTGAATTAAATATGTTATATATATATATATATATATATATATATATATAAACCAAGTCGAAAACACCAGGGGTTGACTCAGCCTGCCATCCTTCCGAGGTCGGCGAAATGAGTACCAGTGTACTGGCCCGGTGTATGCCCCGGTTAGAATAGGTGTACCATATCCCTGTGTGTCGAAAGAGCGACCAGGGTTGCGTCAGGAAGGGCATCCGGCGTAAAAACCTATGCCAAATCATTATGCGGACAACAAGACGGTTGATCCGCTGTGGCGACCCCTAACGGAGCTAGCCGAAAGAAGAAGAAGAAGAAGATATATATAATATATATATATATATATATATTATATATATATATATATACATATACATATACCAATATAGATATATATATATATATATATACATAACCTATATATATACATAATATATATACACATATACATACATATACATATACACACACACATATATAGCTATATATCTCAAATGGTCAACATTCTGATTCAACATAAAATGTGATGATTGAAATTGCATTCTCCAAGTCAGGAGTTGGGGGGCAATTTATGTTGTTTATAAAAACACAAGTAAGAGCACATCAAAATATACGTTTCTTCATAAATGCATCAACTTTACTTATTCACCCCTATTCTGTGATAATACCAAGCATTAACAGAAGAAATACTACATCGGCACATGAGGATGTGTAAAAGTCAAACCTCAAAGTGACCAAACATACAGGACACGTTTTCTCCAAGGTTTAAATCACACAGGATTCATCCCCCGTAATGCTACCAATACTAATACGATTCAGAAAGTGAAAAGTTTCACAGGCAAAACAAGTAAGTACTGTACTCCAAATAACACATCAAATTTCGGAAAAGTCAAACTTGTTGAGCATCATCACCTTGCAACAATCGGCATTTCCATTTGCAGCATCGAGGGGTGAAGGGTATGGAGGCAATGACAATTACTTACAGCAGCTACAAGGCTGTTTTCTGTGACAAATATGATGCTGAGCAGCGGCAGAAAAACTGTTTTTAGCTGAGACATCCTAAAAGGCAAACAGGAAACCGAAAGAAAAATAAACAAACATTCCGTAACAAATAACTTTAACTCCACTTATGAGATCACTTTGAAAAGCATCCAATTCCACGACTTGCAAATGAATATGTAACTTACTAATTTATTTTTTTGTATACAGTCAAGGCTCATGGAAGAGCAAGAACACAAAACAGATCAGGACTCAGCAGAACAAAATGAACAGGAGAGAGAGAGAGGTGGGGGACACCAACAGCAGAGTTGAGGGACTAAATAGAAGGAGACTTCGAAAAATAGAGGGAGACTTCGAAAAATAAGGGATGTCAGGAAGGATGAGGGGAAGGGAAGAATCCATGGGGTGGACAAGATGCAGGATACAGAAGAAAACTCTCAGGGATGAAAAACTGGAAACTTGAAAGGAGGTGGGCTTGGGTAGAGGGAGGGGATTAACAAGGGTGGAAAAGACCATGGTTTTGGATAGGAGATGATGGTGAATAGCTGTCTTGAAGACCTGGAGGGAAGACCAAGATTGAAGAGAATGTGGAAGTTGGTTCCATGGGAAGGAAAAAAAGAGGAATGGATGAGTGGAGTTGAGCAGTGAGCCTAGAATTCTGATAATTGATAAGTAGTGAAGGCTTACTCTGAATGACCTTACCCAGAATCAAAGGTATGCACTTACTCCATGCCCTGCGTTGCGTCAGCTATCGATATGGTGCTGTCGTGCCCTGACCAGGCTACCTTGTTTCCGCTTGGAGAAAAACAGACACCATGTACCCAACCTCCACTTCCACCACTGCTGAACTCTGCCATCAGCTGTCCAAAAGGCATTTTGACTCCCCATGGAGTAGGCGAAGGCTTTTCCTCAACCTCCTTGATGTAAGCAGAGTATACCCTGCAACCAAGAGAAGTTTATTTACAACAATGAAATGTCCTTTGAAGGTAAAAATGGAAATAATATTCAAAAGCAAATCGAAATTCTTGTTTTTTTCTATACAGTGTCGAGGCCTGTGGAGGACCAAGAAGGCACAACGGACCAGGACATAACAATGAAAAGTACAGTAGAAAAGGGAGAGGGACACCAACAGCAGGGCAGAAAGAGGCATGATGGGAGAGAGGGAGACATGAACTAGAGTAACAAGTTGAACAAGTTGGCACAACGGGTGAACAGTGAACAAGTTGGATACAGGCACAAACTCTCAACCACAGAAATGGAAGGGAAAATTGGAAAAGAAGCAGGAATGTAAAAATAAATAAATAAATAAATAAAGAAGAGGAGGGTGAATGAGCAGGGAGAACCAAGCAAGGAGACCTAGAAACCAGAAAGAGGTGGAATTGACGAAATAAAAAAATAATTTATGTGACATCAAATTAACAAAATTAAACAAATTAATTCAACAAAAAATTAAATTTTTTGTTTTTAAACAATTAATTAAAAAAAATTAAACAAAAAGGAACATTAACTTTAAGGATTGAATCAATTTTTTTTTGAAAGACAACCTGCACTTGAAATCGCAGGAACCCGCAGCCAGTAGAATGTTGTTGGGATGCCAATCCAAGTTTAGAACTGTTGAACGAAGAGATTTCTTAATGTGTTTACTCACCCACCTGCAGACAAGAGCAATGATCATGGCACCAGACACAACATATTGAAATCAACATAGTGTAGTAGATAGATAGAAAAATCGTGCAAATTATGATACAAGCATCAAAATTGGCATTTCTGTTCTGCGGGCTTTCTGATTAAATCTGCCTGATTGGCCATTTGAAAATCCAAATTTTGAAAAAAAAAAAAAACTTCAAAAGAATTTGAAGTCACAGCTGGCTGAAATTCTTGAAGCGCAAGTGAACATCCCAGCAGAGAACCAAGGAGATGCAGTCATCATTGATGGCTCAGCACTTATCAATGCCCTACCTCCACGCACTTCAAAGATATTTGATGACTATGCTAAAGAAGACATCATCCCAAAGGTGGAATCCTATGGTGCCAGGTACGAGAGGGTGGACGTAGTGTTTGATGTGTACAAGAAGTCAAGTCTGAAGTCCGAGGCAAGGTCGAAAAGGGGGCAAGGAATCAGAAGAAGAGTGACAGGAACCAGTAAGACCCCAAGTAACTGGAGAAGCTTTCTTCGAGATGACAGCAACAGATGAGCTGTTTCACTTCCTTGCGAAAAGATGTGTGAAGCACAGACGACAAGCACAGTCATTGTCACAAAAGGAGAAGATGCCATAGCAACACAAGGAAGTCAATGGATGCTGTGTTGTCTCAATGTTGTCATGCTCGAATATTTGTACACGCCAGGGATGTAACGACGGATGGTAGCAAGTCCATTATCATAAAGGCTAATGACACGGACGTACTAGTCATAGTAATATCTGTACTGCCATCCTTACAGGAACTAGGTCTTCAGAACATGTGGATTGCCGTTGGCCAAGGAGCCAATGCGCGATGGATTCCAGTCCATGAGGTAGTTTCTGCAATAGGGCCTGAGAAAGCTCGAGGGATCCCATACTTTCCATGCGTTCACTGGATGTGACATCGTGTTGCCTTCCGCGGTAAAGGGAAGAAAACTTCATGAGCAGACATTGGAATGTCTTTGATGATGTTTTTTCTAAACATTCACCAATCTCAGCCAGCATCCAAAATTGATTCGTGATCTTGACTTTTTGTAGTTTTTTTTTTTTTTCAAATTTTTCAAAATTTGGATTTTCAAATGGCAATCAGGCACATTTGATTAGAATCCCCTGGAGAACAATGTGCAATTTGATGCTTGTATCATCATTTGCACGATTCCTCTCAAAAATTGCTGTTATCTGCCCCACTAACAGTCGATAAATGACCATCGTCATGGAAATCAGAAGCTCAGCATCTTCCCTTTTGCGTGCATGAATAACCATTGCTCACACATATTCTGAAGGAAACGCAAATGAAAACATTTGTCGTTTGATGCCAAGAAAGAAAATAAAATGTGAAAACCTGCAACCCTTTTTGACAACACAGCAAAAGCACTCATTTTCCGACGAGGAACGATGAGATAAACACACAAGGTAATGGTGCTGTGGGAAAAGCTTCACGCAGAGCGACACCCAATTAGTGACATTTTATTTTGGATCCAACACTTTGTACAACAAAACTACAGTTTCACCTGATACAAATTGCAACACAGCTGCGATGCAGCTGAGCACATTTACATGTGCACACAAGGCAAAATATATTTAGGTTAACATTCAGGTAGAATGGTTTGGCGGCATGTTCATGTTGCAAGTAAAGCTGCCATTGGCTTCGAATGCCATTTCCAACTCCACTCCAAAGAAGGACTTTCCGCATTTTTTCCTCCGTTTGGGTAATGAAGTCTGATGAACGATGATCAGTATTGCCCTTCCTCAATCCCACTCAATTTTGCTTCCACTGGCACAGGCTGAATGAATGGGTGTGCAAAACCATAGCTGACGGAATGGAAAGCAGACTAATCACTCTTCATCTCGGCGTGAAAAGGACTATATGTCAAGATTATCACGAAGCACATTATACGAGATGCAGAAACGGTGTCTGGTGATATGGTGAAAGGGAAGCAATTCTATGGCTTCCTGCATTTTAGTCCTCAAAGCGTATTGCTGGCAGTTGCCAAAGATGAACTATGGTTGGAAACAGGAGGTGGGATTTGGAGGTGAGATTTAGAGAGGAGGAGGGATGTCTGCTGCACCTGATTTGCCACCGGTTATGCATCTTCCTCAAATATTGGGGCTGTATAACTCGTCCACAAAGTTTAACATAGCAAAGAAACCAGAAAGCCATACAAGCTTGACATCAGACATTCATATTGAAATGGCCATCTACAAAATACCTAAATTCATGGATCAATTTAATGTCAGCATCAGATCATTAAATAAATAACAGCCAGATCATTTAAAAGGTTAAACTAAGAAACTAAACGAGGGAAAGAAAAGTTTCATATCATGGAACACAATCCCTTATAAACACAAAACCAGTTTGGTTAAATAAAAGCAATCGATGAACCAACCAGAGCATGCTTATAACTCGTAAATACTACTCGATCGGTCGTCTGCCTCTAACTTCAATTTAGTGTGTGCAAAATTGATGCCTTCCTCCTCCACCCTTCCCCACTTACACCCCCCCCACCCCCACACCCCTCACCCTCCAGCTCCCAGCCTCTTCTCTTTCCATTTCCTTTCTCAATTAAGACCTTGCCACTATGTATACGGTGCCAAATATGGATAGTAATACGATATAATGTATAAAAAGATTTGCATTTTCTGTCACGCATACCATCGAGTGGCAAGAACTCATACCATTAAAGTCGGTGCACAAACATTCCAACTGCACTCGTGGGGAACTGCCAGCCTGACCGTCATCGCAACCAGCAAGCGAGCTACATGACCGAACCAAATAGCCACACCATTTCAAACATCCCACAAAGGCACGTGCCGACCTTAAAACTATACTGCACACTGGTGAAAACCATTGCGAGCCACCAACAGCTGAAAGTGATGCGGTTTGAAATCGTAAACTTGCGACACTTAAGTTACTGCACAGCTCAACGCTATTCAGCCTGCGTCTCAAACAGGGGAAGCACGTCATGAGTTATTTAAATAGAAAACTCTCAAAACTCCATCGCTTTGGAATGTTATTTCCTGAGAGAGTCACAACATTATGGCCTTGTGGTCAGAACATTTGAACTTGTAAAAAAAGAAAACTATTTAAAATGTTAGTTGCACACAACTAATACATAATCTAGCCTATCAAACTCAGAAGACATTTCAATGTACTTATTTTTTTAAGTTTCTCTGGCACGCAGAGTAAATGCTTGAAAATTAGTTACGCATCAAAGTGAGTTCATCAAGACCTGCATTTTCTAATCTGCTTGTGACAATCCCGGCATGCCGCAATAAATAGCTTACCCTGTGTAACCAAAACCCAGGGCTGAAAGGATCGTGCAAATTAAACACAGCTACTTGCTATCAAGTGAACACATAGCATCATCTACTTTGCTCAAAAAGAGCACGAAACAGCAAAAATCCATAAAACTTGCTTTTGGTGCTTCTGACTTGAGTTCCACTGTTATAATTAAAGACAACTGTTTAAACAGATAAAACAACAAGTTGTAGTGCAGCTGGGCCATCACAAGCAGGAACATAAAGTCTCAAATGAGCTCGATGTATATTCTAAAAATAAAATAAAATAAAATAATCAAAAATCAGATAATGTCAACATTTCACTTGACCACTGCAAACTGTATCCTCGACTGTCAATGCTCAAACTTGACAAGCCCAACCCACAGATTAAAGCATGCTTCTATTACACAGTGTAAAAGTGCCAAGAGAGTGGTGAGTCGAGCAGAGAATGCTCATTTAAAAGGGACAAGCTGGGTTGAAAGTAATGGATACAGTGGGGCAGGGAGGACTGTACAATTTTTTAGTCTTGTCAAGGAACAGAAATTTAATTCTAGAAGGATCCCAATACAGAGAAGAGGGACTGCATGGTCTGAGAGGGTTCCGCGGCGGAGAGGGGAAAGAAAGAGAGGGCTCCGCGCGGCGGAAGAGGCGTAAGAGGGGCTTCCGCGCGGAGAGGCGTAAGAGAGGGGCTCCGCGGCGGAGAGGCGTAAGAGAGGGCTCCGCGGCGGAGAGGTAAGAGAGGGCTCCGCGGCGGAGAGGCGTAAGAGAGGGCTCCGCGGCGGAGAGGCGTAAGAGAGGGCTCCGCGGCGGAGAGGCGTAAGAGAGGGCTCCGCGGCGGAGAGAGCGTAAGAGAGGGCTCCGCCGGGCGGGACAGAGGCGTACAGAGAGGCTCCGCGGCGGAGAGGGGAAAGAGAGGGTCCGCGGCGGAGAGGCGTAAGAGAGGGCTCCGCGGAGAGAGGCGCTAAGAGAGGGCTCGCGGCGGAGAGGCGACAGAGAGGGCTCCGGCGGAGAGGCGTAAGAGAGGGCTCCGCGGCGGAGAAGGCGAAGAGAGGGCTCCGCGGCGGAGAGGCGTAAGAGAGGGCTCCGCGGCGTAAGAAGACCCCGCGGAGAGGCGTAAGAGAGGGCTCCGCGGCGGAGAGGCCTAAGAGAGGGCTCGCGCGGAGAGGCTAAGAGGCTCCCGGCGGAGAGGCTAAGGAGGGCTCCGCGGCGGAGAGGCGTAAGAGAGAGGCTCCGCGGCGGAGAGGCGTAAGAGAGGGCTCCGCGCGGAGAGGCGTAAGGAGGGCTCCGCGGCGGAGAGGCGTAAGAGAGGGCTCCGCGGCGGGGAGAGGCGTAAGAGAGGGCTCCGCGGCGGAGAGGCGTAAGAGAGGGCTCCGCGGCGGAGAGGCGTAAGAGAGGGCTCCGCGGGCGGAGAGGCGTAAGAGAGGGCTCCGCGCGGAGAGGCGTAAGAGAGGGCTCCGCGGCGGGAGAGGCGTAAGAGAGGGCTCCGCGGCGGAGAGGCGTAAGAGGGCTCCGCGGCGGAAGGCGTAAGAGAGGCTCCGCGGCGGAGAGGCGTAAGAGAGGGCTCCGCGGCGGAGAGGCATAAGAGAGAGCTCCGCGGCGGAGAGGCGAAAGAGGGCTCCGTGGCGGAGAGGGCTCCGCAGAGGAGAGGCGTAAGAGAGGGCTCCGCGGAGGAGAGGAGTAAGAGAGGGCTCCGCGGAGGAGAGGAGTAGGAGAGGGCTCCGCGGAGGAGAGGAGTAAGAGAGGGCTCCGCGGAAGAGAGGCGTAAGAGGGCTCGCGGAGGAGAGCGGTAAGAGAGGGCTCCGCAAGGAGAGGAGAAGAGAGGCTCCGCGGAGAGAGGCGTAAGAGAGGCTCCGGGAGGAAGGCGTAAGAGAGGGCTCCGCGGAGGAGAGGCGTAAGAGAGGGCTCCGCGGAGGAGAGGCGTAAGAGAGGGCCCGCGGAGGAGAGGCGTAAGAGAGGGCCCGCGGAGAGGGGCGTAAGAGAGGGCTCCGCGGAGGAGAGGCGTAAAGAGAGGCTCCGCGGAGGAGAGGGTAGAGGAGGGCCGCGGAGGAGAGGCGTAGAGGGCCCGCGGAGGAGACGTAAGAGAGGGCCCGCGGAGAGCGGTAAGAGAGGGCCCCGGCGGAGAGGCGTAAGAGAGGGCTCCGCGGAGGAGAGGCGTAAGAGAGGCTCCGCGGGAGAGCGTAAGAGAGGCTCGCCGGAGGAGAGGGGTAAAGAGGGCTCCGCGGAGGAGGGCGTAAGAGAGGGCTCCGCGGAGGAGAGCGTAAGAGAGGCTCCGCGGAGGAGAGGCGTAAGAGAGGGCTCCGCGGCGGAGAGCGTAAGAGAGGGTTCCGGGAGGCAGAGGCGTAAGAGGGACTCCGCGGAGGAGAGGCGTAAGAGAGGGCTCACGAAGGAGAGGCGTAAGAGAGGGCTCTGCGAGGAGGCGTAAGAGAGGCTCGCGCGGGAGGAGAGGCGTAAGAGAGGGCTCCGCGGAGGAGAGGCGTAAGAGAGGGCTCCGCGGAGGAGAGGCGTAAGAGAGGCTTCGCGGCGGAGGGCGTAAGAGAGGGATCCGCGCAGAGAGGCTCCGCGGAAGAGAGGCGTAAGCGAGGGCTCCGCAGCAAGAGGCGAACAAGATGGCTCAGCAGCAGAGAACCAGCAAAGATGGCTCAACAAAGAGAGGCAGAAACGAGAGCTCACCAAAGAGGTTACAAAAAGGGGTACAGAATGACAAGACAGGACATCGCAGGCCAGGCCAGGCCTGAAGAAGGGCTGGGAAGATAGGGAAAGGTAGGAATGGATACGACAGGCCGAAGGAAGGACAGGGCAGGACACAACATGACAGGCCCGAAGGAAGGACAGGGCAGGCAGGACACAACAAGCTCGAAGGAAGGACAGGGCAGGGCCGACACGACATGACACGCCCGAAGAAAGGACAGGCATGTCACGAACGACACGCTGAAGGAGGACAGGCAGCACGACCACATGACAGGCCCGGAGGAAGACAGGGCAGGGCAGGACACAGCACGACAGGCCCGAAAGAAGGACAGGGCAGGGCAGGACACAACACGACAGGCCCGAAAGAAGGACAGGGCATGTCACGACACGACACGCCTGAAGGAGACAGGGCAGGCACGACACGACATGACACGAGAGGCCCGAAGGAAGACAGGCAGGGCACGACACGACAGGCCCGAAGGAGACAGGGCAGGGCAGAACACGACAGGCCCGACGGAGGGACAGGGCAGGGCAAGACACAACATGACAGGCCCGGAGGAAGGACAGGGCAGGGCAGGACACAGCACGACAGCCCGAAAGAAGGACATGCAGGGCAGGACACAACACGACAGGCCGAAGGAAGACAGGGCATGGCGGGCAGGACACAACACGAAAGGCCCAAAGAAGGACAGGCATGGCAGGCAGGACACAACACGACAGGCCCAAAGGAAGGACAGGGCACGGCACAACACGACACGACACGACAAGCCCAAAGGAAGGACAGGGCAGGACACGACACGGCAGGCCAAAGGAAGGACAGGCATGGCACGACACACACGACACGACACGGCCCAAAGGGAAGGACAGGGGACGGCATGACACGACACGACACGACGGCCCAAAGGAAGGACAGGGCACGCGCACGGCACGACACGACACGACACGCCCAAAGGAGGACGGGCACGGCACGCACGACACGACACGCACGACACGAAGCAGGCCCAGGGGGGAAGGACGAGGGCACGCAGGCACACACGACAGGCCCAAAGGAAGGGACGGATGGCACGACACGACAGGCCCAAAGGAAGGACAGGGGCGCATGGCGACGGCACGGCAGGGCAAGACGCAGACACAGCAGCCCAAAGGAAGGACAGGGCATGGCAGGGCACGACACGACAGGCCCAAAGGAAGGACAGGGTACGGAATGACACGACAGGCCCAAAGGAAGGACAGGGCACGACACGACACGCCCGAAGTAAGGACAGGGCAGGACACAACACAACAGGCCCGAAGGAAGCACAGGGTAGGACACAACACGACAGGCCCGAAGGAAGCATAGGGCAGGACATGACATGACAGGCCAGAAAAAAGGACAGGGCAGGATTGGAGAGGCCAGGCCATCTCCTTAAACAACATGAAATGTTATGGAAAACAAGAATATGGAAGGTAAAAAGGCAACATGGTGACAAGGAGGGCAGTGGGGCCACAGTTGGATACAAGCACAAAGGCAATGAACTAACAACAAAAGAGGAGAGAAAATAGGTTTTTTTAATGTCGATGAGAACAAGACTGGGCCCAATTCACTGCCTGAGGACACTCCAGCCTCCACTGGGAGAAATGCAGGGAGACGTGGATTCCAATGACATCACAGTGTTGATGTTACAAATGGAGGAAAAAGAAACACAGGTATGAAGGCAGTATTTTATACCAGAGGCAGCAAAGATTTGGATGCAAAGCAAGATTCCAGGCTGTCATCTGCCTGAAGATTGTTCACTGAAACGGTACTAGCTGATATTTAAATTCAGAGCCTCAAATCAATGCTGAGAGAGCAACAGCATAGCCAGAGTTGAATGATTGGAATGTAATCCAAACTGATAGTAAAAGATCAGGATGTTAAAAAAAAGAGGAAAGATAACATTAGAATTAATGATGAATTACATGACTTTGCATGTCATTGCAAGTAAAATTACAGGTCTGTAGTTGATGGGATGTGTTTATGCATCCTTCTTGGAGGATCCTTATGTTTGCCGACTTCTGGCAGATGGAAGATAACCCAAGGAGAATGACAGTTTAAAGATTGAAACAAAGGAGAAGCAAAAGGGCAGCAGGTCAGACTTTGAGAACGTAGGCATGCATGCCATCTGGGCCCGTCGGCGAAGAGTCGAGGCTGGACATAACTTTTTCCACCTTTACAGGTGAAAAAAACTGACAAATTCCAGTAGACAGGAGGTAAGAGGGGGCTATACGAGGACAAAGGGGGATGGGTTGTGTATGCAAGATTTGGTGGCAAATACCAAGTTTCGACATTATGCCTTATCGAAGGCAGATTCCGGAGTGACACCATTTAAGGTGTAGGTGGGGATTGAGGGTAAGAATACACCAGAGACTGACTTTACTCGGTGCCACAAGTTTAACGTTCATCTGAGGGATGGCACACGCATCCAGGATGACAGTTTATAGCTGAGCCAAGATTCAAACCCAGGATGGACAGCTCAGAGGTGAGTGTGCATACCTCTAGGCCATCCCACCAACCCCAATAAAATGAAATAGGTAACATCAAAAGGTGGATCAATTTTACCCTGAAGGCCTTCGAAAGACAGCAGGGAAAAGGATCTCTGGCTTCACATGCACACAATTGTAAGATCCTCATTCACAGCTGCATATCTTGCATTATTAAATTAAATTGTAATCTGGGACACCAGTCACACTACAACAGGAAAAAAAGAAAGAAGCAACACTTGATGCACCTGGTGAACACGTGCAGGTGTTCCACACATTGCACAAACAGCAGCAACTTTGGTTTCTGCAGGTACATATATTTTGTAGTACGAGTATATAGCCTCTGTGAAACGATGTTTTACAAAAGAAAACTCTTGCTAACAGAAGGAAAGCAAGATCCGTGGCTTTGAATTATGAATATATCCAGCTGTGACCGCTCACCAGTCATTCTCCTGCTCAAAATAGCAAACAGATATGAGACGAGCCCCACTTCCCACAGCGAACTTGTTTTCACGTGGTGACCACTTCACGCAGGTGGCTGCGCGGTTGATGCGCAAGATAACAAGCGTCGGTTTCCACGCACCCTCGCGCAGAGTCCACACGTACGCATTGCGATCAGCGCCGCATGTTACGATGCGGTTACTATGAGGTGCCCAGTCAATACCTGCAAATGGCAAGGGATAACAATGAGAATGTGGAGGAACAAGACATTAAAAACACAAAAGTCGATGGTTAGACTGAAACAACTTTGCTCAAATAATTTTATGGCAAACATTAAAGTCGTACAAATAATAGAATGCAAACAAAATTCGTTTACAAAATCATTCGATCATGATCACATCACAAAATGTATATACTGTTTAGACGAGGCCTGAACAAATCAAGAACCGAAGGAGAGATCGTGTATTTTTTCCCAACCAACGAGATCGTCGGTCATTTTCCATCTGCATTCAGATAACCGAGAGATAATAAATCATAATTCTAAAACCACAGCAGGCTTGATACAAGGCTGAGCGTAATTGGCATCTGGAAGCACAGCGGTTACAGCAAAGACCTTCATTCAACAGCCCACAGCCTTGTCATGATAATAACACCCAAATGTCCCCACATTGTATGCAACTTCAAACTGTTTCTTCTGTTTCAAAAGCATGGCCAACATGGTTCATCAATTAATGCACCGAATTGTCCAGGTAGTACAATTTTGTACAAGTGCTAAGCATGGAGTGATGCTTCAAAAAAAACTGGCAAGCAATTATAATCGAGTTGGTTGTCCAATGCAGGCCGAAAGCCTCCCTCAAGAAGATCCATTCTGTTAATTTCAATGTATTTTGAGGCCATTGTACTCCAGTAAAATTTTCAATTTCATCTCTACACCTGATCTTTGGTCTACCACCACTTCTTCCAGGGCCTTCTCCAGGTTACCAGTTTGCAATTCTTGTTGTAGCAAGAACGGACAACTGGTGGATGTGTCCGAACCAGTTCCTTTTCAGTTTTCTTATAATGCAACCAGAATGTCAATAAATTGTGTTTTATGTCTGATCCATTAGTTTATATTGTCATCCCTTTCTATTATGCCAAGACATCACCTTTCCATGGCAATTAGTTTTTGCTCCTTCATTGTTAACCTCCGCCATCGAAGATGGACGGAGGTTACTGTTTTCACCCCTGTCTGTTTGTTTGTTTGTTTGTTTGTTTGTTTGTTTGTTTGTGAACAGTATTACGGAAAAACTCCTCGACGGATTTCGAGAAACTTGGTGGGGGGATTAGGTATGGTCCAAGGATCATGCATTAGATTTTGGACTTGGTCCAAAGTCCAATATGGCCGCTGTGGCGCGGCCATTTTGAAAAAATATTTGAATTTTGGTTTTTGCATTTCTACAAGTTTTAAGTGATTTCCAACCCCCCCCCCCCCCCCCCCCCCAAAAAAAAATTGTTAGAGAGAAAAAATTGCAACTTTTTTTCAAAAAAATTTCGATTTTATTTTTTTGCATTTCTACATGTTATAAGTGATTTCCAACAAAAAACATGCCAAAATTATAATTGCGGCTGATTTTGGAACTTCAGGTGGATATACCCACGTAAAATCAATTTCTGTCTCAAGGAATCTAGTTATGACGAATGAATTGAGTATGTAAAAGTTAAGTAAAAGGAAAGTTGCAAACTATAACTCTGTGAGCACTGTTGACGTCAAATTGAATGATAGGTTAATCAGGTTCACTTGCGTGACCTAGCAGTATTGGCGGCGGAGGTTTTGCACTCTACCGAGTGCTCCCCCTCTAGTTAACTCTGTTACCGAAGGTGGACGGAGGTTACGTTTTCACCCATCTGTTTGTGTCTCTGTGAACAAGATGTCTCAAAAAGTTGTGGACGGATTCGGATGACATTTAGTGGACAGGTTGGATGTGTGACAAGGACGACTTGATTAGATTTTGGTGAAGACCTGGATGCTGATTGGGATCCAAGAATTTTTAAAGTGATTCTTCACCATTTCAGGATTTTGTCCAGACTAGGAGCTTCGACTTCAAGTCGTGAAGGAGTTTTTCCACTCCCGTGGCTGATATAGCAATGGTGTGTATGTCTGGGATACTGGGTTTCATGGAAGAAGGGCAGCTGGATAAATTCTCCATCATTAATACAGAGCTAAAGTGATCATTGAGAAAAAGTTTGCTATGCCCATTGGAATGGTTACAATTTCTCCTTTAGCTTTCAATGATGATGTACCAAGTAGCGCTCGCTTATTGAATTGCAGACAGTTCCAAAAGGGTTTGTCGTTTTCGATTTCATCTCGATTTTCAAGTTTATCTTTACTTCTTGCTTTTTATTATTTGCAAAATGGAAGATTTTTCAAGTATATTGGTCAGTTGATTTTGTTATTCTATCCGTTTGTCTGTCTGTCTGTTTGTCACCTACAGGTCACAATTTTAAACCGATTACCACGAAACTTCACCACATGGTAGAGTTTGTCATATGGAAGAAGCCTGTTGTTTTTGAGGTGAAAAGGTCAACAACGAAGGTGGTATTTCTAAAATACTCAATTTTCATCCGATTGACTTGAAATTTGAAGAGGATTTAGATTTCAGGTCAATGAATTCAACCACCAATTATTTTTGAGGTTAACGTAGGACAAAAGGACAACATAGTCCCAAGATCGACAACTCAGGAGGTATTTCTAAAATCCTCGATTTTCATCCCATTGACATTTCAGGTCACTGAATTCAACCAGCGAATTATTTTTGAGGTCAAATTTGTTTTATGGATTTTGCAAGTGTTGTGCTCTGCACGACGTCTTCTACTTATTTTATTTTTGTTCATTTTCTTCTCTTTTATCTGCTGTTTACTCTTTTAATTGTCCTTCTTTATCTATCTGTCTCAGGAGAAGTTAATTCTTACAATTCTTTTCTTGTAAGGCTCACTTGGCTGCACTGGATCGGTTAGAGGGTGGAGGAGTGAAAGCTGAAACCCGAATCTGAACCAGGTTCCTGTTGATTACATTTCCTGCTTATTCGGGTTCCTTCTGAGAAGTCCAATGCAGTATTTGGTCTTTCATTTGATTTAGTTTTCAAACAACCTTTACGAAATCAATTGAAAGTAAAGGTGAATACAAATCATTGGTTAAATCAATATCAAATTAACCGGCACATCAACGCGCTGTTAATGTGAACATAAACAAAGCATTTATCCCACGGTCTACATGAATATTTGACAGTTCAAAGCACAGGAGAAATTAAAGAGTTGGAGCTGAAGAACACATTTTCCGCTGATCATTCCAGTGGGGGAAAAAAAAAACTTGCAAAACGTTTTGCCGCAAAAAAACAGGAATTTAAAAAAAAATAACTTTCACAAATAAACCAATCATTCACTTTTCAGAATTGCTTTAGAAAAGAGGAAGACACATGGGGAGAGGAGGAAGCAGAGACTTTTCACCACAAGATAACCCCCCTAGTCCCCATTGGTGTAGCAATCAAAGGATAACCAACATGGTGGTGGGTAAACTGTGGATATAATCGCAATAATGATTGTTGTTACACACACAAAGAGGGGATACATCTGACATGCAGCAAGCTATGAGGTATTTCTGATATCAAACAATGTAACAGGATCAAGAACCAGTTTGTTTGTTTTTCCCCTTACCAAATAATTGTTATGGCTGGCCTCCATAGCCAAAGATCACATACGACATATGCTTATGGTGTAGGAGCTGCTGCCAACATAGTAACCACACACTGAAATAGTAAACAACAAAACTCGGTGTCAACGAGGAGAGGAGAAAACTAGACCACCTGCGACCCAGAGTTCAGGAGAGAATTGAGTAGAATTTGTTCAAAATGCTGATGATGCCTCCCCTACTTATGTGAAAGACATGATGTTTTAACATCCACCAGCAAATGCTCGCAGAAAGGACCCGAACTATCGTCAATCTGTAGGATGGGACATCGAGAGAATCAATGCCCTGTCTGCAAAGCACCAGTCCGAGAGTTTACAGTCGGGTCAGGAAATGAACCCAGACCAGCCAGATGAATGGCAAGTGTGCTACCTCTGCACCACCCCGTCAGACCCCAAATATAATGAGTACTTGACGAACAACACGGTCTACATGAATATTTTATTCACATCACAATAAAATACACCCGTGCGGGAGTGACGGTCATCTCTGCGAGAAACAAGCATGAGTTCCTGTTACTAGGGTGTAGTGTCCGGGTCAGGAGGGATTTTTGGCCAACTTTGAAGTCACGTGACGAAAAACGAAAGCGAATATCGAAAATCCGGCCCGACCAAATCTAGATATTGTCCCATAGATTAATATGCCACAATCAAATTCAAGATAACTTAAGAAATGTAGGAGAGATATATTTTGAAAATCGTCATTTTGCAACTACATGAAGCAGTTTTCGCAAAATTCAAAGTCACGTGACGTGTACGTATTCGAAGATATCGGTATTCTTTCGAATGGACATGAAGACAACGTCAGCTGCTATGCAATGACACCATTCACTAACTTTTACCATGCCCAGTAGAGAATATATAGCCTCCTGAAGGTAGGCAGTTTTTGCAAACTTTGAAGTCACGTGACGCGAAAACGAAAGCGTAATTCGAAAATCCGTCCCGACCAATTTAGATATTGTCCCATACATTCATATGCCACAATCAAATTCAAGATCGCTTGAGAAATGTAGGAGGAGATAATTTTGAAAATCGTCATTTTCGCATTTTTTGCCAACTTTGAAGTCACGTGCACGAAAACGAAAGCGAATATCGAAAATCCGCCTGCCAAATTTAGATATTGTCCCATAGATTCATATGCTACAATCAAATTCAAGATCGCTTGAGAAATGGCGGAGGAGATAGAATTAGAAAATCATCATTTTCGCAACTTCAAAGGCCTCGTGACTTGACCTTGACCTTCGGTGACCTTGAAAGTCATACCATCGTGTACGTCTCATCGACCTCTATCAGGATCACTAATGACCAGATCTCTCGCTTCAACTTCATTGTGAACGGACGGACGGACGGACAGATGGATCGAAGGACATCGACACCCATATTATTAGGTCATGCTCGAAGCGATGACCTAAAAAGGTTGTACAGACATTTGTCAAGGCCACCGATGTTGAAATTTTATCGCTTCACCACTTCAAGCTCAACACAATCACAGTCCATGATAATGATGAAGCTCATTGAGAAAACAGTCACAAGTCAAATATGCCCAAATTCATCTGACATAAGTGGGGTATTCAAAAGGTTGAACTGCAAACAAGAAAGTCCTCATAGAAAAATAAAATGAGTCAAAGCCAAATCTTGGTACAGATTTAGAGCAGATATACATTTCACTAAACTGGGTTCCACATATTCAACCATCCACAACAATGAAGGGGCATTACGTGCAATTTCATTTTTTGTCTTGCAGGTGCATCTTTTAACCCGTGCCAAACAATTAAACGATTTGATTTTACGCTTGTTGTTTGGGAAATCAATTCCCAAATGCTATGAATCTATAATAGTGAATTCCTCGGAATACTTATGCGGGCAATGGGTGAACCTCCAATGCCAACACATCACTAAAATACAATGACAGAGGAGAAAATTCGTTTTTGAGACTTAGAAGTTGAAAATGGCAAAAGTAAAAGTTGTGAAGGGAAGACTCTGCAAGGTGGAACCATGTGAAAGTTTGACCCAAAAAGGTTTATCCAATCGATACTGCAAGAGAGCTGTGTGTGTGTCACCATTTTTCTCAGAGATGGCGGAACGTATCTTCGTCAAACTTTCAGAGGTTCATCAGTGAGTGCCAGGGAATGTTTTAGGCAACAAAAAAATTCGAACATTTTGAAAAAAAAAAAAGTGCGTATTTTTATATATTTGTTTTTTAATCCCTGTATCGTGCTGAAGCTTTTGATCAATGCCAGTTATTTTTGAAGTACACATACAAAACAATTATCAGACATTTAAATACAAATAAACCTCTTCTGGAAGCGGTCAAAGTTAGTGGTACATCATCATCTTCTTCTTCTTCTTCTTCCTGAACGGCACTATATTTATAGAGAGGCAAACAACCTAAAAACATCAATGGTACATTAACAAGCATCCATTCGACGAATAACATCTAATTCCACTTCTAAGGTATCACTTTTACAATGCCTCTTAGCGAATAATCTACAGGGGGTTTACAAAGTCCCGTTACCCCTTCCAAAGAACTTGATAAATTAATATAATAAACACACAAGAGATATAAATGTAAACCATGAATACACAAAACATTGAATGTCATAAAAACCAAAATATATTGTTATGGTTGTAGTGGTAGATGGAGGAATTTAATAAGGAATTTAGCATTGAATACAGTTGTTTGGTCCGTGGACGTGGAGGAGGCATCGTGATGTGATTAAGGAGGGAAACTGTGAGCTTAAGTGCTACTTGTCACCACAAGGGGGGTGGTGTCATGTTAATTAGCTAGGGCTTAAGAATAAGCTTCTCCAGTATGCAAGTGCCCCCCTGTGACTTTTCCTGATGTTTATATATTTCAAGATCGATAATAAAAATCGGGAAAGACGCCTCTAAAACAACTACGGTACAAGCAAACGTACCGAGCAGGCAGAAGCCCTGCATTTCCGGGTTTCGTGCGAGCAGGCCACGCCCCGGAGGCGGAGGATTGTTAGGCGTGGGAGGCATCAGACTAAATAGGATGAGAGATTGGCAGAGTGGCACGTGAGAGGAGAGTGGAGTTCATGGTGAGCGCATGCACGAGGAGGACGGCACGATCTTGCATTCGTGTTGAGGCGACTTTGGTCATGTGGTGAAGCAAGACACTGGACTTTGGCTCTTGGTTGGGTTGGTGAGGATGATCGATGCACGAAGCAGCTGCACTGGGTCTCTGAGCCTTGATGTGGTGTATCGCTCACAGATTTCCTGAAGCATTTGTCCTGCTACGAGATAAGCGACGAGGCGCCATTTTGCACGCGTCTGCATGTGCTGGTGGAAGCGCCTCGATTCCAAGTTCCACAAAGACCAGCTCTGGGCCAAGCTAAGTACAAGAATAAAGGAAGGTTTTCTTTTTTTGTGTTTTCCCTTTGTCTGTGTGAAGAGGCGCCTCGACTTTAGGATATATTTCCTTCATGTTTTTATCATTACCTTTTGAATTGTTGTCCTTTGTAATATTTGTTCATTTTCATTAAATGTCTTCATTTTAAGAAACTGGATCTGTGTATTTGTAGTGGGGTTTGAGTATAACCCCCCCCCCCCCCTGTGCGTCCTTTACTGTGCTGTGCTCCTCCGCCCTCCGCCACTGCCTCTCCCACACGCGTTCAAATCTCCGAGGATCAACGTGACCGCCTCCTATTAATAAGGAACTGCTTGAATGTCCGAGGGGCTGGTAGTGTAACTATGTTCAAGGTTGAGGGCCATGTTCAGAAGAAAATTGAAATGTTAAAAAAAAACAATTAAAACAGTGTATGTATGTATGTATGTATGTATGTATGTATGTATATATATATATTATCCTGGTGTTGGCGTAGTGGTTAGGGTAGCGGCTTGGGATCCAAAAGGTCCTGAGTTCAAGCCCCGTTGGCAGCTTGAATTAATACACACCAGAGGTTGACTCAGCCTGTCATCCTTCTGAGGTCAGCGAAGTGAGTACCAGTGTACTGGCCCGGTGTATGCCCCGGTTAGAATAGGTGTACCATATCCCTGTGTCGTAGAAGGTGACCAGGGTTGCGTCAGGAAGGGTATCCGGCGTAAAACCTGTGCCAAATCATTATGCGGATCATAACGGATGATCCGCTGTGGCGACCCCTAACTGGAGCAGCCGAAAGAAGAAAAAGAAGAAGAATATATATAAAATATATATATATTATATAATATATTACTTACACACACATACATATACATCCACGAGAAGCCTTGTCGACCCATGTGAGCATGTCTATCAATTACGTACCATTTGAATGCGAGTACTGCACTGTACTGTACTTTGATCAACTGTTGAAATGCATAGTATTGGACCATGAGTATGTCAATTAATTATGTATTTCTGTACCATGACCACATCGAGACCTTTCAAACCATTAATTATTTCGAGTTGGACCATTATGGTGAGAGAGGGGGGGGCGTACTGAAAGTACAGTGTGCTTGAACATATGGATGTGCAGCAAGTCTAGAAATCTCAGAATTTCAGTTTTCTTGCACAAATTGTACTCAGCACCAGAGACAAACAAATCAACTCTCTTCTTAAAATCGAATAACCTTCGTAATAACTGCCATGTTATTTATCAAATGTTCCAATAAACCAATAGCCATAATGGAGTCATCCAGTTTGCGAGTGAACAAGTAATATAATTCTCCATCATACTTCTGATAAAGTATATTAGTTTACTTGTATTACTTGTAATTTAAAATTTTATAATGTTAGCTCGCAAGTGTTATAACTTTACATGGTACTAAATGTGAGGATGATGTTGGTAAATGTGAGAATGTTGTGAAGATGGTGGTGGACTTCCTGTGTGGGGATGTTAGACATGACATGCTGCTGTAGATGCTATTATCACTGCCCATTATAACATAATAGTAACACTATTTAATGCAGTGTCTCCCACACAATTGATAAGATAATTCATTGTGCAATGGAAATTAAACTCTGCAGCATGTAAATCAGTTTGATTGTTTTTTTTTTTAGTAAGTAAAAGTTATAAATATACCACCAGAGATGGGAATCCCCCGCCATTGAAAAATAATGAAATCAAAATAAGCGGTTTTCCATTTATTACAAAAACATTTTTTTCAAGATGGCCCGCCCAGTCGGCCATCTTGATCCGACCACGCCCAAAATCAATAGGGTTCTTCCTTTTCACGTGGACATGTTGACCCAAATTTCAAATCGATATGGCGAAACAGTTTATGAGTTATCGCACTCACAGCTATAAATGTTGACGCCATGCCAGCCAGCCGCCATCCGGACAACCGCCCCAGTTGGCCATCTTGGATCCGACCACGGCCAAAATCAATAGGTTCTTCCTTTTCAGTGGTACATGTGTGACCCCAAATTTCAAATCGATATGGCGAACAGTTTATGGTTATGCACTCACAGCTATAAATGTTGACGCCCAGCCGGACGGACGGACGGACGGAAAGCCGGACAGCCGGATGGACGACCCGGGTGATAACAATATCCCCCTTCCGCCACGCGGCGGAAGGGGGATAAAAAAACGTTTTTTTAATGAAAAAGGAAGTAGGAGTGTACCAAAAAGTATGTAAACAAAGGAGGGATGGTCACAAGATATTATCATGTGAAATCATCCCTAAATCTTTCTTTGAATAATGGTTGTGCCTGCAAATGACACGATACATAGCTCTTGATTTAGTTGGTGTATGTGTGTATGTGTGCGTGTGCATGTGCGTGTGCCACTGGTCAATTTAATACATGGAAACAATCAGCATGCACTATCATTGCAAATGAATGAGGGTATGGACATGGAACAACCATTATTCACAGAAATGTAGTGATGGTTTCACGTGATAATATCTTGTGACCATCACTAACTTGTTTACATATTTTTGGCATACCATCCTTGCAATTATTTATTATTATCTCTCCATAGTGCTGATTACCGGCTGCATGGGTGGTTCATTTTCAAAGGCAAAATGAAATGTTTTTTTGTTTTTTTTAAGCAGATGCAAGTACTGAAAAATAATAAATTTTTTTGATGGGAACTATTTTTTGCACTTGTTGCAGGGAAATGCATGACTAAATGCCCCCATTTTAACAGGTGAACAGGTAATAGGCATGAACAAGTTGTATGCATGTATGATGCACAATATACTGTCATAGCCAAAAATATTGGCACCCTTGCACTTTTTTCAAATAATGCCCCATTTCTTCCAGAAAATTGCTCAAATTAAAAAATATTTTGGTATCCACATATGCATTTCTTTGGTTTGCAGTGGAACAAAACAAAAAAAGCTGAAAAAAATTACTAAATCTCAGCTTATTCCACAAAGAAATCTGAAAATGCCCCGGAACAATATTATTGGCACCTTTTAGAAATTGTTAGAAATAATGAAATTTCAAGCAGGTAATTCTCCTTTACTTTGGAATTGAACTCACCTGTGGTGAAGTTGTAGGTGCCTGCAATGTAGAAAAAAAAATCACTCATTCAAACCAGTTTGAAAGGAGAAAGGAGTCATTCTGCTGTTTTGTGTCACTGTGTGTACCCAATGAGCATGGAGAAAAGAAAGAAAACCAGAGAATTGTCTGAGGAGGTTCAGACACAAGATTGTAGCAAAGTACGGACAATCTCAAGGCTACAAGTCCATCTCCAGAGACCTTGATGTTTCCTGTGTCCACCGTACGCACATGTTATCAGGAAGTTTAAGGCCCATGGCACTGTCGCCATCCTCCCTGGACGTGGCTGCAAGAAAAAAGAAAAAGAAAAAAAACTTGATTGAAAATTGCAGCGAAGGATGTGTTGAATGGTGGAGAAAGCACCACGATCAAATGCCAAACAGATTCAAGCTGACCTTCAGACACAAGGCACGACAGTTTCAAGCTCGCAGCAATCCGCGTCGCTAACTCAAGTGAAGGGGCCGTGATTCTCTAAGATGGAGACCCAGGAGGGACCCCACGTGCTGAAAGAGTGACAAAATAAAGCCTCTGAGCTGGAGCTTGCTAAATATGCCACATCCTATCCCCTGAGACAAGCCAATGAATCCTTCTGGAGAGAATTGTCCTGTGGAAATGGATGAGACCCAATGTTCGATGCTTTTTGAAAAGCACATCTTTCTCTTTGTTTTCACAAACACCAGAAATAGTATAAGCTTGCAAAGATAAAAGAACATCCTTCCCTACAAGTCAAACATGGAGGAGGTTCAGTGATGTTTTAGGGTTGCTGTGCTGCCTCTGGCATTGGGTGCCTTGAATGTGCCATGGCATCATGAAATCAGGAGATTACCAACGTATTTTAGAACGCAACGTTCAACCCAATGTCAGAAAGCTGGGTCTCCATTGAAAGTCATGGGTCTTGCAGCCGGAGAATGACCCCAAACACACTTCAAAAAGCACCCAGGAATGATTCATGACAAAACATTGGACTGTTCTGAAGTGGCCAGCAATGAGTCCAGATCTAAATCGCATTGAACACCTGTGGGGAGATCTGAAAACAGCAATTGGGAGAAGGCACCCTTCAAATCTGGGAGAACTGGAGCAGTTTGCACAAGAAGAGTGGGTCAAGCTGCCAATGGAGAGGTGTAGGAAGCTCATTCATGGCTATAGGAAGTGCTTGGCTGCAGTTATTTTGTCCAAAGGCTGTGCTACCAAAATTTAAGTCCAGGGTGTCAATAATTTTGTCAATACCATTTCAATTTGTTTTCTGATTTTAAAAGGCTATATTAAGTTCTGAATCAAAAACAAAGGTTCTGTAATATTAAAAGTGAAATAAAGAACTGTGGACACCAAACACTTTTGTTAATTTCAACTTATTTTTTGAGCAAATTACGAGTTATTTGAAAAAAGTGCAAGGGTGCCAATATTTTTGGCCACGACAGTATACACACAAAAATATCCTCTGCAAAACTGGCATCGAATTAACATTCCATAAATTTTTCTGACAACAAAACTATGCTCCTTTACATGACTGAGGAGGACATGTGTGTGAGACGAGGATCCCCTCCTCCACCCTTTCACCATACTAAAGCTTCATTCAACAGGAATATGAGCGGATCTTGAATGGTTTCGTCCGTGTGGGTCAGGGGAGAGAGGGAGAGGGAGGGGAGCAGGGGGGGGGTCGGGGGAGTGGTCCACACCATCCAGTACCGTCACACTCCCAAATTCAACCATTTATGGCATAATGTTTCAAAACTGATATTCTGAAGTTAGGAGTTGCTTGATTTAGTATGACACACAAGAGAAGCACACAGGAAACAATAACAGGGCTATACATCTGACTCACATCGGCATATTTGAGTAGTTACAGGAAGTTATTTTTCTGCCTGTCACTAACTGAAGGAGCCATGACTTTTCTTTATGATTATATACTTCACGACTGCCATTGTTTTAAGTCATCGCTGATCACATTCCAATCAGGACTCATTAATGCTCTTCCAAAATGGCCAATGTATGACAAATTGGGCAGTGCCGCATTGGATTGGGCAAAAGCAATACATCGTCTGAAATTGCTGCTACAGCATACATGCACTGTTTCTTGGAAGTATCAAGATAATTTTTTTTTTAAACGTTACAACTCTTGGTAATGTAAACAAATGGCCTCTGGCATATTTGGAACACTCTTACCTGTGATGCGCCCATTGTGCTCTTTCAGTTCATTTGCCTTCGTCCACTGAGTGCCATTCTTCTGAAATATGTGCACTTCATGGTTGTTGGGACTAATTGCAATTTCTAGAAACAAATGAAAGAAAGCACTTAGGACAATTAAACAATGAGGTCTCTTTTGCTGCGTACTATAGTAGTACAGTGCTGCAACATGCAAGCTTCAGAGTGTAAAGTTTGACATAAAGCTACATGAGCACTCAGTGCGAATGATTCCGCAAGTTAGATTCATAGAGCAATTAATGGCACAAAGTATAACATTCTCGTCTGGAGCTGCAGGCACTTTACACTGGGTTGCTGGCAAACTCAGGACTCCCGACTGAACAACTGCAAATTTCTGTTTTAATTCACTCAGTGGAAGCTGGACAGAATTCATAAAGATCAGCAGTGCAGCGTATTGGCTGAAAACTAAAGGAGATGCACAATAGATGGTTGCCAAGTTGAATGGATAGGTTCCATGGACCATTTGTCTTGACGAGTTCATCTGCACCGGCAATGTGCGAATTATTATGGAAAATAGTTGCAATACCTCTGCCACCGAAGGTGCACAGAGACCGTTTTCACCCCTATTCATCTGTCTGCAAGCAGGATAGCTCAAAGAGTTATGGACGGATTTGGCCGAAACTTGGTGGACAGGTTGGGTGTGTGACAAGGACGAATTAATTAGATTTTGTAGAAGATCCGGATCTGGACACGATAATTTTTTTAAATTGTTTAAAGTGATTCTTCACCGTTGAGAAATAGTTCCAAAAATGATAAATAGCATGATATTTCAAAACGTTGCGGTCAGATTCGATGAAACTTGTTGTCGAGTTGTATCGGTGACAAGAATTTGGTTAAGGGACGGATCCAGATCAGGCCTATCAGTGGGAAACAAAATGTAAACTGTTTAGCCTGGAGGAGGCTCGAACAAGTGCCGTTCTAGTTCATATATTTTATTAGAATTATTCAAAATTGGGAAAGGGGGGAAATTTGCAAAGAACTTCATGCGTATGCCAACATATATTGTTACAAATGTGGCAGCCATGTGCACAGAACAGCCAGAGTACCCGCACTTCAGTTATTTCGATAAGTTATTCAGTTATTTCAGTCCCGTCCCTATGTTTAATGGGTGTTTAAGTGTATGTGCGCTGCGAGTTATTTTTTAGTCAGAATTAATACCCAACAACAACAACAACATCCTCCTCCTTCGCTCCTGCCACCATCAGCCTTCCTCACGCGCATGCGTGCCGAGCACAGACGTGGGCGGGGCTTCCATCGCCTCAGATCGGAGCCCCACTCCAGAAAAATGGCATGGAGTGTTTCCACTGCCCAATGAGCGAAGGGCGAGCATTGCACGCACGCCCCAGCCAATGGGAAGCCAGAACGCCGAGAAAAATAGGAGAGAAGCGCCAAAACAGCGAGAGAGTCGAGAGGTGCGCGAGAGAAGGTTGTTGGTCGGACACCCACCCTGTGTTCTGGCCTGCTGGGCGCTCCTTGTCGTGGTCGTCGGTCTTCGCCCCTGGTCTTCTCCTCGGCGCTTGGTGCGAAGCTGACCGTGCG
>CM068953.1:140511681-140513951 GCA_035128595.1 Eptatretus atami | reverse complement strand
TCTGTCCCCCCAGCTGAACTATCCTCCTCGGCTGGAGGACCGAATAAAGACCTGGTGGGGTCCATTTCTTTTGGATGTGTGTGTGTGTGTCTGTGGGCCCAGTCTTTAAGTAGAAACGGTATCAGTGCCTTGCATCATTGTACATTTGATTATATTTGGGGTAACTCTGCTCTTTGTCTTCCTCTCCCCATTATAAATAAACCCCTGTTAAATGTACCAGCTCGTTGCCTGTCGTTTCTATCATTAACCCAGCACGGTGCGGGCTTGATAAATAGGGAGGCCGTTTGTGCCGTAAAATTGTTCATTTGGTCCGGCAGGCTACGGTAATCCCCACTCGGTTACACCGGGTCCGAGTCGGTAACAGCGACTCGGTTCGGACAAAGTCGGCCGAGGGTGTGGCTTCCCCAGTAGTTAGACGGCGTGGGTACTTAGGTAAATTGTAATTAGACAATTAACCCTACCCCACGCCGTCGAAATATTGGCGTCCACGGTCCACTAAGGGACCCGTGACCTTTGGAGTTATCCGAAGGTTATGACCTTCAATTCCGGTATTCGGTGGGAGACGGCCCAACTGCTCTATCTAGCGGTCGTCCTCGCCACCGAACCCGGCACAACAATATTATACAATACATGTGGATCAAGCTTAATGAGGTAGGTGTGGGGATCAAAACAACTTTTGGATATCTTGTCCCCCATTTATGTCATTGATTAGAATATAGAAGCTTGCCAATTGCACTTCAGTAAGCAACACCACATATTGACGACTGCACGGCAACATAACCGGTCACAAAATAAACAAAAATATTTATACCGCCGACTCCAAGACGACTCGAGGGAATCGATCCTGGTTAAAATCCAAATGCATTCTGGGGATTAAGTTTGTTTGTTACAGGCCTTGTAGTCAACAACTACGAAGCACTTGTTGGGGTGGGTCAGGCTGTACCTTTCTTTCATGGTGTGGTGAAAGCATGTCCATGTCATGAATTTAATATACAATACGAACAAGCTTTTCTGTGAGCATTAGTATATTTGAGGTTATTTTTTTTTTCCATTCGTCTTACAAAATGGAGTGGAATGTAATACCAATTAGTCTCAATGAGTATTCCTTTGTATTTTGCATTCAATTATCCCCAAGAAAAAATGTTGTTTTTTTTAAGGACTCTCAACATCAAACCAAATCAAATCAAAGTAAGCGATGACAAAAGTCAAACAGGAAAAATTTCAGAGCAATGGCAACGGTTCTCCAACAATTTCATAAAACACAACTTCAGTGAGTGAAAAGTGACAAAAATGAATGAGAACAAAGCAAAACGTGAAATTTTGAAATAGAAAGTGGCATATCTTACGCGAGCGATCTTTGTTCCAAGCGTGACACGTTATGGGCTCCAAGATGAAGCTGTACAGCGACATGATTATCAGCAAATACCACGTGAAGACCTGATAGCATGAACACAAACCCCACAAAAATATGTGTTATCGTTGATCAAGCAATAATACAAACAGCATTTCAATGTCAAAAGCAGTTCAAAGATTGGAAGAATTTTATTTCACAAGTTTTCAGAAAAGAAAATTTTTTTTTTTAATAATCATATTTCCTCTTCGATAATTTTGGCGATGTAATGTGTGGGGGAGGAGGTGGGACTGCCATAAAGGGGATCCCTGTTTGCAATCCACAAGCATGGAGTTTAATCCAATACAATAACATAAAAAAACTAATCACATCATCCGTCCATGTAGTTTTGTGTTCGTGATATTTCAAAAACGTGGAACATTTCGCTTTCATATGACAGATATCTATTCCTCATGACATGATCTCAACCTGATTAGAGCACGGCCTTGATTGGCCGAGTTCTGTTGCCATGGCACCATCTTGGTAACTTGACTTGTGTACACGATATTTCAAAAAAAACATTCAACATTTAGCTTTACTATGACACAGATCTATTCCTCATACCACCCAAAAGGCAGGGGACCTTGAGTATCAGCTCATTGTTACATTTCCGGTTAATTGAATACCACAATCCACGGGCGTTTCCATTTGTACTGTTAATGAAAAAATAAATTTTCAGGGAAATTCATTTCAGGATAATAATAATAACGAGTAATAGGTATCCACATCCATCCTTAACCATGTTGGGCAACATCGGCCAAGGTCCACACTTCTAAATTTGTCTTCTCCGCAACCTCTTGAGTGATTTGCAAGAAACTCTCCACACAGTGAGCGACGATCCATTGAAGAATTTTGAATCAAGTTACATGATGACTGGATG
>CM068953.1:140466681-140506681 GCA_035128595.1 Eptatretus atami | reverse complement strand
AGGAAGGAGTGGTAGTGGAGGATGTAGGAGAGAAGGTATGAGAAGAGATGGGTCTTGGGAAGGGGGGGGGGGGTACAACCCCTCTATATAGACGGAGAACCTTCAGATTAACTGTATTTGAATTACGAAGTTTTGCCACCGCCACTGAAGTGGAACAGAGGTTAGTTTCTTGTTGTCTGTAATGTTGCCCCTTGAATGAATAAAAAAATTGTCGTCAAGTATGTTTGTCTGTATCGTTTGTCTGTCTGTCTGTTTGTTTGTCTATTTGTCAAACGATTTGTGGCCACAGTTTTCAAGCAGTCGTTCTGAAATTCTTTGCGTAAGTAGCTGACCGGCCAAGCACAGCAATGCTCAATTTTGGTGAAGATATGGATCTGGATCTGAGAGTTTTTCAAGTGATTCTTCACCGTTGAGAGATAGGGCCAAAAATTACAAAATGGTGTGGATGGATTATTACAAAACTTGGTGGATGAGTTGGGTAGGTGGCAAGAACCAGCCAATTAGATTTTGGTTAAGGTCTGGATGCAGATCCAGCCTATCAGTGGGCTATAAAACATAAACTGTTCGCCAAAAAGGATATGGAGCACTATATCTCAAAAAGTTATGGATGCACTCCATCCTCACTCATGACTGCCCACATCCTATCCTCGCTGTGTCATGCCTGCACTTGCTTCACCCTCACCCCTGCCCACACTTGCTCTGCACTCAACCCTGCCCGCACTCACTCCATGTTTGCCCATGCTCACTCTCATGCCATGCTCGCCCCAGAACAAAATCACTCTGCATTCACCACTGCCCGTTCTCACTCCATGCTTAACCACACTCACCCTGCTGGCAACGCTGCATGCACTCACTCCGCATAAAATCCTGCCCGCAATCGCTTCGAACTCGTCCGTGCCCACACTCTCTCCGTGCTCTCCCCGGCCTGCACTCGCTCCACCTTTTCCCCTTCACGCACCGCCTAGTGCTCCCCCCCCTGCCCACATTTGTTCGGAACTCACCCTGCTAGCACTCACTCATCCCTGCCTGAACTCACTCTGCACTGGCCTGTACAAGCACACTCATTCTGCGGTTGCCTCTGCAAGCACTGGCTCCGCTCTTGCCCTGACAACATGAGCCCCATGCTCACCATACCTGCACCTCACCTACTCTGTAATTCCCTTCAACGTTCCCAATGGGATTCATTTCTCAGAGGTTTCATCAAATGAACATGAGTTTATGCAGACTTCAGTTGTCAAATCTTCTGATTTATTTTGAACTCACCCTTCTGTTCAATGGCACCTTAAAGGTCCCATGACACTCAAAAGTACTGAAATTTCATATATATATATATATATTTATATATGTCTTATCGGAGTTTTTCATCGTGATTTCTGATCTGACTAAAAAAACAAACCCCTTCGGGAACGCCCCTAAAAACTCTGCCGAAATCCACTGAAAGAGGCGTAACCCACATGACGTCATCTCCAGAACAACAATGGCTGCACGTAAATTACTCGGGTTGGTGGTCTACGTGATTCTATTGGCTTCCTGTGTGTTTCCACATTTTGATTGATCGACTCAATCGCTTCGCTCATTTCTGCTTTAAAAAAATCAAACATTTGGTTTTGAATAATGGATGACATGGACTTTGATTTGTCTGGTAGTGACAGTGAGTGTGAGAGAAATGAAGGATTTTGGTCTGAATCACATGGGGAATTGTCGGATAACGTAGTCGCGGGGGGTGAAGTTCAGGCAGCTGGAAATGGAATACGGCCTTAGCAGTTCGAGCCCGAAGCAGGACAAGCAGAGGAAACTGGCGATGAAATTCCCGGAGTTCATGATGATCGGGAGGACATCGAAGGAAGACTTGGCAATAACAACTGGTTAGACTAAATCCTATTCGTAATTCAATAATGTAAATTCGACTTGCATACTGCTCGATATCAGAAATATTTTAGTGAGGTGACGTGACCAGCGCAGCGCAGCGGACATGTTGCTCCACGGCGAATGAATCGCAAGGAAGGCCAGCGCATGTCATCGGCCGTATCTCTCTGCGCATAAAACGAAGCAATCTCGCTGTCCGGATACGATGGATTGTTTTGCATAAACTCAAGATGGCCAGGATGTTTGGCTCCATTCCCTAGTGAATATGCAAGAGTCCATTCATGCATTGCTCTCTCGGTTTTGGAAATGTAAGCATCCTCAAAAGCTTAACCAGAATGAGTAAGGAAAGCAGGGATCCCACAGGAGGGAGTGAACAAAAATGAAACTAGAAAGGCACTCGGTAGAGCGCACACCTCTGCCACATAATGCTTGATCCACGAGAACATATCTGGCACAATACATTTTTTTTGAAATGTCATGCTATATATCGTTTTTGGCCCGATCTCTCAATGGTGAACAAGCACTGAAAAAATTGAATAATTGTCATATCCAGATTCGGATTCGGATCTTCACCAAAACCGAATCAGTTCATCGTGGTCACACCCCCAACCTGTCCACCAAGTTTCATCCGAATCCGTCTACAAGTTTTTGAGATAACGTGCTATATGTTGGTATTTACCCCCATCTCTCAATGGTGAAGAATCACTGCAAAAAATTCTAGTCGTCGGATCTGGATCCGGATCCTCACCAAAATCTCATTTCGTCCTTGTCACACACTCAACCTGCTCGCTAAATTTCCTCTGGATCTGCCAACAAATTTTTGAGATATCCTGCACACAAACAAACAGACAGGGGTGAAAACATAACCTCCTTCACCTTCGAGGGCGGAGGTAACCTACTCACTGTTATACGTGCACAACAATTGTCCATTTTTAAAGTTGAGAAGTTGATGGTGCACCAAGAATTTCAGTTCTTAAAAAACAAAAACCCACCTGCTGTATACTTTGTATTTCTTTTCAAATCGATACCCTTTTTTGAAAGCTCTGTCAACTATTCTTTCATTGTACTATTTTTAGCGGAAGTTTCTGGCAACACTCGACTGTGATTCTGTAACTGAACCGGACGGCATCTGTTCCCGTGTCCTAAAAACTTGCTCTGCTGCCCTTGCACATCCTCTTTCTACTCTGTTCACCCTATCATTTTCCCAAGGTCATCTTCCATCTGCTTGGAATTCAGCCAACATCACTGTATTACATAAACAAGGTGCAAAATCCTACCAACTTACTTCCAATTATCAACAAGGTCGTGGGATAGTTGACATCAATTTTGGATTTAGACCAGGTCACTCTACTTTAGATATGCTGCTTCTGCTCTCTCAACAATGGACAGAGGCCCTCAATGTCAGATATGAGATCAGGACATATCTGGAGGTTGATATGAATCACGAAGTAATGTCTCTCTCTCTTCTCTCTCCCCCCTCTCTCTCCCCCCCTCTCTCTCCCCCTCTCTCTCCCTCTCTCCCCCCTCTCTCTCCTCTCTCTCCCCCTCTCTCTCCCCTCTCTCTCCCCCTCTCTCCCCCTCTCCTCCCCCTCTCTTCCCCTCTCTCTCCCCTCTCTCTCTCGTTTCTTTTGTTCTGTTGCATGCTGATCCAGTGTTATAGTTCTTCCATGAGCCTTGACTTCATCTGCAAAGAAAAAAAAATCACATTGCAAGTTAATTTCGCAATTCTTCAGTTCATAATCATTGTGCTGTATATGCAGCCTGTGGCTGCTGGTTGCATTATTGGTGAGAGCAAAACTGTGCCACTGATGTAGTGCTCCCCGTTTCCAATAAGCTGATACTCATTTTGCTGACCTTGGAAGGATGACAGGCTGAGTCAACCCACCTGGTGTTATTTAACAGCACGACAGGAGCTCAAACTCAAGGTCCTAAGATCTTAAGCCAACACCAAGCTTATTCGTCAGTTGAAAGAAAATGGTTTTGCAAATGCAGGCTTGTGGTGTGATTTAAAAATTAATCTGCACTTGTAATTATGTAAGGTGTGATGAACTTCGTTTTTCATTCATGCAAATGGTATCTCTTGTAATTTTCCATTCCTAAATAATATGTAAGACTAAATATTGTTGCGGGCCAGGGTCTGGTGGCGAGAACGACCGCTAGGTGGGGGAAGTCACGTCGACTCCCACCAGACTTCCCGGAATTGTAGGCCGTCGCTCACGGATAATTCCGTGATGCGGCGGGTCGCTTAACCGACCGTGGACGCCAATACCTCAACCTCGTGGCGTAGGGTCCTCCTGTCTAGAACCAAGTTACCTAATTAACCACGCGGTTTCAACTACTGGGGAACCACGCCCTCGGTATGCCTTGCCCGAACCGGATCACTCTACTGACTACGGTAGAGTACCAACTACCTACTACCAACTCTACCAACTACCTTTCCAGATCGGATGCAGCTGAGCGGAACTGCCAAGGACGTACCGGCTGAAAGGAATGGATTATCGGGAATAAAGACCCGGCTAAACTCAGATCCGAACCATGCTGGACCAATGGAGGAAAAGACAAAAACGAGCTGGGAACATTTCTACAATGATTTATTTACACGAGGCGAGGAAAAACATGTGGCACAGGAACAAGGTTTATTGGTTATGTTATGCAGGGGGAAGATGAGAGAGATGTAGTGCGACAATTATACAGCAACTTACCAAAGCAGACACAGAGCAGACTTACGCGAGAATAATAAAAGCAAGAATTACAATAATCAAAGATCTTATACAATTTTACTTAAAAGACAGGCGCCACACTCTCAGGTCAAACACTCAGACAAAACAAACCCAACGGAAAGAAAAAGGGGACCCTTTTGCAGCCAGGAAGGGAGGGAGTTGAGGTCGCAGTTCTCGGTACCTGAGAGTTTCGGGGGAAGGAGTGCTCCGTGGTGCGGCACCTGACAACAGTCGTACAGTTCGGACGACAGCCGCCCGTGTGGAGTTCGGGTCCGTGGAGGAGCTTGAGTGGAGAGCGTGGAGTCCAAGGTGGGAACGGGGCAGCAGACAGGACCCGATAAGAGATCCGGTCGAGGTCGGGTGTGTGCGGACCAGCACAACAGGCGGGCCGCCGAGGTGAGACGTGGGCAGACACTCCGTAACGACGACCCCTTCAACAACTGCACACTTCCAATCCTTCTACCGCAACCTCCTTCGACCTTCCCAACCAACCAACGAACCCACCGAACACGAACCAACCAAGCACGTTTTTCCACCTTTAACTGAGGTCTTGTGGCGCTTCCCAAAGAGACAAGCAGGTACGGTTGTTTAATAGTTCATCGGTGACAATCTGGGACTCTCCTTCCCATGTGATGCGATGGAAGCACCTGCGTGATTGACGCAAGGATGCTGTACGGCGTATGTTATACTCCTCGATATCCTTACCCATAGTCTTCAACCTGATGACTTTGGTAGTTTCTCCAACCAAGCACTAAGCACTTCCAAATCCAACTCCTTCCTTTCTTTCTTTCTCTCAAATCCAACCACAAACTCCTTTTCATCCCATACTACCACTCTACTCTGACGATTGCTTCATCTCTTTTTGATCACGGAGCTAGGGGGTGGAGCCATGGCGAAGCCGACGTCATCGTTCATCCTGATTGGACAGGGCCTTTGTGTGGTCCGCCCTTTCTGGGCCGGGTTTCAGCCAGGCACCGGCAAGGCCCGCCCACACCGCCGTGTCTGGGAGGAAGGTGGATGCCGGGGCAGCTACCATAACCATCCTCGGGATTCTGCCTCAGATAACCAGTCTCTGGGTAGGCACTCGTCACGCTGTGGTTCCAATAAGAGGGGGAATAAAATAAAAGGGAAGAAATGATTTATAATCCTAACTAAAAGCCCATCACAATGCACCCCCCTGTGTCTGCCCACTACACATAAGGAAGGGATCTATCTGCACATATACTAATGGAATAACTGACTTGGGACACCTGTATGTTGTATGCATACGGTTCCGAGAACCGTAACAATATGACCGTAACAACAATATGTAACCGCAGGTTACACGGAAAATGAGAAGTGAATTGAATGAAAACTAAATTTAAACCCCAAAAAAGAAGATTGGACTTGAGTTAGCACAATACAGAGTTTGTTCCAGTACATACTCATAGAGCTGATCACCCTTTGGAGAGAATGCATCACTCCACCAAGATATGGACATTGAGGACTGAACAGACCTGTGTCCAGAAGGATACCTTAAATGAACTTTCAATATTAAAAAAAACAACTCAGGATTAGGATCACCGATCATTCACGAGTTTTCACTGATTGTTTTTTTTTTATTACCCTCACCAGAGGAGAAGGTATTGCATTTGGATCCATGCGTCTGTCTGTTTGTTTGTTTGTCTGTCTGTTTGTTTGTTTGTCTGTCTGCACAGAACTTTCGTGTTTTTCTCCACAACAGGTCAGGTCAGGTATTGGAGCATTCGCCGGAGCAGCGCTTCACTGCTTGTCAGATTGAGACGAAATTTTCACCAGAGGAGCCACTACTCATGTGGAATATTTTATTGATAATTATGACGTCATAGATCATGTGGTGTGGCAGCCATATTGGATTTACTCCAAAATGTATTAAAAAAAATATCTCCACAACGGCTGGACAGATCGAGGGGAAACTTCACACGAACGTTCCTCAATCTTTCGGGATACCAGGGTATTCACGAATAATTTATATTATTCACATGGTCTGGCAGCCATGTTGGATTTTTTTGCTTGTTTGAGTTCCTTCTGATTACTCCGATGCAGGACTGTACTTATTTTGTCTTTCGTTTCATTTGGATTGAATTTATGTTCATCCCATTCTGAATTAAATTATCTATACTAATAAATGTCAGTGTGTGTCAGTGTGTCAGTGTGTCTCCTCCATAACTCCAAAACCATGAAACCTAGGAGGATGAATCTTTGCAGGCAAACTAACAAAACCCCAAAGGAAGTGTACGACAGAAAATTGGGTGTTTGGCTTAATTAAAACACTCCTTTTGAAGATAATTAATGGCCTTATTTAATTATATCCTTTATCAGGCAATCATCGGACACCCTCGAACACCTTGCTCACACTCGATGGGGGTCCGAATTTGCCATTTTGTTCGGCCTATTCATTCAAACATGCCTCGATTTGGAAACACGATGTACTCTCGCGGAATAATTAAAGTACATAATCAAAATATTAAGTCGGATTTGAGAGTCGGATCTGGTGTTCAAAACAAAGTGTCGAAATTTGAAGTAAAATCCGAAAATTTAAACAAATTAGTGATTTTTATAACTTAGTGTATTTATGTAAACAAAGCATTAAACTTAACTTTTTCTACTGTTCGGACGATTATATTGAGTGAAGAAAAGACTATGGAATGTGCAGAAAAAAGTGCTTCCTCATTTGCTTTTGCAATCCATGACAGCACGGTCCACAAGGGGGTCTATTTTTCAGTAATTACATAAGCAGTTTGCTTTTTCCATTTTGGGTGATTTGCTTTCATTACAAAATATGCATATAAATATACTAATAGTTACTGCAAGATATGAATAGTCGGTAGTTTCTGCAAGCGAAGAGGTATGTAGACAACACACGTGAACGTGGTAGAAATGGGAATAAATGACTCTCTGTGGAGTGTGTGCATGCCTGTTCTTGGTTACGTGTGGGAGGTGCGTGAGTTTCGCGGGCGCACAATCTGAACTCGAACCCGGGCCCGGGGTGCATGGCACTGTGGAGGAGGTTATGCGACCGTCTCACGAGCCATGTACTTCTGCAGCACCGAAGCCTCGGGAGCGACCGTGCTGCGGCATCGAAGCATGCCTGGAGTGCACCATGCAGTGCGGTTGTGGGGATAGTACATGTGTGCCAGTGAGGTTGAGTATATCGCCGGTGCCGCGTGCGTTCTCAGCATGGACCACAAAGAGGTTGGAGGAATGCTTGGGCTGGGGGGGGTTGCCATCCATAGTCCCAGGCATCCAACGATGGACTTTGCAGCATCAGCCAGTCTCTAGTCTGGAGGTAAGCTCAGAGAGAGTGCTGTGCTGCAGCTCCTGTTGGCGGGGGGAGTTTCTCAGGTTTTATGTTCCAGTAGCAGTCGCTTGCTGAAGATGTCGAATCTCAAGTCTTCCAAGTCTTTGGAGGATTTCCCATGGAACATGAGCATGAAAAGATCACAGCCTGCTTTAATGATATCACCTTTCTCAGCTCGGATGTCCATAAACACGTCCATTGCCCTCTCTGCTTCATCAGTCTTGCAGAGCTTGCTTAGCAAAGTTGGTTTGTAAACCCAAAACTGCAGACACTGTATCGCAGCCAGAGAAGCTGTGCAAGAAGATGAGATACTCCGGTATATCTCTGGGAGGGCCTCCGGATCTTTCCGACATCGTAAGATGTTTCTTTGGCTGTCGTGAGGAAGATCGGATGGTCTGCAACATGATGAATCAGCAGAACCGGGACGTCTGTGTCCTCAGCCCTCACCTCGACAGGGGACTCTCTTGCCTCATCTAGAGCTGCGCGGACGATAGAGGTGTCGGCATCATCGGAGCATTGCTGTACACTGATTCCATTCCTACTAATGTCTCAGCAAGGAGCAGAACGAGCTGGGTTTGTTGTTCTTGTTATCGAGGAACTTTTCTCTTGCAATGATGATTTTGAGATCCAGACGAATCTGAATGTCACAGCATGCATTCTTTGTTCGTCTCAAGTGGTCATGGTCCTTGGTGGAGCTGCCATATCGTAAAAGACCACCTTTATCCGGAGGCGATGGCTCCCCATGGACTTCACAAACCGAAGGTAGCTCTCGCAACATCCTTCCAAGTAAGGTTAGCCTCCCACTTGACATTGTGCAGGAGCCACCCACCATCAACCACAAGGCTTGGCAGGGGGTTGTTCGACAGGTGCACACATGCCTTCAGGGACTGCGAGGGCAGCCTTGTCTGGCATTCGCAACTTTTGATTTTTGTCAAACAGAGACGGTTTTGGCATCAATTCAAAGCGCAGAGCTTCTTTGGTCTTGACTTCACGTCACTGATGACAATGAGGCGGTAGAATAGCTTCAGTGAGTCAATGACCAGCTTCTCGCCATTGACTTTGGGTCCAGATCTGAGGCTTGCAAGTGATTTGACCTTGTGTTTGGTTACCATTGCATCCACAACAGTTTTCCCCATCCATCTTAGCCTGTATGGCTCTGCCAACTTCTTCTGCTTGATCAGCGTTGACTTGGTCTTCGGGAGTGCTGCTGAACCCAGTTGAGAAGGACACCAGAGTCTTCTTGTCCCGTGTGGCATCGAAAGGGTTGACTTCCTCCAACCACCAACTACGGTGTTGACAGCATCGTTTTCTCTCATCATTTGGGCTCTTTTAACGTCGGTGTGGACAGGTACCCCACATTTGACCATGCTTCTTTCTAGCTCTTGGTGAATGAACGAGAAGTGGTTTAGAGTCTGAACCCAAGACTTATGAGAAGACTCATTCCGAAAGCGGCCTCTGTTTAGACCACGGAGGATTTTGCCTCACGCATGAGTGTGGTTTCTATCGTGATGTCGGTCCATGTGCCGGACCATTCATGGTCTGAGAACCTGACTACATGGTTGCCGTACAAAGTGAACTTGGATAGAGTTTCCTGGAACATGGGACTCTCCTGTCGCTGATGCATCAGCTGTACATACAGCCTTGCTCCCTTTGCGTACTGATGGTGGCCCGCTGCTGCGAAGGTATTGAGCATTCCAATGATGCAGCTGAGATGACCTGTGTGGTCTGGGACACGCTCACTCCTGATGATAACTTGATGAGGTCGATTCTGCCATAGTACAGACCCAGAGTGTGGTGTCCTTCCTTCTTCAGCTAAGATCTTCAATCTCTCGCCATCCTCTCCTCGAAGACAGTGACTATCCTTGGTGCATATGTTAGATTAGAGGAATTTTGATGACCTGTTGTCTCATCTTTTGCAGTCCTGATGAAGTCTCCATGTCTTCGACTCCTGCTCACTGAAGACACCTCTCAGCACGAACTTGGCAATTCCTGCAGATGCAAGAAGGTGAAACCGAATGGCCTTGGCATAAGCCGCGTGAGAGGATGTGTTTCTGCTGTGGTGCTGCCTGGATAAACTAGCTGTATGACCTCTTGCAGCCCAGAGTCAGCCATGACCATCCGATGGACCTAGGAAGCTTTTCAGGAGGTGAAACCCACCTAGCCTTGTGATGATGGGCAATTCAGACTGGAGGACTATCTGCGTTGCTTTCAACCATATAGGCAGGTCGAATGTTATGAGGGCAGGAGACGGACAGCCAGGGATTCATTTTTCCTCAAATCGAATGGTGGAATCAATTCAGCACCCCAAAAAACCCTAGTTAGACATCCCACAAGTCAATATTGGCAAAAGTTAATTTTTCGCTTTTTTTGGCGCAGGCCCTCTGAGCACCGAACTTTGATTGGCTCCCAGAATTTTCCACAAGATTTGGGTTTGCACTAATTGATAGGTGTTAGTAGACACCTAAATGAATACGTTAGTGAAGAATTTTTTGGTAAGCAATTTTTTCACAGATGTTCAAATACAATTTGCTAAAATTCCCTAACTATAGTGAGGAATACGAGTTGAGGTGTCCAGTCGGCCTGGATTTCGAGTTTAACCAGGAGGTATTACTTAACCAGGAGGTATCCTTGAGTTGTTGGTGGGGGGGGGGGGGGGGGGGAGAGAGTCAGAGTACTGAGAGAGGGGAGGGAGCAATGGTTGAGAATACACGTTATTAAACAGAGTCAACTGGCCTGCCTATGATGTGAGATCAGCAGACCTAATGCTTTGGTCTCATCACAGGAGATTCCAATAAGATTTAAGATCTTTGGATTCCACAGAATCCAGGAGAGACTGATGTGATGCTGGAGAAGCAGCCCATAGCAGACAACAGCACTCCATGTTCCAGAAAAGGCCTTGGACACTGTGAATAGGTCTGATTTCCCAAGGAATGACTGAGATCGATGGAGGATGCCCAGTCTGTGGCTGACTTTGGAGGCAAGTTTTGCCTTGTGATTGGTCCAGGAAAGGTCATGGTTGATGGTGAGGCATATATGTTCAAGAGCCTGAACCCCTTTCATTGGACGGCATAGGAAGTAAATTCTGATGATTGTGATGTACCGTACTCTGTGAAAGAGCGTACTGGGTGGTTTGCCATTGGGTCATACTGGGTGGTTTGCCATTGCATTCCCAGCAGTAGTTATGGCAGGAATTTGGAATTTGCCCATGGTACCAGCGATAGCTCACCCCCTCTTCTCAAAGACACCGTGGGATCTTTAATGTCCACCAACTAATGCCGGCAGATGGGACGTCCGTTTAACATCCATCCGAGGGACAGCACACCGTTGGTGAATAACCCTGCTTGTGAAACCCCGGGATGACAGTTTATAGCTGAGTCGGGATTCAAACCCAGGCTAGAAAGCTTCTAGGTCATCTTGCCATCCTAGGAAATCAATAAGTTGACTTTAAAACCTTGTGTCTTCTTCTTGTTGCATATGGCAGCTTGGCTGCTGGGTAGCTATCATTGTGTTGTGGCGCAACTATGCCACTGATGCTGTGCCCCTGTACCACTACAATGGTACTCATTTCGCCGACTTCAGAAGGATGACACGCTGAGTCAACCACAACCGGTGTTAATTCAGCGGCAAACGGGCATCAAACGCAGGACCCCAAGATCCCAAGCCAGCCACCCTATCCACAAAGCTAAGAGCAGGCTTAACCCTTGTGTGAAAATGAAGTATTAAAGGGGCAAACATTACTTTGTAAATTTCCCCATTTGTTTCTGTTGAAGCAGCTACATCTCGCTTTTGTTGGTCATTGATTGGCTGTGAATTGCATGTCTACATCATGTGCATTTCACAGCCAATCAAGGATCCCTAATGACTAAACTTGGTTGCCTCTTGAGAATTTTTTGCACAAACAGGAATTTATTTTGTGTTCTATTTCTATGAACAATGCAATTTGTGAGTTCTGTGAACAGCCCATGCAATCTCCTGGGTATCACATATTATTTTGGGATATCTCCCTGGCTTAACCCATTCCTTTTGGAGCCTATGTTGTTGGTAAATTAAACAAAATTGCATCATATGCTTTAACACCTTTTCATACAAAAATGCAAAGTGATGGATTATGTAATGGTCATATCTATGATACTAATTCCCCTTTGTTGAAATTTGAATTGAATTTCACCTTTAAAGGAAACCTGTCATGTAGAGCCTGACGCGATACTTGCTATCGACTTGCACTGCACCACCAATGAAGACCCTTTGATGCAACTTGATGAGATTGCAGATTATTTAGCTTGTTATTTCTACTTGTATGCTTCATTAATTTTATTCCCAGTTCAGCCTTTCTGCCGAGTGAAGAGCAAGTTGCATATTGTTGATGAGCTTTACAAAAGACCCTGGCATACACTTAAATCACCACTTTGAGATGGATGCACGCTTGTCCAATGACTGGAAGTCTGGATCCTCCATATGCAATGATATCAGTCTTTAATGGATAGATCTGCATCAGTCATCCTTGGGCACTTTCTTCCATAGATGTAATGTTATTATGTTGCATTGTGCACCTCAGTCGATTTGGTACCTTATGTAATTACCAGACTCTAAGTTGAGCATCCAGACTCAAACACTGCGTGTTATTCAAACCTACTTCACTGACCTCATTTCCCAGTGAAGCTTACTTTCTCTTCCACATCAATGAGTGCTCGGCTTGTTTTGCGGTTTGCCAGCATGTCCTCCACTTGTGATAGTTTCTAAGGAAGTGGTTCACCTTCCCACACGTACTCACATTTTCCCTGAGGCTGCGTGAAACTCGCTTGTGGAATTCATATATCTGTCCACAACAGCATTACACATCTCATCCTTCTTCAACCCAGTAAAGTTTGGCTCCCAAAATATTCTCTTTCGATTTAATGTCTCAGATGGTGAACACAAGTCAGTCACAGGGTATCTCTTACAGAGTGATGACTGATTCTGGATCCTCCACATGAGGATTTGGTTTTTGCATTCAGCGAATCAACTTGTATCATTCGAAAGAGACATTCTTGCCCAGCTAGCAGTACTGTTATAATTTTATCAGTACCAGCACTTCTTTGTCCGTCTCCCGGTGAGATTGAGTCTGATGATACCGGCGGAATTTTGTCTTTGTTTCCTGGGTGAGGGTCAGTCCAAATTTTGGCCTCATCACCTGGTGAGGCCTCGTCAAAATATGTGCAGTAGACCTCCCACACATCTTCCCCACTTAGGATTAGCTGTCTAGATACCTGTAAAGGTTCTTGCAAGTTCATAACTGATCCATGTCTGATCAAACTTTTTACACTTCTCGGAAGTGCTTGCATCAGGGATGTTGAGGGCCGTAGGTTATGATTGACCATATGCCACCATTTTATGCAAACTTTCATTGTCGAGTAGCCTTGTTGAAAGACATTTGTCTGTTGTTTTAAACAATCAATCCCTCCACTGCCACCAATTGTCTCAACCGTTCATGAAGACAATGCTATAAGCATTCAAGGTAGTTTAATTTGAATCAGCCACAAAGCATGTCTGTATAAAAAGCAAACAGATGAGTAATATCCCAAAGTACACACCCACCCACGACTGACATTGTGGTGCAATCCACTGAGTGTATATATTCTCCACCAGTCTGTCTGTCCATCTGGGTGGGGCTTCAAAATAAAATCGCCGCCTTTTTTTGCCCCATGTTGGTTCTCAGGCCTGACAAGCATTTGGTGTAGAGGAACTGCGGCATGTTCCCTACCTCTGTGCTGTGGTTATGTGAGTACCTGTCCCTTTGGGGGATTGCTTATTCATAAGGTCTATTCGATGTGTGGTTGCATTTTTTTTGGAGGTCCGTTGAGATGTCCAGAATGAAATTGGGAGAAATGTTTGGAACAATGAACGTTTTAAAAAGAAACAAGTCTAGAGACAGCGATGGTTCACGAGGGGATGCCACGGGCAAACTGGTAGGAATCGGGAAAAACGTAAATGATGAAAGTTGTAGTACTCGAAGAGCACTACTTACTACAACTTTCATTCGAAACAGTTGAAAACCTAGGAGCTCGATGCCCAATTTATTGATTTTCTTGACATTTTCTAAGTTTTGACCTTGTGACCTTGACCTTGGGACGAAAATGAAAAATCGAGCTCCGTGGGCTATGCAGGTGCATTGGGCTAAGCAAATACTGAAACCACTGCCAGATTCGACAAACCCCTCAGAGAAGATGTACTTCAAACGGCTACCCCCTAAAAACACATGTTTTTTGGGCATGGCTCCGCCGATAATGGGCGCAGCACGCCCATTCTCCGGAAAACACAACTAGATCATGATACAAACCACAAACCCTAATTTTATCAAGATCGGATCAAAACCCACGGAGCTATGCTCGGGACAGACAGACAGACAGACAGACAGATAGACAGACAGACAGACAGACACACACCCATAACGAATATAGTGGTCACTTCCTTGTGAACCAATTAGAACGGCACTCGTAGAGCATATTTCCTCGCCTCTCATGTTCATTCTGAACAAAAATACCATCGTTAACTGAACATGCTACCATTATAACCCACTGCTATTATGGCCCATATATCTGTATCATCAATGCACCCTATTATGTCATAATTTATTGGCATGAGTTATGAACATCTTAAATTCAATTGTTCACTCACATCAGGTCGTAGATCAGATGTAAGAAGTTTCATATTTTTAGATCCTCGTGGAGGATCTCTAAGTCTTACTCACGTTGTTGTTCTTCATCTTCTTCTTGTGGACTTTTTTTTTTTAAGCGAAAATATATGGACGTGGACGTGCGCGCACGCACGCACGCACGCACACACACACACACACACACACACACACACACACCCATATATATATATATATACATATACATATACATATACATATGCATATACATATACATATACATATACATATATATATATATATACATATATATTGTTGCTGTTCTCGGAACCGCATACATACAACAGATAGGTGTCCCGAGATAGTTATGCCATTAATATACGTGTAGATAGATCCCTTCCTTTTGTTTAGTGGGAAGACAAGGGAGTGCATTGCGATGGTCTAATAGTTTGGATTATTAAATCATTTTCCCCTTTTATTTTATCCCCACTCTTTTTCTTTTCTTTTCTTAGGTAAATCTGCCTGCTTGCCCCCTCGTCTCGTCTACCATAACCGTGCATCAATGTCTACCCGAAACCAGACATGTGTGGCGAGTCACGTACGCTTTAGCACCCAGGTGAGCAGGCTGTACCGGCGTCTGCCCGAAACCCGGCCCAGGCTGGTGGACCACGTGAGGGGTCGGGGCCAGTCAGAACGCCGACTCAGGCGATGACGTCGGTTTTGGAATGGCCCTCCCCTGAGCTCTATAAAACAAGGAGAAGTCCTCCGTGAAAGTGTGTGGTGTTGAGAAGTGTTGTGTTCGGTGTGGGTGTTCTTCACGCGGAGTGTTCCTCCTTCTGGACTCACGCCCACGTCTCGCCTCGACAAACCGCCACCTACTTGGTCCCGCCTACTGCTCCACCCTCGCCCTCTGGACTCCGCCCTTCTCCACTCAAGCTCCTCCTTCAGAACACGATCTCCACACATGCGGCTGTGGCCAGAACAACACGACTATTGTCGGTACCGCACCACGGAGCATCCCTCCCTGGCTGCAAAAGTCCCTTTTCATTGGGTTTCTTTTTGTGTGTGTGTGTGTGCGTGTGTGTGTGTGTGTGTGTGTGTGTGTGTGTGTGTGTGTGTGTGTGTGCCTGAGTGTGCTGGCGCCTGTCTGTTAAGTAAGCTTGTAGAAGATCCTTATGTTGTTACTCTTATTAATCTCGCGTCAAGTCTCACTGTGTCTGCTTAGTAAGTTGCTTGTATTATTGTCGCACCACACCTCTCTCCTCTTTCCCTGTGTTTACATACCCAATAAATCTTTGTCGTACCACATACTTTTCCTCGCTTGCTTGTTAATAAATAATTGTCATTTGGATTGTTCCCAGCTTGCCTTTGTCTTTTCTCTCATTGGTCCAGCATGGTTCGAATCCAAGTTTAGCCGGGTCTTTATCCAAACGATCCTTCCTACTTTAGCCGGTGCATCCTTGGCAGTGTCGCTCGGCTGCATCCGATCCGGAGGGGTGATCCGATCCGGTAGAGTGATCCGGTTCGGACAAGGCGTACAGAGGGCGGGTTCCCCGTAGTTAAACCACGTGATTAATTAGGTAACCCGATAATAGACGGGAGGACCCTAGGTCACCGCGGTTGAGTTATTGGCGTCCACGGTCGGTTAAGCGACCCGTCGCGTCACGGAATTATCCGTGAGTGACGGCCGACAATTCCGGGGAGTCTGGTGGGAATCCACGTAGCTTCCCCACCTAGTGGTCTTCTACCCGACCTCGCCAGCCCGCAACAATATATCATGTAAAACACACACACACACACACACACACACACAACAATAGTCTCGCATCCCCTTTGGGGTAAGACTAATCACACTGTTTTGGGCATTGCATGCATACTGTGTAGTACCCCTTTGAAAGCTTTTCCTGGCCGTGGCGGAGGGGTTTGGATGTATCTCCTTGGGTTTTTGCTGTCTGTCCTTTCCCCAGATTTATTTTCATTTTTTCATGTGGAACACCTCGAGTGACCTCCAGCAATGCGATGCATGCATTCTTGATAGTGTGGTGTATTTACAGCCTTGCATATTGATATACAATGTGGAATAAAATAGTTCATGGCATGCCATTTCCCGTGCCTGTCATGATTATGTCGAGCTCTACTTAATCCTATTGCACACTTAATAAACTGGCGATGAGGATTGGATTTCTTTGCTGCGGTAAAGTTATTTGAAGTACGCTGAGCTGCTGTGCAAGTCCAAGGCCCTCCTTCAGTCATACTGCAAGAAGATGCCATTCAGCTTTGCTGGAACAGCAAGACAATGTTGGGCCCTGGAGCGTCGACGGCCGTGGAACTCAGACTGTGAGTGAGCACCATTTGTGTTGTGTCACGAAGATATGGCAGGCTATATCAGTAGCATCGAGCCATTTGATGAAGGGCGGGAAGACTGGCTTCCATATTCGGAGAGGCTGGAGCAGTATTTTCTGGTAAATGGCATTGCTGGTGAAAGACATGTGCCAGCATTTCTTAGCATAGTTGGCAGCAAAATGTACGGGCTGCTTCGGAATCTCACTGCACTGGACAAGCCATGCACAAAGCCTTATGGGGAATTGGTGGAAATTCTCAAGGTTCATTTATGCCCAAAACCCATCATAATTGCACGGCAATTTCGATTCCATAAACATGATCAGTATGACGGAGAATCGATATGTGAATTTCTCACCGAGTTGAAAAGTTTGTCTCAGCACTGCGACTTTGGTGACAATCTGACACATTACGAGACAGGATCGTCTGCGGATTGATGAGTGAGAGTATTCAGAAGCACCTGTTATCAGAAAGTGAGCTTAGTTTCCGGAGAGCTGTTGAACTCACAATTGCCTTGGAAACTGCTGCAAAAAAAAAACTCTGTGGAGTTACGGAATAAAGGAGGACGCGAGGTCCACAAGATGACTACTAAGCTTGGGTCCATGCCTTCCAGGTTGTCTGGTGCCCAGAGTTATGGAAATTACAGGGGGTCTTGTTTCCGATGCGGAAGGAAACACCACCCTCATACTTGTTATTTCTGGTACAAGGAGTATTATAACTTCCACTTGAAGGGTCATACTACAAGAAGATGCCAGAAGCCTGGTAAGAAAACGAACACAAATGTACACACTGTGAGTCAAAGCAACAGCAACAGTCACCAGGAAGGCTCGCTTATAGCTAACATTGGAACCAACCATGTCAACAAGCCAGATGTCATCTGGATTCACCTTAAGGTGTCGGGGAGAAATCTGTGTATGGAGTTGGACACTGGCTCGGCAGTCTCCGTCATTTCATTGTGTGAGTACACTTAACTGTACAAACATCTGAGACTAAAGAACACTACAGCTGTACTTCGTACTTTCACCGGTGAGCAAATTAAACCAAATGGCAAGCTGCTATGTGTGCTGGTACAGAAATTTACACAGATAGGAGAGGGACTTTCTTCTTATGCATCTTTTTCTGTTATCTTTCTTTCCATCTACCTCGGCTACTGTGGTTGTATAAATGAGCAATAACGCGGGCGAAGCCCGACTGTTCTTTTACGTGCTAAACCAAAAGAGTGAATGCACTGACTCGCATTGACATTTTCCTCTTCCACAACGCTGTCGCACTATACCACACCTCCCACTCCCACATCTTAGACATAACCAGTATTCCTCCCACCTACCTCTCCCGAAGCATTCTGGGTTGCATTGGTCTGCCAACTGCACCAGGTATTGAGAGGTTGTTTTCCCTCACCTGCTTTGCTTTCTTTCTCTCTGGGCTATATCTAATGTTCCTCGGGTGTGTGTGTGTGTGTGTGTGTGTGTGTGTGTGTGTGTGTGCATGCGTGCGTGCGTGGGCACGAGCGTTGGCACCTATCCTAGCATAAATTAAGATTGTAGAAGGTATAACAGATAATTCTGCTCTGTATCTGCTTTTTTAAGAATGCCTGTCTTTTGCTGCACCCCACAAATTCCTTGCTTTTCCTGCTGTACACACCACTAAATCCCATTCACTGTGCCACATACCTTTCTTCACTTTGGTTGTAAATAAATGCACCGTGTAGAAATTTTCCCAGCTCGTTTACATGTTTTCCTTCATTGGTCCAGCATGGCTCGCACCCTAGCTTAGCCAGGCCATTATTTCCCAACGATTCGCTTCATAGCTGGTACGTACTTGGCAGTTCCGCTCAGCTGCACTGGTTCTGGTTAGTAATCTGGTTAACACAAGTACGCACCGAGGGTGTGTTACCCAGTAAGAAGGTCACGTGGCCCTTAGGTAAACGGTTTATTCGATGGAGGACCCTAAGTCACTGGTCGAATTATTGGCATTCACGGTTGATTAGCGACCCTCCGTGTCACAACGTTATTCATGTGCGATGGCCTGCGATTTCGGTGAGTCCGGCGAGTAATCCGAGGCAGTCCATCCCTCGTGCTCTCCCCGCGATGCCGGAACCGCAACAATATACATAGTCCGGGGGCCAGGAAGACCCACCATGCACCCCCCTCAGCATTCATTGGGGACTACTAATTTCTTACTTATTATGTAGCTGGTGAAATTTTAAAACATGTACCCAAAGAATAAAGTGTCACGATCAACGTTTTTTGGGGGAAAAACAATATCGGCTTTAAAACTGTAGAAATTGCATTAGATAGGGGGGTGGGAAATTGGAAAATGAAAACGCGTCACTTTTTCCCTTCCAGGGTGTCTTCTTTGTCAATATTTAAATGAGCAAGTTGATTACTCATAATTTCACCCTAGAAGAGATTTATCAGCTTAAGATACATTTTTTTTAACCGATAATAGGCCACAATTAAACCTATAATTGAAATCACCCACATATGCATTCTATAAAGAAGAAAAATGTTAGTTTTTATTTTTAAATAGTGAGAGTTCCCTGTGATTTAATGATGCATTATGCACCCTTCACCTGGTTTGAACACTTCACTTGACTGACACCAGGTGGCACACTATACTGTGGGAATAGATGTCTTATGAGTTTCGACACTGGCAACTTGGAGTGCTGCAGATTAAGTTTCAAGATTCAAACATGTCAGTTGAACAAGAAGGATTTCTGGTTGTAAATGCCTAAATATTCAGGTAAATACTTAGCTGCCAACATTTGCAATGGCAGACATGCACACGTATTCATCAGATGATCATAGAGATGTATCGAAAGCCGAGATCAAGAGAAGTCAGAATTATGTTAACATAACAATGGAGGCCTTTTCCAACTTCCTAGACCCATTTGATTCGTCAATTGACAGAAGCAGACTCCATAACATATCCTCAGGTGCTGCAGTATCAGCTGACATTGAATCTGATCTCCTTGCAGCTGAGAAGCAAGGGGTCAGAGCAAAGTGCAATTTTGTAGAGCTAAGACTAAAGAAGAAAGAAGTTGACTTATTTGAGCCAATTAAGAAAATCAATTTGAAGACGATGGCCAGTGCAAAAAAGAAGGTTAAACTTATATCTTCTCAAAGTAAATTGGTTGAATACAAGCACATGGGTAACATTGTTACCAAGCTTATAGTGAAATCACAAGACATCACAGTCAACATGGCAGAGGTCATGAAATTCTGTCTCACACCTGTGCCATACTGCATAGGTAACGCTGACGGTTACCTCGCAAAGACAAACAAGGCAGTAGGATTTTCATTGGTCACAAAGGGAGTAATGGATGAAAAACTTCCAAATGCTGGTGTACTCACAATAGAAGATGGAAATGCCCTGTTCCACTACTTGAAGGAAATACCTGATACATTCAAGAAGATATGTGCGAAGTTGTACAATCAGACAAAGAAGTATGATGATGTCATAGTCAGTACTGACATGTACAGTACAAATTCTGTGAAGGCTCTTGAACGAAAGTGTAAAGGTATTACAGAGAAACTCTCAGTGAAAGGAGCTATCTCTAAGAAACCTCGTGATTGGAAGGCTTTCTTGTGCAACGAAGAAAACAAGGAACAGCTAATTGCACTAATGCACACCTGTTGGTCAGAATTAGTACAAGATGATCGGAGAGTACTTTTGATTAAGAATGGAGAAGCCTTCGATATTGCCAAGGAAGAACGCATTCCTGATTTGAGGTCAAACCAAGAAGAAACAGACAGTAGGGTTGTTCCCTACTGCATCTATGCTGCAGAACAGGGATACTAGTATGCAAGGGTCAGGAGTCCCGACAGTGACATATTCTGGATCTTGCTGTATCATGCCAGGGCAATAGACATTACTATCCTCTTCGATACAAGTTATGGCAACAAGACGCACCTTATTAACATTACAAATCTCTCTAAACACGAGACAGAGGAAATGTGTGAGGCGATGCTGGTGCTACATGCATTCACCGGTTGTGATTCAGCTGACTTTCAGGGGTATGGGAAAGATTAAACCTCTCAAGTTGTTACTGAAATCTCCAGCACACTGTGATGCCGTGAAGCATTTGGGAGATGACTGGAATGTTGATGATGATCTTCTGATCTGGTGTGAAAAGTTCACCTGTGCACTGTATGCGAAATCCAAATCGGAGAGCGTAGATGAAGTGCGGCACTTGATGCTCAAGTCAAAGTGTGATGGGGATATTTCAGTTGACAGTCTAATATCCAGTACCATTGACCTGGCTAGATTGCCTGCGAGTAAGGCATGCTTGAGAGAACATGTTGCTCGAGCAAATTATCAGACAAGAATATGGAAAATGGCAAATGTTGCCATATATGAGATCCCCAAACCCTGGGAAGGACATGGAAAGATGGAGAACCACTATGGTGTGCAGATGAAATGATCTTACCACAAAAACTAATTGATGCGCTGGAGAGAGATGCAACAGAACTGGAGGAATCTGGTGATGAAACAGGAGAACAGCAAAATGTTGCAGATAGCTCCACTGATGAGGACTAAAAGAGTAAAAGTGAAATTTGTGATAATGGAGTACTGGGACATTATATTTTACTGTGGGCATGCAGGGAAAGGACATTATTAGCAGATTGGATTGTGTAAATAAGTGTTATCTTAGGCGTTAGAGATTCCCGATGATATTTGTTCCGAGTGAGACTAAAATAATAAACAGGTGCTTATAAATCTCTTTTAAAGGATGAAATTATGAGTAAATCAACTATTTCATTGAAAATATTGACAAAGAAGACGCCCTGGAGGGGAAAAAGTGACGCGTTTTCATTTTCTAATCCCCCCCCCCCTATCGAATGCAATTTCGACTGCTTTAAAGCCGGTATTGTTTTCCCCCCAAAAAACGTTGATCGTGACACTTTATTCTTTGGGTACCAGTTATAAAATCTCACCAGCTACATAATAAGTAAGAAAATAGTAGGACCAATGAATGATGAGGGGAATGCATGGTGGGTCCTTCTGGCTCCCGGACTCACGCCTTAACATGGCATTTTCCCAAGGTGGAAAAGCCAATAAAACAGGGTCATTCCTCTGTTGTTTTTTTGGGGGGTTTTTGCAGTCCGGTCTCTAGCATCATAGGGTAAGCATCAAAGCATCAGGTCAATGGAAGGATCAGGCCGTACATGACATTATAATATTGTGATGGTTTGGGAAATAGACCCCAGGGGAAAGCATACATGGACACGTCGGAAACCCGAGGCTGAGTTATTTCAATAGTCTATGTGTAGGTAGACCTTTCCCCTTGTCTAATGCTTTGTGGGGGGGGGGGGCATGTGTCGAGGTTAGTTTGTGTACCTGTGGTGTGAAGTCTACCCAGCCTCCTTGCTTCTTTCAGTCTTTCTTTGAATACCTCATCGGTCCATTCCAAAACCTTCTGCTCCTTTCAATCTTTCTTTCAATAACCCCATCAGTCGGTTCCAACAATCCCCCTCTCCCTCCTTTTCTCAATCCACCAATAATCCCCCTCACAAACCTCAATTCAACAACTCCTCTTTCATCCCATCAGTCTTTCATTCAACCCTACAGGTTTATTTTCATCCTTCAGTGTGTTTGTCTTCCTTATCACACAAATTGACTCATTCTTTTATTGTTTGCCCCCAACCACCCATCGCTCACAGTAAACGGTTGATCCTTCAGACTGGCACTGAATTACTTTCCTGCATTCTTCCTTCCCTGTACTTCCTCGATTCTTCCTTCCCTGCATGTCTACATTCCTCGTGCAAGACAACGCTTGTGGGGCGCAGCGCTTTTCGCATGCACGGTGGAGTGCAGCGTGTCTAGCATGCAAAATACAATGCGCACTGCAGACTGAACGTTTGCACGTGAGTGCGGTCGCGGGGGGCCCTTGTTGCTGCCTTTGGTGCGTGAAAGGAGGGGTGGGGGCTCTGGTGAAAACTCCCTCAGAGACGGTAGGATTTTCCATAAGCTGGATCGAGGACAAGTTCCAATATGATACATACCAATGACAAAGAGGCTCGCAGTGCGATGGGCGACGGTGAGCGATGGGTGGTTGGTGGCATGAAATTTCAAAAATGTATTGGGTGAGATATGCTATCCTGGATCAGGCATTACGGGGCGCAGGTATGCGCTCTACCGAGTGCCCTTCTAGTTATTATTATTGTTGTTTTTTGAGTTGTCGATTGCGTACGGAAAGACCCCATTGCGGAAATAAACGCGCTCTCGCTTGCGGCACTACAGAGTCTGTGTGAACTCATTACATGGTGTCAGAAGTGTGTGTTATATATTCACGCCATCCACTGCCATCCATCTCTCTCAACATGACATCGCCAAACTTTGAACATCCGTCGATCGACTGGGATTGTCTCGATCTCGATTAAGAGTTTCGGTGTTTCAGAAATCACATCAGTTTTGTCTTGTCTGGGCCACTGGCAGATATACCAAAGCCTAGTCAAGCAGGATAGCTCGGAAGACAGGAGACCAAGAAGACCTGGAGAAAGTTCTTGACAAATTTCAGAACTATGGGCAGCCCAAGAAAAATAAGGGAGTTGCAGACACCGCTTGAAGTAAAGGTGCCAGCGGAGTTGTGAGTCTTTTGACCATTTTAGAAAAGATTTGAGGATAATTCTCATGGATTGTGATTACCGAGACCCAGATGACAATCTCGTTGATTGCATCATTGATCACTGGAAACGAGCAAGGTCAGCACCATACTGAATGTTCTAGGAGCAACCCTATCAAGCGTGCACAAGCACAAGGTCCCTGCAGCAGATGTGGTCAGTCAGCGCACAGTCAGGCCAAGTGTCCAGCAATTAATTCCGACTGCTCCGACTGTAAGAAGCCTGGTCACTGGCTGGCAGTGTGTCGGAACAGACTTTGCTACCTAAAGTTCCTTGATGTAGAGACTGATCCAGACCGTGTAGATCTTCCTCAAGAACGAGTCCAGGAATCTTATGTTCTAAAGATCTACACTCTTCACCCAAGCAGTAATATTGCTACTTGTGACAAGTGGGCACAGACTGTCTCAAGGCTGGGCCAGCCGGCTCGGTTCTGGATTGACATGGGCGCCAGGGGCAACATGCTAACACTCAGCAACTATCAATCAGTTCAGAACCTTACAGGCGATCTACAAATGTTGCAAAAAGTTCTGAAAAGGTACTCGAATCACATTATTCATCCTGTAGGTACAGTGACACTCCCTCTCTCTCACAAGGGCAAGACTACTTAGGTCAGTTTTGAGGTCATTGACCTTGATCAGGAGAATGTTATATCTGGTGCTACGTCTGAAGCCCTTGGCCTCATTATCAAGCTTGACAAGTTGTCTCTAGTTCAGCCTCCAGTCAATGGGCCTCAGCAAGCAGTGGTGTCTGAGTTTCCAGAAGTTGGCAAGACAACTGGAACTCTTCCTGGAACTTATCGGATCAAGCTCGTAGAATTGTCACAGGGAGTAGTTCCCGCTCTTCGCAGACAACCTGCAGCATTGAAGGGGAAGATAGTTGATAAGCTAAAAGAGATGGTTGCCGAAGGTCACACCACAAAGGTAGATTGCCCCATTGAGTGGGTGAGTTCCATGGTAGTATCTCTTCACAACGGAAAAGTCCACATCTGTATAGACCCCCAAAGACTTGAACAAGTGCTTAAAGCATGAGCACTACCCGATGAGAACTGTTCAAGAAGTCTTCGCTCAAATCCCTGAAGCTAAGGTTTTTTTTCAGTTCTTGATGCCTGCAGCAGATTTATGCAAATCTGCCTTGACAAGCCATCTTCATTCTTGACCACGTTCAATACCCCTGTGGGGAGATACCGCTGGTTGCGTCTTCCCTATGGTTTGAAGTGCTCTCCTGAGATATTCCAGCGAATTATGGACCAGATGCTGGAAGGGATTGAATGGGCAACAGCAGTGATGGATGACATCCTAGTTGCTGGTTGCGACATCAGACACCATAACTACTGTATGTCTTGAAGCGAGTTAAGCATTGGGCTACAAGTTATAACCTGCAGCTCAACTTTAGGAAGTGCCAGATCCGAAAATCTTCAGTCCCTTACATAGGCCACCTGCTCACAGCAGAAGCAGTGCAGCTATATCAACTCATGACAGAAGCAATCGAGAAAATGCCACGCCCAACAGAAAAACAAAGCGTCCGGTGTTTCCTTGGGTTTGTGCAGTATTTAGGGAGGTTTATCCCCAACGTAAGCGACACGAGCAAACCTCTCCCTGATCTCTGCAAAACTGATGTGGAATTCACTTGGCAGTTAACGCAGGAGTGATCGTTTGAAAAACTGAAGCATGTGTGTATTCTGCCCCTGTCCTCCAGTACTACAATGTAAGTCAGCCAGTCAAAATCCAAGCTGATGCCAGCCAGAATGCCGTGGGAACCTGTTTGCTCCAGAAGACAACCCCGTTGCATTCACATCATGCAGCCTAACCGATACCGAGTATCATTAGGCCATGATTGAGAAGGAAATGCTCTCATACATCCATGCAACAGAGGCGTTTCACTACTACATATTTGGGAAATCAGCAGTAGTATGCAATGATCATAAGCCTCTCGAGGAAATCTTCAAAAAAACCTCTCCTGTCTTCTCCCATGCATTTACAGCGCATGCTGCTCAAGCCTCAGCGGTGTGATTTGGATGTTAAGTATTGTCGTGGTTCCGAGCTAGTGCTTCCAGATACATTGTCCCGTGCACCTCTACCAGACACGAGCTCGGAAGCTGGCAAGGACCTTGAATCTGTCAACATGTTCCAGTTCCTTGCAATCACGAATTAGAAATACCTTGAAATCCAATAAGCTACTCTGAGTGAATTGAGCCTTCTCTGCAATGTAATTAGGGAGGGATGGCCCGACTCCCGAAAGGAAGTCCCAGGACCAATCCGTCCTCACTTTGATTCCAAAACGCAGTTGGCACTCAGATGGTGTTGTCTGCAAAGGCATGCGGCTTGTCATCCCACCAAGCCTCAGGCGTAAAATGCCTAAGTTGATTCATGAATCTCACTTGGGAATGACCAAGTGCAAACAGCGTGCTCGTGAAGTCATGTACTGGCCCTCAATGAACTCTGACATTGAAGAAATGGTCCAGAATTGTTGCAAGTGTGCCGAGTATCAGAGCTCAACAACTGGAGCCTCTCTTGCCAACTTATACACCTGTTCTTCCATTTATCGAAGTTGAGAGTGACATTTACTCCAAGTTTGTGGAGGTCGACTGCCTCAAGGACGTTACGGCTCGCTCTGTGATCGAAGCTCTCAAGCAGCAGTTTTGTTGACAAGGTATTCCACAGAAGCTGCGAAGTGATTCTGGAAGTTAATACATGTCAGAGGAATTTTCTCAGTTTTGCAACGTATATGGCATTACACACAATACTGTCACCCCCAAATTTCAGTGCCAATGGAGAGGCAGAAAGAGTAATCCAGACAGTTAAAGAAAACTCTGGAGGAAACCAACAGATAGGCACTGATAGCCCTGCGAGACAATCGTACCACTCCACTTGAAGGAATAAACTTGTCCCCAGCTCAGCTCCTCATGGGCAGACGCCCCAGAAATACACTGCCCTGCAACCGCGTCCTTCTCAAGCCTGCTCAGTATGACCATGGCACGGTGAAATCACGCTTAGATGCACAGAAAGAGAAACAAAAGCACCATGACGACAAGCCATCTATGCCAGGTGGACCACTGCTTCAGCCAGGAGACAGTATGAGGATGTTACCCACTCCCAGATACCAGGCATTGGATCCCAGGTGTGATGGAGGCACATCACACCAGGAACCCGTTCATATGTGGTGCGGACTGTAAACAATGTATACCGGTGTAACAGACTCCATCTCCATCGTGTACCCTCATGAGCCAACGTTGACCCTTGAGAAAGTCAGCCACCCTCTTGTTCCCATGTTTCCCCGGATGTGAATGATTTCCCTGCTCCTGTTCCTCAATGGGACACCCCAGTGGAGAGTGGCTGCAAGTCCCCAGGTGCGAGTATGCAAACATCCGAATCATGGAGTTTCCCAACAGTGTCTTCGCCTGGAGTCTGTGTGAACTCATTACACCCACTCCTCCTCACGCTCCCTCCTCTGTGTTTTCTGCTCCACCTCCTCACTCTCCCTCCTACCCCAACCTAGTGGGGCAGATAACAGCATTTTTGAGAGGAATCGTGCAAATGATACAAGCATCAAATTTGGCACTTTGTTCTCCAGGGGATTCTAATCAAATCTGCCTGATTGGCCATTTGAAAATCCAAATTTGAAAAATTTGAAGAAAAAAAAAAACTTCAAAAAAGACAAGATCACGAATCAATGTTGGATGCTGGCGGAGATTGGTGAATGTTTCAGAAACATCATCAAAGACGTTCCAAGTCTGCCATGCAGTTTTCTCCCTTTACCAGGAAGGCAGACACGACGTCACATCCAGTGAACGCATGGAAGTATGGGATCCCTCTTGCTTTCTCAGGCCCTATTGCAGAAACTACCTCATGGACTGGAATCCATCGCACCTTGGCTCCTTGGCCAAAGGCAATCCACATTTTCTCAAGACCTAGTTCCTGTAAGGATGGCAGTACAGATATTGCTATGACTAGTACGTCCGTGTCATTAGCCTTAATGATAAGGACTTGCTACCATCCGTCGTTACATCCTGGCTGTACAAATATTCGAGTGTCAGCTTCTTCATGACAACATGGAGACACAGCATCCAGTGACTTCTTGTGTTGCTAATGACATCTTCTCCTTTTGTGACAATGACTGCGCTTGTCGTCTGTGCTTCACACATCTTTTCCAAGGAAGTAAACAGCTCAGTCTTGTTGCTGTCATCTCGAAGAAAGCTTCTCCAGTTACTTGGGTCTTACTGGTTCCTGTCACTCTTCTTCTGATTCCTTGCCCCCTTTTCGACCTTGCCTCGGACTTCAGACTTGACTTCTTGTACACATCAAACACTACGTCCACCCCTCGTATCCTGCACCATAGGATTCCACCTTTGGGATGATGTCTTCTTTAGCATAGTCATCAAATATCTTTGAAGTGCGTGAGGTAGGGCATTGATAAGTGCTGAGCCATCAATGATGACTGCATCTCCCTTGGTTCTCTGTCTGGGATGTTCACTTGCGCTTCACGAATTTCAGCCAGCTGTGACTTCAAATATTTTGAAGTTTTTTTTTTTTTTTTCAAATTTTTCAAAATTTGGATTTTCAAATGGCCAATCGGGCAGATTTGATCAGAAAGCCCTGCAGAACAGAAATTCCAAATTTGATGCTTGTATCATAATTTGCACGATTTTTTAACTATCTACTACACTACCCCCCCCCGCCTGTTTTCCGTCAGCGAAGCGATGGGTGGTATTTGCTCGTGGATAATAAAATTTAGAAAGTAGTTGGTATGCGCAGTTTGCTGTGATTGCAAAGGAAATCAGATGGCCGGCAATCAGGATCTCGGCCGAGTCTTTTGGCACAATGTATAGCGCCATGACGAGAGAGTTATTTTTTTTTCGTTACAAATTTCACAAAAACTGTTATTTTCGAGGTTTTTTTGGGGGGAAATGATATTCGTTTGGAGTTAGGTGGGTGCGGATAATATATATATATATATATAATATATATATTATATATAATATATATATTGTTTTTGCAATCGAGAAACGTTTCAGGCAGTCGGTGAGTCGAAGTACTTCCGGGTTGAGAGTTCGCACCACCACGTTGTCGAAAAGCATGTCGAACGTATCGATGTGTCGCGTGAGGCAAGAAACCGAACGACGGCGAATGTTGTGAACATGCCGAGACTGGAATTCGAACGCAGGAGGAGCGGTGAAAGCACAGGGAAAGCTTCGGGATGGACGTGTCGGTGGTGAGAAAAATGGAGGCAAACCTCAAGAAGATGAACCTCAAGGTACAACAGATGGAGATCGACATGAAGATTAAATTGATGGAGATCGAGATGGCGGAGATGAAAAGGCAAAAACTTGAGTTGGACAAGAGTGGAATGATGGAAACGGAGGATTTACAAACGGAGGATTTGGAAATGAACACTTCGATCGGGAATTGCGTGTACACACAAACGGAATGTGCTGGAAGGAATGTGATGAAGGAGGAGAAGAAGGGGAAGAAGAAGAAGAAGAAGGAGAAGAAGAAACATCAAGCAGAAAAGACGGAGAAAGAAAGAAAGAAAACGAAGGAGGAAAAGAGAGAAAAGTGCAGAAGGAGAGAGAAAGGTGAAGAGGTCGGGAAAAGGAGGTCGATCCAGACGGGAAACGACGTGGACGAGCAGGAAGGTGTTCCTTCGCCTCCACACGTAAGTTTTATTGGGGCACAAACCTTCTTGGTTACCTGGTTACCTGGTTATTTTAAGCTGGCGATGGACTTTCACTTCCACACGTTCATTTGATGCAAATCTTTTTGATTGAATGAATGAATGGGTTTCTCGTTGATGAGTAAACTGGGAACTAGTTTGGAAATTCTCTCCATAAGTATTCACAAAACTCTTGGAACGACGCTGTAGTGTCCGTGTCCGTGTCCGTGTCCGTGCCCGTGCCCGTGTCCGTGCCGGCTGTGACGGAGTGATGAACGCACGTGTGTCACGAGCCACGTTCGCGCACACTTCTGATGAAGGGGTCCTGTGAGGGGTCCTGTGAAACGGTGCGAGTTTGTCGATGATTCGGTTGAGAAAGCAGGTTCTCAGAATCACACTCGACTTGGTGTGCGACACCAAGCGAACACACAAAGGAATATCTTTGTCGTGCTTTTGGATGCATTTGACGAGTGCGCATGTGTTGCTTGGTCACGCTTGCCCCTCCAACATGCGATGCAATTATTCTCGTTGTAAAGATTTTGGGAGTTTTTTTAACCGCCCTTCCGCTCCCCCTCCCCTCCCGCTCCCCTCCCTTTCCGCTCCCCTCCTCTCCCCTCCCGCTCCCCCCTCCTCTCTTGCTCCCCTTCCTGCTCTCCCTCCCCTCCTGCTCTCCTTCCCATTCCCCTCCCCTTCCTGCTCTCCTTCCCCCCTGCTCCCCTCTGCTCCTGCTCCCCTTCCCACTCCCTCCCTTCCTGCTCCCCCTCCTGCTCTCATTCCTCCTCCCCTCCCCTCCTGCTCTCATTCCCCCTACCCCTCCCACTCCCCCTCGTGCTCCCCCTACCCTCCCACTCCCCCTCGTGCTCCCCCTACCGCTCCCCTCGCGCTCCGCTCCCCTACCACTCCCCTCCCCTCACCCTCCGTCAACTACGTACTTCATTTGAACTGAATTATATATTTTGAACGCTGGAACACGAATGCGAACATGAACCTGCAGTTTCACAGTACTTTGCCTCTAAAGTTGGCAAAACGACGGCATCTCGTCCCGTGTGCAGAGTGAGGGAATTTTCAGCCGTTCGGCAGCTGCAATATTTGGTACGTCCTTCCGTCCGTCCGTCAAAAAATGAAGAGGGACCTTTCTAACCCGCCGTGTTTTGTTCCTTTCGAGGCTTTGCTGATTTCATATTAAAAATGCGAAACTGAACCGCTTCCTTTGGACGCGGGTGTCTTGCAACCTATCGATCTCTGTACTGTCCAGCAATCAAACACAATTGAAAATTATTCCAAACAGGAAACTTACTGTTCTGAAATGACATCCTAAAGGACACAAACGGCAGGCACGAATAACTCGTGTAACCTGTTAAGGCCTTAGTTTTTTATAACTTGGTTTACGGATCCGCCGACGGTGTATTTGCCGAAATGAAACATAAATATGAAACACATTTTTAGCCTTTTATATTTATACATTTTCCGCCGAAGGTGCAAAAGTTTCAAAACCCGAAATGTAAACGTCGGCATTATTTTCAAACTATAATTTCGTGCGTGCGCGCCAAAATGCCGAGTCACCTTTAACCGAGCTGCGCATCGTCTTCGGTCATGGCGTCTGAGTAGTTGCCAGCGTGGTTCAGATTGACTGTTGTTTCTGGTGCGAAAGTGATTGTTTGTTGTTTTTTTTGTTTTTTTTGTATACCTTGTCGAGGCTCGTGTGAGAAGCTAACACACAACGCACATCATGGGGACATGAGACAAGAGAGGAGGGAGTGGGAAGGACAAAACAGTGGGAAAAGAGACATTAGGAGATCTGTGGAAGGGAGAGGATGGGTGGGGAACATGGGAATAGAAGATGGACATTACAGGACTTTCAGGAAAGCGGGGAATTTGAAGGAGGTGGGCTTGGGTGGATTAGGTGGTAGAAAAGATCGAGGATTTGGATGGGGGATGATAAGCGGTGGTGGTGAAAGCTGTTTTGAAGGCTTGGAGGGAAAATGGGAATGAATAGAGTGAGGGAGTTTATTCCAAAGGCGGGAAAAAAGAGGAATGAAAGAGTGAAGGTGAGCAGTGATTCGTGATTTTGGTAGTTTTACCAGAAGGGGGTTGTTGCCGGACCTTGACGCCCTGTGGAGATGTGGTGGGGACAAATCGCAAAGAGAGAGCTGGGGGGGGGGGTGAGGCTGGGGAGGAGATGGTAGAAGACAGAAAGACCACCGACCAACCTGCGGTGATTGAGTGAGAGGCCCAAGACTCAGCCTCATTGCGGGAGATGCCAATGATCCGAAATGCCTTGGTTTCTACAGCGTGAAGCCGAGAAAGGTGGGAGGCAGGAGCACCAGCCCAGAGTGGAAAGCAGTACTCCATCAGGCTGCGGACAAAAGCTTTGTAAGGGGTCAGGAGCTCAGGTGGGCCGAGAAGGACTTTGCACGACGGAGGATTCCCAATCGGCGACTGGCTTTTGAGGTGAGGTTTGAAATGTGGCTTTCCCAGGAAAGGTCATGGCAGATAGTGAGACCCAGAAGCTTGAAAGAAAGGACTTCTTCCAGAGGATTGTTGAGAAAGTGGATGGGGGGGGGGGGGATTTCTAAACGGTCCTTTCGAGAGACATAGTGAGAGTGTGAGATTTGTCTGGATTGAAAGACATGTTCCACGTGTTGGACCAGTTTGTGATTTTATCTAGATCTGCAGTGAGCGAAGAAGCTGCTGCTTGCCGGTCTGAGGAGATGACCGATGGTATGGCAGAGGGTGGAGTCATCAGCAAACAGATATAGAGGATTTTCCAGAGAGTCGAAGAGATCATTGATGAAAACCAGAAAAAGAACAGGGCCCAGCACGCTACATTGAGGAAGTCCAGCCTGGACAGGAAGAGGGATGAAAGAACTCCATTTAGGGCCACACGTGACTGCGACAGGAGAGGAAGTCTGCGAGCCATGAGTTGTTAAGAAGTATGTCAGCGTATAAATTCGAGTGACTGTATTGGTGATTTAATCACACGCAACATCTTGACGACGAATATTCTGGCCGAACTATTGCATCAATTCAGTGCAGCAGCAGGATGATTCGCACGCTACTCTCGATCGTGCCGATTTGTTTCCATCGAAAGTTGTACACCGCTGTTCATATTGAAAGATTTCGGTGCTAAGTACGTCAAAGTTTCCCTGCGAGATGCTGAATTTCAGCCTTCAACGGACAGAAATCAGCCTTTGATGTGCTCATGGGGATGGGGAGACGGTACGATCAGATGCCCACTGAAAACTAAGCTGGTTATGGCTCTGATTGACCGTTTTGAGTGTGTTGACTCCGAGTAGACACCTTTTTTTAATCATATCCAGCACTATGCACTGGTGGCACGCACACATCTACGACTTGGACAGTAATTTTCTCAGCATTGTTTCCATTGTTTGATGATCCAACAGGTTCCTCTAAGAAAAACATGCCAGACTATATTGTAAAAACAATTTTAATCCTTCTTTATTGTTTTTCACATCAGATGATTGTGAACAATGGCATCCTGCATTTGAATGGTTTTTCATCTTCAATGTTTTCTAGATCCTCCTGGTCCGGGATTTATATTATCCCCCCCCCCCCCCACCTACCCTTGTCTTTTCCATGGGACAACCGAAAAAAAAATCATAAAAATATAATTTCTAAAAATTGAAATTATATTTATATTTCGACCTACCGACCCTACATTTTAGCTGAGAACTGCGTAAACCAGTTATAAAATAACTAAGGCCTAAACAAGTCTGAAGACGACGATGGTTCACGAGTGGTATTTGACGATGTAATATTGTTTCAGAAGTCAAGGATGAGACAATGTGATAATGTTTGACCAAGTTATAAAAAGATCAACATGATGTGGTACGAGTGACAGGTTATTAGCTGCAAAATGTCGAAACCCGTTTCGTTCAACAACTTTAAAAATTTGACCTTTGCATAACCTTTAAAGGTCCCAAAACAATGTTGTGGATTTAAAATAAGGAAACAGAGACGTGCTATAGCTTAATGGAGTTAGTTCGTCGAAGAAGGTCGAAAACCCGGTTCGATTCCCACAACTTTGAAAATTTGACCTTTGTGAACTTTAAAGGTCAAAAGGTCAAGGATTATGACCTTTGGTGCAAAACTTCCTCTGGAACATTCCAGGAACAATATAACATCATATAGGCTATATGGCATTTCACACTCCTCGGATTATCCATACTTTGATGAAATCAGCGTAAAAACAAACTTGAAGGGGACGCCACGGGCAAGGTGTTTGAGATAGAGCAAAATGGTTTCAAGACTTTAGGTGGGGAATGACCTCAAGATTATGCATAAAAAATATTGTCATCCTAGCTCTCAAAGTTTGGGCGGTCGTCTGATTTTTATGTCAAAATTCGAAATTTCTAAGTTCTTGACCTTGTGACCTTGACCTTGGGACGAAATGAAAAATCGAGCTCTGTGGGGCTATGCAGGTGCCATTGGGCTAACCAAATACCGAAACCTCTGCCAGATTCGACAACCCCTCGGAGAAGATGGATTTTTATGTCAAAATCGCAATTTTCTAAGTTCGTGACCTTGTGACCTTGACCTTGGACGAAAATGAAAATCGAGCTCCGTGGGCTATGCAGGTGCCATTGGGCTAACCAAATACCGAAACCCCTGCCAGATTCGACAAACCCTCGAGAGAAGATGCAAATTGAAATCGGCTACCCCTAAAAACACAATCGCAATTTTCTAAGTCGTGACCTTGTGGCCTTGACCTTGGACAAATGAAAATCGAGCTCCGTGGGCTATGCAGTGCCATTGGGCTAACCAAATACCGAACCCGTCAGATTCGACCAAACCCCGAGGAGAAGATGCAAATTGAAATCGGCTACCCCCTAAAAACACATTTTTTTGGCGGACCACGCCCATTTCAGGAAACACAACTAGATCATGATATAAACCTCCCACCAAAATTTCATCAGGATCGGATCAAAACCCACGGAGCTATGCTCGGGACAGACAGACAGACATACAGACAGACAGACACACAACAATAACGAATATAGTGGTCACTTATATTTTTTCGTGAACCAATAGGTGGTGTATAAAAGTCTCAATCAGCGGCGGTAAGCATCCAAAAAGTTTATTTTATTATATTAATATTTTTTTTCCTACGACCTTTAAAAATCTTTATTTTCATTGAATTATTATATAAAACAACATTGGAAAGGATGAAAAAAAAAATTGAAAACCGCTCATTTTCCTTTACCTTCTGAGCATTACCCCCAAATTTAAGGAAATGTTTCTCCTCTTTGAAACCTCTTCACAACATTTAAAAAATCCATTTAAAAGCTGCTTCAGTGATTTCTTAAAGCGCATTCCTCTGCTTGCTACTCCATGAACAACCTATTCATTCTTCTGCTTCATCAAAATCTCTTCCTTTTTCTCTATGACGAGACTTCTTTCCAAAATTCTCCTCACTCCGAAATGCTTGGTTCATTCAGCTTCCCCTTTTACTTGCAGCCCCACCACCCCACCTGTGAAGCCTCACTTCTGCTCTCCCACTGTCCTGTCCGCTCTCTCTTCCCGGCTTTTCTCTCCACCCCTTTTTGCTCCTTTCCACACCCCCATGTCCTATCAGCAGCTACTTCCCCCCGTCACTAACCGTGTGAACCTCAAACATCCGGGGCCTGCATTCCAACCTGACGGGTATCTCAATCCAGGCCGCTGCTGATAAACCGGATATCATCTGCTTAACTGAGCGCTTCCACCCACAGGACATCCCTGACTCCTTTGTGTGTCTCCCTGGCTATTATCTCCTCCGGTTTGATTGACCTGAGCCCTGTCCTTGTGGCGGAGTCACACTTTACGTCAAAAAGTCAATTTATCACTCGGTGTACTGCTTACACCTCCAAAACCCCAGGAGTACCTCTTGTTGCAACTTCCCCACCGTTCTCAACTCATGTTTGTGTTTTACCGTCCTCTCAACAGTGATGACTCCATCTACATCTCTCTCTCTCATGACATGCACTAACTTTTAATCACTCATTCCAACTCTCTCTCCCTCAAATGTGGTGACTTAAATTGTCATCCTGCCAATTGACTGCATGTTGGTATCTCTCTCACTAGCCATGGCACTTCTGCAAAGGACTTCTGTGACTCCACAGGTCTGACTCGATCTGAACGCTGGAACAGTAGTTTGGGTATCTCCTGCTCCCGGCACCACCACGTTGTTGAAGAGAGATCGGGTCTCCAGAGAGATCTGTGAATTTTCCCACCTGGATTTCTCCCAATGGAAAATCTTCTCTCCTCGGTTTGGAGTTTAGGAACCTCCCCACCAATGCATCTTTCTCGTCCTCTGCCCCAATTGGCTCTTCTGATCATGTGCAGGTGAAGGTCAACAATTCCATGACCATTCACAGAGAACAGCCCCATGCGTCAGCAAAACTGGCAGGAACTGCAAGTAGCCATCACACTTCAGGACTGGTCTCGTATATCTACCGCCCCTGATATTGATTCAAGCCGCTGTCACACCTTGACGATTTAGCCAGCGTATGCCGACGTATGAAAAATTTGTCTAACGGTGGCACCCGGTCGAGATACGTTATGGTAAGTTTTGTATACGTTAAGAGCACGCTGGCATACGTCGTAGTACGCCGAGCTCGTCGACAAATTTTAACATGCTCAAATATTTTTCCACGTATGCCAGCGTATGACTCGCACGTTCCGCATACGCTGGCCATAAGTTGTAGGCACGTTACGCGATCGTTGACACACGTCGACACACGTTACTTGTAAGTTACTCATAAGTCGAAACACGTCGAGGTAATGTTTAGCGTCAGTGTTCCAGACTCCATGTTTCTTTTTTCTTTTTTCTTTTTTTTTTTTCTTTGGCATGACGGTGATGTTGACACTTCGATTTCTGGTGCGGTTATAATATAATTAATAGGCTGCCGCGCAACGATTTAAATCATAACCGCACTAGAAATCGAAGTGTCAACATCACGGTCATGCGAAGAAAAAAAAAAACCATGGAGTCTGGAACACTGACGGGTTCCTCCTGTGAACCCATTTTTTATACCAATTCCCCTAAACGCTGCCAATACGCCATTATACGGTACGCTGTAAGTTAAAACAATTCAGTAAGTTCTGTGGTCTCCGAAGACGTCAATCAAATACGTCACATACGTCAATAGGCGTTGGAGATACGTTACTCATAGGTTAGAAATAAGTTTGGGGTACGCTAAACATTACCTCGACGTGTTTCGACTTATGAGTAACTTACAAGTAATGGTGTGTCAAACGATCGCAGAAACTTATGGCCAGCGTATGGGAACGTGTGCGTCATACGCTGGCATACGTCGAAAAATTTTGAGCATGCTTAAAATTGTCGACGTGCTCGGCGTACTACGACGTATGCCAGCGTGCTTCAGCGTGCTCTTAACATATACAAAACTTACCATACAGTATTCGACGTGTGCTAGCGTATTGGCAATTTTTTCATACGTTTTCATACGCTGGCTAAAACATCAAGGTGTGACAGGCCTTGACACTTCGATGTCTAGTGCAGTTATGATTTGAATCGTCGAGCGGCAGCCTTTTAATAGGCTACGTCACGTATCGTGGCGATACGCTGCCGCGCGCTATGCATACGTTAGACTATCGTTGGGCATAGGTTGTGAACGCCAACAACACGCTAAGCATTCGTTGGTATAGTTATCTATATGTTATCGAAACGTTCTGTGTACGTTATTAATACTTATGCATACGTCCAACTCGTTATGAATATGCCAAAAACTGAAAAAAACATCAATAGTTCAGCGTACGCCAGCATTTTACATACATTTTGATACGTTGCCACCTCCCCCGCTGGCTTACGTACAACACCCCACAAACCCGATCCGTGACAACAGCGGCTTCAGCCTGGGAATTCTTCCACAGAAGCCTGCTCTGTCTTATGCACAGATTCATCCCATCTCGTCATGAGTCGTCTTACCCATCCTCCCGCTCTTGGTACTCTGAATCCTGTGTTGGGACTGTTGCTTCCAAACAACTTGCATTCTCCTCCTGGAAGGCAAAGCCTACCGAAGGCAACCTAAGAGCATTCCATAAGCCCACAACAAGTGTTTGTCTTCCCTCAAGAGAGCCAGAAAACAATTTGTTTGTTTTTGCGAATGAAGTTTCAAACTTGTCTTCCTCCTGTAAAACCTGGTGGAACCTTGTCAAGTCTGTCTCTGGTGTATGCTCCCCTTCCATCCCTTACCTCACTTTGGCACCACAGCCAACTCGCTCATGAGAAGGCTGAATGCCTCAATTGCTTCAAAATCTTGTGTCCCCCAACACCTCTTTTTCTGTACCCACACCTCCGAGTCGTACCCAAATGTTGCTGAGGTGGTAAAGTTTCTGGCAAACCTCGACTATGACTGCAGTTGGACCTGACGGCATCGGCTCACGTGTCCTAAAAACCTGCTTTGCTGGCTCTTGAACATCTCTCTCTGGCCTTTTCACCCTCCGTCATCTTCCATCTGCTTGGAAATCAGTCTGCAACATCACTACATTACAAAGAAAAGGTGCAAAAACTGATCCCCTTAACTACAGACATATCAGCTTACTTCCATTCATCAGCAAGGTGATGGAATCTATCATCACCGTTGAAATAAAATCGTTCCTTTTCTCCAACAGCCGCAACTCAGATCATCATTAATTCGGATTCACATCTGGTCACTAACTTGGACATGCTGCTTCTACTCTCCCAACAATGATGGAGTCCCTCAATGAGATCAGGACCGTCTCTCTGGACATATCTCGAGCTTTCAATACAGTCTGGCATCCTGTCTTGCTCTCCAAACTGTCTGCCTATGGAATCCAAGGCCAACTCCACTCTTGGATTACTGACTTCCTCCACTCTTATGGCCAATGTGTGGCTCTCAATGTAACCCTTTCATCTCCTCTCCCTGTCAAGTACTTGAGTACCCTAAGGCAGTGTTCTTGGCCCCCATATTATTCCTAATCTTCGTCAATGATCTCATTGACTGTGGAAAATCCTCTTTATCTCTTTGCTGATAACTGCACTCTGGCATGAGATACCTCATCCTTCTGACAGACAGCATCCTCTTCCCTCTCCTCAGACCTTGATAACTTCACAAACCGGTCAAACACTTGGAACATGCCTTTCAATCCTGAGAAATCCCTCACAATCTCTTTCCGAAAGGACCATACCGCAAACCCATATACTTTCCTAACAATCCTCTTGAGGAAGTTCTGTCATTCAAACTCTTTGGTCTCACGATCAGCCATGGTCTTTCTTGGGCAAATCACATTTCCAAGTTGGCTTCCAAAGCTAGTCTGGGCATCCTCGGTCGTGCAAAGTCCTTCCTTGGCACACCTCAGTTACTATCCACCTACAATGTCTTAATCCACAGCTTGATGGAGTACTGCTCTCCCCTCTGGGCTGGCTCCCCTGCCTCACGTCTCGCTCAGCTTTACACCATGCAAATCAATGCTTTTCAGATTATAGGAATCTCCCGTGATGAAATTGAGTATATTGGCCTTCCACTTCGCCATCACAGATGGGTCTCTGTCTTCTACCGCCTCCTTTGTGGTCTTTGCTCCCTCTGTTCTTTCCATGCTTTGTCCCCTCAACCCTAGGTTTCTGCAGGGCTCATGCAGTCCACCATCAACCCCCTTGTGGTAAAACGACTAACATCCAGGATCACTGGTTACCTCCACTCATTTCTTCCACTTTTTCTCACCTACGGAACCAACTTCCTCATCCTCGCAACTTCCTGGCGGGTCGCCACTCTGACGCAGGATACCAGCAAGCTGGCACTCATTTTGCCGACCTGGGAAGGATGACAGGCAGAGTCAACCCCACCTGGTATTAATTCAACAGCCAAGTGGGATTTGAACTCCGGACCCGAGGGTACCAAGCCCACCACCCACACCATTAAGCCAACGCCATGCATGCGTGCGTGTTTTGTTGTATTTATTCTACTTCATCGGAAAACTTTATTAATCGACGATAGGTTAATGTTTTGTTTTGACCCTCTGCCTGAAATTGCCAGTTTCACAAAGAACATGAATACTGTGACCTGTGATTCGCATTTACTGAGGAGGATTTTTTTTTAATTTTTTTTCAATCAAAAAATGAAACCACTTCAAAAATAGTGGAATGCGCTACTACATCCACCTTCACTGGACTTTTCTACTGCTTTTGTCTTCTGATATTGTGTACCTCCACCGGCCGAAGGTGGATGAGGTGTTTCCACGTCCATCTGTCTGTCTTTTTTTTTTTCCTTTGAGGCAGGATGTATCTCAAAAATTTGTGGACGTTTGGACAAAAACTTGTGAGTGAACGAGTGCTGTTTGACAAGGACGAATTTATTAGATTTTGCTGATGATCCAAGTCCGGTTCCGGATACGAGGATTTAAAAATAATCTCTTTAAGTGATTCTTCACCATTGAGTGATGGGGCTAAAAATGATATATAGCGCAATATCTCAAAAAGTTTTGGACGTCATCGATTATGACAAAACTTGGTGGATGATTTGGGTGGTGATTTGGATCTTTGTTTAGGTCCGGCTCCAGATCCAGCCTATCGGTGGGATACAAAATGTGAATTGTTCAGCCTGGCGGAGGCATGTGCTCTACCGAGTGCGGTTCCAGTTTAACAATGCCTTCATCTTGGTGCCCAAACTAATTTTGTGGTTTCATGTTGGTGGAGTGATTGGGATTTTTTTTTTCCACAAGGGGGCATTCTATTGACACTGCTGCTGCAAAGTAAAGTTTTCATGTTTTGCAAGGGATATTTTATTCAAAACAAGATAAATGGGATTAATGTTTTCCATTGTGCAATTGATTCGTTTTCAGGCTCCCATTATATGTCCCTCTTCTTGAT
>CM068953.1:140398034-140415443 GCA_035128595.1 Eptatretus atami | reverse complement strand
CAATCGTGCCTCGTCATGCTTGTGGCAACAATGATGGCCTCGGGCAAAGTCCCCCCCACAAAGTCATGCATTACCATCCCTGCTTAGAGTGAACTGCCAACACTGCACTCTTGTGAGCCCAAACAAAGGGACAAACAAAGCATTTCTCGTGAAAGAACAGTCCACAGATCCATAAAAATAAACACGTCTCGGGTTTTTGAAAACTGACCCCAGGCAATTGCTCTTTCAACTGCAATTCAGTCTCCTTTACTCTCAATGTAGAACGTGATTTCACTTGCCACAACTAATGCACAGGACTGACATGGTCACACACACACACACATTACACACACACAACACACACACATACACACACAACACACACACACACCACACACACACACACACACACACACACAATGAGTTTCAAGAGTTCCCTGACAAGGAGCTTCATAACAGGCCATTAGGCCAATCAAAACTTGTGCAATGGTGCCAATCCGTGGCTGTCCATGCTCTATCCTTTTTTAATGCTGAGAAGTCAAAACAAGGAGGAGGAATGTCCAATTTTAGTCTGGTATGATCGGCCAGATTCAACCATCGGAGCCTTTCCCAGACTCAGAGCGGAAACCTTCTAACCATTACGCACGAGTCTGGCTGTGTTAAAGAACATGGACGTGGAAATGGAACCATTCCCACAAGAACATGGAGTGGAAATGCGAAACCATCACAAGAACATGAGTTGGAAATGAACCATCACAAGTACATTGAGTGAAATGGAACCATCACAGACATGGGGTTGGAAATGGAAAACCATCACAAGAACATTGGGGTGGAAATGGAACCATCACAAGAACATGGGGTGGAAATGGAACCATCACAAGAACATGGGGGGGAATGGAACCATTCACAAGAACATGGAGCTGGAAATGGAACCATCACAAGAAACATGGAGTGGAAATGGAAACCAATCACAAGAACATGGAGTGGAAATGGAACCATCACAAGAACATGGAGATTGGAAATGGAACCATCACAGAACATGGAGTGGAAATGGAACCATCACAAGAACATGGGGAATGGAAACCATCACGAAGAACATTGGGCGGTGGAAATGGAACCATCACAAGAACGATGGGGTGGAAATGGAACCATCAAAAGGGAACATGGGTGAAATGGAACCATCACAAGAACATGGGGTGGAAATGGAACCATCACAAGAACATGGAGTAGAAATGGAGCCAACGCAAACAACTTCATTCACTCAAAAGAAGATGATGAGATTATTGATAAAATGGTAATGTTTTCAGATGGCAATATCGTCAGGATCTGTAGCATCAACTATATTCCACATAACTGTACACCACACAACCACACACCACACACCACACACACACACAAAGAAGACGTCATTTACATATGCGGCCATTGCAATGCGGCTGCAGCAACTTTGAGGCACACATTGGATTGGGGAGTGGGAGATGCCTGAGAGCGAGTTTACAATGACGCATTTTGCCACAGAAAAACTCAAACGGCCAGGAGAGGAAAAACCGTTGGTCAGGGGCGGTTTTTTTAACAGGCTAAGCAACATCCCCAAAGACCCCAGTGCTGCACATATGCCACACCCACATAACCCTGTCTCTTTGCACAGCCGATCACCTCCGGTAACCTCCCCGAGCACAAAACTGCGGACTCACCAAACATTGCAAAGCGTACAAGCTCAAGCAGTGGAACTGGCAGACCGGACCTGGTCTGTATATTCCCGAAGAAAAGGAGCCCCTGCTGTGAACCACCAAGCTTAGAGGTTGTTGCCGCTTTGCTGCCTGCAGTTATGGCAGGGATTTGGGCTTGGAAGGCATGACGGCCGTCAAGCATCGGCTGGCATACGAACATCGCACCATCGACAAATACCCGCGACCTCACGACAGCAGCAATCTCACTAACAAGCTTATAGGTAATGATCGTCATCAAAATATGAACAAAAAAGTGGGAGCAGAGCAATGCTAGGAAGCATGCAGCCGTTACGTGTTGCACTCGTACTAAGTTAACCCTGGTGTTGTAGAAACACCTGTGCTGCCCAAGACAGGCGGGGGAAGTTTTTTAAGTAACTAGAGTTTGTTGTTCACATGCATCTTCTGGTTCACTGGCACTACATATGCCTGAACAACATGTACTTCCAAACTGTTCATTGTACTCTATTCTGATCAAAAAACTCCTCGCTTCATAATTGACGAGCCAAAACATCCATGATGAGAGTGAAGGTAGGGAGTAAAGGGAATGCAAAATCAAAACTTTCTGAATTTCTGTGAAACGAGAGGTCTTCTTTGCCATACCATTGGCAAAATATTATTTCATATGCAGCCTATGGCTGATGATGCATCATTTCATGGAGTGTGCGGTTGCCCGCTGATACAGTACCCCATTCCCAGTTAAGCTGCAACCTCAAATTTTTCCGACCTCAGAAGGATGAAGGGCTGAGTCAACCACCTGGTGTTATGCAACAGCACGACAGGGGCTTCAAAACCAAGACTCTAAGATCTTAAGCCAGCCAACCTTGAGCATTAAACCCAACACAGGCTACCATTGGCACAATTAACCAGGGGAGGATAGTGGGGATCAAAGATCCAGTGACCAAGAGTGATAAAAACAATTGAACCAATTTCCATTTCTCATCAACAAAAGCAACTTAGGTTTTTTGATTAAAAAAAAATGTAAACCGCCCTTTATATGAACAGCGATGGATTTGCTCATTTTTGTGCACGTAGTACAAGAGTTGGTGGATTGAATAATGATAATAGTCACTGTAATACAAACTTGTTTGTAATGTTGATCATAATTTAGCTGATGTCAGACTGGATGGCGCAGCGGTTGCTCAGAGTTGTCTCATTTTCTGGTTTTGGGAATTTTTTTTCTCCGGACCAGACTATAAACTATCAGACTTATCCCGTAGATGGTTATTAGGTTAGGCAATCCATTTTGTTGGTGGTAATGTTCAGCCCAGTCTGTGTTTGATGGAAGTATGTTGATTGACATTGATACCCTAGCAATACTCAATTTACAATTCCTATCCTAATGTGCATGGCAATCAGAAGGCCGCAGCGATGCCTCAGCAATGATGCTCCCAGCAGGACAATTCAGAATTGAACCCCGGTTCCGATACACATTCCCAAATTAATGCACTTGTGTTCGTTCTTGTTCTTAAAAGCTCTTATGCCCACCCCTCCCACCCTGTAAAAATTTTCAAAAATGTGACATTACCTTGTCAACATATAATTAATATTGGAAGACAACTCAGAGAATGAAAAATCTGCATATATTTTGGACAATCCAAGTCTGTAGAGAAGACATCAAGTGAAGCAGAGAAGTGTCGGCTATTTGGCTCGGCAATCAGCCAGCAACTTATTTTATTAGTTAAAAGTTAACGAAAACAAATTTCACATCTCTTCAACATATTCGATTTTCCATAAAATTTGCATTGTTGTTGTGCTGTTGCAGCAATCATCATAGTCGGTACAGATACTGCCTGCCGCTTGTCATGTTGCAGTCATAGTTGTTAGTTGCTGGCAGCTGCCACCGCTGTCTGCTGCTGCCACTGTTGCGCTATTATCGTTGCGGTTGGCTGCTGCTGACCAGGTAGCCTCAAAAACGTCAGATTTTACAATGACCACTTTAATCAAAGCTTTCATTAATAACCAGGCACCATGTAGATTTCTGAAAAACAACTAAGTCAGTTTGAAGCTGGGTCCAGATTGTCCAAATGGTGGTGCTGGACTGATCAAGATGGCAGTTAAAAACATGGAATACAATCCTCATGGGACATATTATGTAGATACAGCCACGCTATAAGTTGACACCTCAGTCGTTCCGATTGATTAACGTGCGATTTTGCATTAATGATGTTCAAAACGAGCAGTTTGGTCTTAACATTTGTGATCGATGATCAGAATATCTTTTATATGCAAGCGACACCTTCAGCGTAGTTTGGATACTTTCTCAAATGTAGTTTGACACTTTCTCTTCTACTTTGTGCACACACATGACGAATCACCACAATCATTTTATGGTTGTCATTCACGGACATCTTTTTGATATTTTTTGTTATTCGGTGCAATAGTACACAATTGTATTAAGATATCTATGTTAGACGTAGTTGATAGATTTATAGTGTGGGTTTGTGGAATTACCTCCACCACAAAGGTGGAAGGAGGTTATGTTTTCACTCCTGTCTGTTCTGTTGTCCGTCTGTCTGCTTCTATAATTTTTAACTGATGCCATGTTCACCATTGAGAGATTGCGGAGCTAAAAAAGGAATATTGCAGGATATCTCAAAGTATGCATGGATTCAGATGAAACTTGGTGGACGGTGAAGTGCGTGACAAGGACCTAATTGATTCGAATCTAGATCCGGATCGATTAAATTTTTTTTAAGTGATTCTTTCACCATGAGAGATGAGGCCCAAAAAACTATTATGGCATATATCTCGAAAGTCGTGGACCAAGTTATAACAAAACGAGGTGGACGAGTTGGTTAAAGTGACAAGAACAAGCCGATTCGATTTTGGTTAAGGTCGGATTAGATCAGACGTATCAGTGGGAGCAAAATTTAAACTGTGAGGCCTGGTGGAGGATGCGCTGTACAGTAGCCATTCCGTTTCGCCCAAGTGTCACTATGAGTTGGAGTTTTTCACTTCATGTCTGTGTTGCAGGAAGAGACCCAAAAAAAGATTGTGGACGGATTTGGATGGAACTTTGCAGACATGTGCGTGTGACAAGGACAAAACAATTAGATTTTGGTAATATTCCGGATCCAGATCGAGCTATTCAGAATATTATAAGTGATTCTTCACCACTTTAGATCAGATAGCGCCAAAACAATATAAGCACGATACCTCAAAAAATTATTGGCCCTGATATGCTCCACTGAAGACATTGCGTGGCCGGGAGGGTATGCACTTTTCCCTGAGTGACTTTATAGGGTCCGTGTATTTTATCTTGCTGTGGGATTGAGATGAAAATGTCAAAATATGTCTGGATGGAACCCATTAAAGGATTGTTGTGATGTATTGTGATGTCATTCTGACCTTGTCATTCCTTCCTTGGTAGTTTTTGGAGAATTCATGTTTTTTTTCATTCAAAAAAAAAGTTTTTCTGACCTTTTTCACATACATGTTACAGATATCCAATTCGATGTACCATACTCTGCCACAGCAGTTTCTATGCCAGGGTAATGGTTGGGTTGGGTTTGCCATCCCATCTCCCAGCAGTTAGTTCTGCGGGAAGAAAGTTAGAACTTGGCTACTGTGCCCAGAGAGAGCTCTTCCTTACTCTTCGTGATAGGACACCACCGATGGGAATCTTTAACGTCCACCAAACTTAATGTTCGGCAGATGTAACAGCCGAGTTTTTTTTATAACGTCCATCTGAGAGACGCCACACCACGTTGATAATCACCCTGCATGTGAAACATCGGGATGAGTTTATGAGCTGGGGTCGGGATTCTAACCCAGGCGAGACAGCTAGACAGGAATGCTGTGAACTTCTCGGCCATCCTGTCAGCCGCACATGTGAATCATAATAAAGATATGCGATTTGTTTTCTATGTCTGTCTTTTGGCCCACATTAGATCGGCCACGACTTATTCCAATCTCAACCAAACTTGACAAGACTTAGAAGGGTCACAAGATGGAGGTACTGGAGCAACTCAATTTCACACCCTCCCATTCGGGGTTCCCACCTTGGGTGAAATCCGTGTTAAGATAGCTTTATCACAGAGGTTTTTCCCACGGGCCGCTTCTAATTACAAAAGTAATAACGAAACGAATGATATTAGCATATATTAATGCTATTACAAAACAATATTAACACTAATAATTACCCCCTAGGCGTTTTCCTCCATTGGAACAAAAGGCCGTGTTAACGTTTTAAATAGAGTACTCGTGGAATGTTGGTTCGGTCCACGTGCGAATAAATAGAGTTAAAATAGTAAATTCTCGTGGAGTACCCCGACCAAGAAGTTAAAATAATAATATAAACCACAAACATGTATGATTACTTTTTCAAAACAGTAGCTACTTTGTTTAACACTTAAAACTGAAAGGGGAGGAACCCCAACCTTTTGAGCATTCCATAGCCTATCGCATCCCCCAGACTTCACAGACCTGAGCCTAGATCTACTGTAGATTCATATATAGCACAGATGAGGATTGATAACATGACCCTTCCTGCCACTCCCGGTAGGGAGTGGGTATGTAGTAGTATATTAAACCAGACCTCGGTGGCATAATGGTTAGAGCGTCTGCTTTCCAATTCTGGGAGGTCGGTGGTTCAAGCCCTCAGCCTGAGTTACACAAAAGATTATTCAAAATAAAATAAATTTATTATATATATATATATATATATAATTATATATATATATATATATATATATATGCTACATCATGGCTTTTTATCTCAGACATTTAAAAGGACAGGGGCATGGACAAACAACTTTGTTGAAAACAATGGCAAACACCAAATAACCCATGTTAGAAGAAAAACTGCTTCAGCAGCACAACGCTCTGAAAGAGATGGTACATGAAAAAAATTAACACGCACCGCACGGGGGGCCACCCCAAACCCAAACACCACCAGTAAAGTTTTTTTTGTGCCCCTCCGCAGTTCAATGTTCAACGCTATATCTCATGCTCGACAAATAATAAAAAGACACATCTTGTTGTCATTTATAAACAGTGAAAGAGGCGTATGTGTTTGAGGTCAGAGAATGCAGAGGAGGTCGAGGCAAACAATGCGAGGAGAATGGGTTGGCCTCACATGGGCACTGAGAGACGTTGGAGGTATCCCATCCGTTTAATTACAAAATCGGGGGAGTTTGCTTGCTCTTTGCCAGGCTCAGTTTGCTAATACAAATTGCTGCACTGTTCCCACAATGACTTGTCTGTCCACCACCATCTTTCTCCGATGAGGAAAACCAAAATTATGGAGAGTGGGGGGTTGGCGGAAAGATCTCTTCAGCATAGATTACTGGTCAGATAGCTGTACAATGTACAGCATCCAAAAAAGAAAGAAAGAACCTGCATTCGAAATATTACATGATTAAAAACGACAGCGTACCATTAACATTTAAAGAAAAATGAATAAATAATGGTTGTAAAACGCATGATGTTTATTTTCGGAGATTAATCATCAGGAACGTGTTCGGCTTTCACCCAAGCTGCTGAGGCATATGGGGATTTTTTTTTTAAAAATTAATAACCCAGACTATCCTCAAAAATTATTAAAAAGCAGTGAAACAGAACTACTCAGGTTACCAACTTGCTGCGCTGCTATTTAATTTAAAAGGGCATTGTAATATGAAGAAAGACTACGTTAAAGGGAGATGACACTGCAGGTGAACATTGATCCCCAGGAAACCATTTAATGTTACTGTTACAAGTTCTGCAGGACCATCACTCCCCCAGCAATTGGCAACCACCCATATAAGCAGATCCCAAGGTAAATTACTTCTTATAAGTGTTACAGACAGTCCTTTTTCCCTATGTTTAGTGGTTCAAAAGGGGATAAGCATTGTGTGGATTAATGAGGATTTCCTCCACTTTCTCCCATTTTTCTACCTTCTTTAATTCAACACCACATTCAAACCATGACACCACCTCATTACCAAATATGCCGCCAACACCCCATTCCAAAGCACGCCAGCAACTCAACCGCCATGCCACTTTCTACCAAGACGCCAACCCCCCCACCACTTTCAACCAACGCTGCCACTAACAAGACTACAAAACGAATAACCATCCCAAGCTTTGCTCACACGCCATCGACTTTCAGCATCAACCATTGTCAAAACACTGATGGGGACCATTCTAAACACCGCTCCAACCACCATCTCAACCACTCACTGTCGACGACAGCAACCATGATAACGCCTGCTCGCAGGGTTTGCCACTTTTGCCCCCGCCGGAGACCACGACAACAAAACTTGCTCCATCGAGCTAAGTTTGCGCTGACATTTCTGTTGTTCCCTCCCAGTCGGCAGCAATTTCATTCACGCTCCCTCCCCAAAGGAACCATCCGCGACCCTCCAGACATGCTTGCCGCTACCAGTGCGGGAACGATGCACGCTGCCCCCATGATAATTTGGGAGATCAGTCCCTGCCCTGCCCCCAAGTCCTATTGCTTCGCGGAGCGAGTGATAATCAGGATTGCAGGCCCAAAGGTCTGGCAATAAAAACCAGTGCGCTTGAAACCACACGAGAGCAGACATTGAGTTGCCATGTGGCACGGTTACGCCTGCTTGGTGAACGCTGGATCTGGCCCCGCTCAAAGCATATAAAAAGCGTTCCAGAAGGATTCAATTTTTTTTTTTTAGATTATTTCAAGATAAGGTTTTGTGAGGTTCTTGGAACGTTTTTCATGACGGTTTTATGAGGGGTCATTTTGGAGAATATTTCAAAGGTTTCATTGAGGTTTTTTCTTTTTTGGCCTGATTAACGAAGTGCACATTTCTGCCGAGTGGTGGGTTCGAGTGACGCACCATGGGACGCAGCGGAGGCGCCACGGACGAGGATTGGAACAATAACCCGGCAACACAGCGACACCCCTCTATCCAGTCCCCTCTCCCTTGCCCTTTCCCCAGCGAGGGAAAGTGTCGGATTGCTTAGCCCGAGCCGGGTGAACGCGGGAAAGTCGCAAAGCTTCAAACTTTCTCTTATCTACTCTCCAAAAATCTACCCTTCCGTGGAGTGATTCTGGATGGCTTCCTTGTTTCGTTTTAATAAATCAGATCGTTTTGAAGCTGTTGATATCGGTTAGCTCTGGCACTTGTCTTCTTTGCTTTCCTGTATTTATTTTGCTGCACCTCACCCATTTTGCATTGTTACCTGCTGTATGAAGCCTGAAAATAAATCCCAGGTTTTAAATGTTACCCAACATGCTTTTCCTCACGCTGTCTTTCAATAATGCTCTCGTTATTAAATGTACGCCAGTTCGTAGTGCCTTTTCCTCCCATATGGGTCCGGCATAGTCCGCCACGTAGTGTCAGCGCAAAGTTGTACTCCCACCTGATTTGCTCTGTTAGCCGGTGCTGACATATCTGTTCACTTGCAGAAGATCACCTTACTGCGGAACCGGAGGGCATGGCCTTCTATTTCGGTTGATGTGCCAATATGAAAGGTATCGCGGAACATTAAAAGTTGTAACTTTTGCTCGGCCAGGGAGGACTAAACTCAAGTGGCTTACGGCTGTTGTAAGAGACCCCAGCCCGTTGGAGACCCACCGAGTTATCTGTGGTCAGTGGCCTTCAGGATTGGGTGCTCGGGAGGAACTCAGCGCTTCACCTCGAGGACAAACTTCGAGACCCCGCCACGCAACAGTTACTTAATCGAAAAAATAAAAATAATAATATATAATAATAATAATAATAATGGCACTTCAAATAATTTTCCAAAATATATTGAGCTTCAGCTTTGAGAAAGCACAACTTTTCTCAACTTTCCCATCACAACCAAAAGTGACTAGATCAGAGTTCAACGATCCCATCAACCCTCCCAAATATGGAAAATAGGCCAGACAAGGCCAAATTAATTTCCTTTCCAAAACAGAAGTTTCAAAACCAAGGTAAACACCGTGGGTGAGCCCACTAAACCTTCACAGAAAACATTCGGAAGCAGGTCAATAAAATTTGCACAAAAGAAAAACAAATTCGTTTTTGAGCACACCATGGAATCATGCTTTGCCTGAAGCCCTCCCACCAAAATAAACAGGCGGACTGCGTCGAATCTGGAATAATTAAATATTAAGTGGCCACTACCGATAAATTAATTCATGAAACTTATGCCGACAAGGAACGATGGGTTGTTGCGAGCCCAGGGGCAATGGCAATATCTTAGTAGGGGTGAGGTAATTAAATACAAGAGAGGTGAGACCGTGCAGGAAAAGGGGGACTTGCAGCTTGCATGCCAAAACGTTAGAGTTGTGCTGCAGCTCCCCCTTTCCCCCTTCAAGACTACACGTACAGCTGCTGCCTCGTACATTCAGTTCTTGTTATTGCGCCAGCTGCTCGAGGGAGGGAATCAAGTTTAAAAAGTCAGTCGGTTGCTATGTGCAACAAGTACGCATTTGAGTCAGTTTCATTTCCTTTCCCTGCTTAATCACAGCTCCCAAAAGCTGCAGGAAATAGTCCAAGGGAAAAACTTCAACTTTATTTATTTATCTTTTTCTTTCCAGGAACATTGACAGAGCCGGGGGAACTTTTTAATATTTAATCATGTACCTTGAGCACCAAACACTCTCAACAGGCCAACAACAGCACGACATTAACTAAATTATAACCTCACAGTGCAACTGGCTGCTCAAGGCAAACGGGTCACCTATTTTCCATGGGTCTATTGTTGTGTAAACTAAGCCTTTTTCATTTGTATTTTGATAAAGCGATCGTCTCAAACACCAAAGCCAACAAAATCATCCGTTTAAAAACAAATATTAAAACTTCCAATAACCACAAAGCATGTTTGTGTTAAATACATGCGGCCAATAACCACAAACTGCCAGCAGAAACAGGCATTCCAAAGCAGCGTCCAAGGCCCCAATTTAGGCCTGAGTAAAAACCTGCTGGACAGCTGTTTCAGAAAGAGCATCAAAATATAATTTGCCAGTCTCACGAGCCAACCAAAAAAAAAGTGCAGAGCCTAGCAGCAGGAGGGTGATATTGAGTTAAGAATACCCAAAGCAATCAGAAGGAAGCATGAAAACATTTATCCATGATAAGATTATCAAAAAATTAAACGAACAAAGGGGAAACGTTCTACAGGCAAAGCAAATTAGACGATTAGGGTTAAAGCAGAAATGTCCAATGCAAAAAAGTGAGGAAAACAGAAAAAAATTACATATATATACATATAATATTATATATATATATAATACATATATACATATATACATATTATAACACATATATATACATATATAGCTATATATACACCAAATATATATAATATATATATATATATATAATATTATATATAGTGGCGGGCCGGGGGTCGATGGCGAGAACGACCACCGAGGTGGGGGGAAAGCTACGTCGTCCCATCAGGAACTCCCCAGGGATTGTCGGCCGTCACTCCGGATAATCCGTGATTTGCACGGGTCGCTGAACCAAACCGTGGTCGCCAATATTTCAACCGCATAGCGTAGTGTCTATTTGTCATAAACCAATTTACCAATTAACTAGGATTTACGACTACCGGGGGAAACCCACACCCTTGGCACGCTTGCTCAAACCGGGTCACTCTACCGGACTGTGGTAGAGTTGCAACTAAACGACTACCAACTCCGGTTCGGGTGCAGCCGAGCGGAAACTGCCAAATCCGTGCCGGCTGGGCGATGGAACGGATTATCGGGGATAAAATCCTGCTAAAACTTAGATCCCGAACCATGCTGGACCAATACAAGACGAGGACGGAAACGAACTGGAGACATTTTCTAACAAGGTTTTATTTAAAATAAAAAGACAAAAGACAAAGGCAAGACAGTGCAAATATTCAACGCAAGGGAATATTTACCAATGCTTCAAAAACACTTATCAGTTCGAACTTTACCAGACAGGCACACACACACACACACACACAAACCACACACAACACACACACGATAAAGAAACCCAGAGTTTTTTTTTATTTTTTTGGGGAACCCCCTCACAGCCCCGAGGAGAGAGACAAGCTTGGGGATCAGAGTTCGGATGGGTACCTGGGCCGTCGGAGAAAGGGTACTCTGTGCTGCGGCACCTGACAAAGGTTCGTTGGTTTGGTCCCCAGTCGCACGTGGTGGGACTCGTGGTTCGTGGCGGAGCTTCGGATGGTGAATAGCGGGGGTCTACGGAGTGGGGGTCAGGGCGCTCTTTCCTCCCGTCCTTAAAGAGGGCCAGCAGGGACACATCGCCCGCCTTCACGACCTTTCTGCCTCAACCTCCGCTTCAAAAGAACTGCACGCTCACAACAAACCCTCAAGCCCTATCCAAAAACCTATGCTTCAGAAAACACAGTGGAGAACTTCCTCCAAGACCCTTCTTCCTCACTCGACTCTCAACCACCACAACCCTGTTAAAACCTCAGAACAACCTTCGTTAACAACCCCCTGCCTCAGGGAGTGCTCGGGAATTTATGGAACTCCTCAACGGGGCGGGGCTCGCTCGAACAGACGTCCCCATCCCCGCCCTGATTGGAACAGGCTCCTATGGGTTCGCCCTTTCCTGGGCCGGGTTTCGGGCTCCTACCGGGGGAAACCCCACACACTCTCCACACGGGTTCATACGTGTCGAGCAAACAGTACTCAATGTTGCAAAGGTCGTCGTGAAAGAGTTACAACGTGGTGGAAGCCGATAAAACTGGAACCCGCAGAGATCCCGCCTCGCCACGTCAGGGTGCGAGAAGGAAGCCCGGTTGGCGGTGGATCGGTGACGGGGGATGAGATGGTTGTTCGATGGGCTGTAGATGTAATAACATAACTAAAATAAATCGCCAACGCACACCTTTGATTCTCCCACGAGACAAAAGGAAGGGCGTTCTATCTCACATGTACTTTAACGGCATACTAATTTTGGTTAAACTAACTAACATAAACGTAACTAAACTAACATAACAAAAAATAATAATAATAAATAATCAGCAATTTTTTTCTTTAAAAACAAAACGATGGCAATGTCCTGTGTTCATCACAACCGTAGCAATGTCCTTACCATGTTGGAGAGTTAATTGTGGGCCTGTGATAATTGCAGGCACGTGAGCCACGCTCCATCATTTGACATCAAAGATGAAAAGTGCCCTTCTACCTCGATCTGAGTGCCACAAGCTTGAGGCAAATGGCTGAGTGAAGATTTTAGGAAACGTAGAGCTTGTTCTGATGCCCGAGAGTGGCCCATTTGGCAACAGCTGAGACCATCTGGATGAATGAAGTTCCAAATCCAAGTCATGACGTCTATTCACCGAATGTATTTCAAAGGTGGGCAAAGTTCCTTGACAAAAACGCCAGCTCAATTAGTTTGCTAACCAATTTGGTGAGAGTAAATTGGAAATGCATGCTACCATAGAGGATGAGTATGTGAAAACATGCAGCAAAGTATGATAATTCTTCCAAGATTGCACGATAAGCCCACATTCCCTTGCACAAATGGATAGCATGAAATAAACAATTTCAGAAAGGTTGACGACCAAACAGTAGATTGAATACAATAGCCACCGAAGTGCAGATTCATACCACAAGCCTTTACAGCCCTTCCTCTGCACTGAGGAAGGCCACATCTACTCCATTGCTTTGCAAAGTTTCCCAGAGAGATTACGTCCTTCGATCACCCATCACATCTGCCTTTCCCACCGCTTCCATTCGTCAATCCAACACGAGAGCTTTAACGTGGACCACTATAAGCCGATCAACATTTTCCATGCATTTTTGCGCCCACAAACAATAAGGTGTTACATTGTTCCCGTGTGTGTTCTCATTCCTGTAAAACCGTACAGTGTTGCCTACACTAAACATAATCACACCATTCACATTGGTAAACGGTCACGAACCGCTCCACCCTTCCACCCCTTCCACCCATCCAAAAGAAGCACCCCATATCTCCATTCATCGAAAGTTTTGAAATCACCTGGATTATGCCATGTGAATCACAAAAGCAGTCCATAGTGTGGTAACATGGTTTAAATATGACATTGCAGGTACAGTTAGAGGTTTCCGCTTCAAACTTCATTGTTGTACATTTAGGCGACAGTAAGTTCACAAAACCAAAAATTGAACTCCCAAAGAAATTTGAAATAAACCGACAAATAAACCAAACTATAGAAGGGGCTAATGTCCCCCTGCCTGTCTGTCCCACCATTGAAATAACAGAAATCTCCTCGGAGAGAAAAAAAAAATCAAGTAAAAGTTGCGACGTCGAATTAATCCACAACCAACAAGAAAAATTGTATTTTTTTTTTCAATCAGACTGAAAATTTAACTCGGGTTGGTGTATAAGCAACGGGCTGCCTGCCTTAATCTCTCCCCAAAAAAAATTATTGCTGTTAATAAATATATAACCTCCCATATAAGCTCTTTTAACCAATGCAAGACAAAAATGGGCTTCATTTCTTTCTTTTTTAATACATTACATATTATATATATATACACACACATATACTGTATATTATCACATATATATATAATATAGTATATATATATATACGTATACACATTATATAATATATATATATGATATGAGGGTGTGTTCAAAAAAAGTATTCCAACCTTAATTTTTCGTGCGTAACAACAAATGAAGTAGGGAGGCTGGTTTGGTGCACGTATGTAGGCGATCCTAATTCGTATGTGTGAATATTTTCCCGCCTGCAGAAGGTGTCAGTCGCGACCAAGACCGCCGATGAGTTGAGGAAGTGTTAAGTGAGCGCCGTCGGGATTTTCGTTTTTGACAAAATGGCGGAAAAACTTTACACAACGCTACTGCATACAATTTGTGTAAAGCTGGCGGATTTCCCAAGTGGAAACGATCCGCAAGATTCAACAGGGCCTTCGGAAAACCAAGCCAATGGCACAGCGATCCCCAACTCCTCGTCAACACAGTGATCACTGGCGATTGAGACCTGGTTTATGGGTACGACCCAGAAACCAAGTTCCAGTCATCACAATGGAAAGCATTCAACATCCCCGAGGCCAAAAAAAAGCAAGGAATGTCCGCAGCAATTGTCAAAGTCATGCTGACCGTCTTCTTTTGAACTCCAGGTGAGTGTGGTTCATCACGAGTGCACCACACAAGCACAACCATCACCAAGAGTACACCAAGAGGTACTGCGTCGCCTTTTCGTGACGCTGTGCCAATGCAAACGGCCGGACCTGTGGGCAGCGGTCAATTGGCAGCTCCATCACGGAATAACCGCACCCGCCCCATTCTTCAATTTGATTAGTTTCCTGGCCAAACACAACACACCTGATCGCTTGTCAGGCTCCCTACTCTCCCGACCATGGCTCCGTGTGACTTCTGCTTTCCCCCAAGCTCGAAAACTGCCCCTGAAAGGACCAGATTTCAGTCCAGCAGAAGACATCATGCGGACATGCGCGACGGACCAGCTGCGCGCCATCCCAAAAACGCGTTCCAGCGCTGCTTCCGACAGTGGGCCAAGAACCGTTGGGATAAGTGGTGGCAGCCCAAGGGGACTACTTTGAAGGAGATAGTGAAGTTTGTATCTGGATACGAGTATTTATGAACAAGGTTCGGATACTTTTTTGAACACACCTCGTATATATATATATATATAATATATATTTAATATATATATATATATAATATATATATAATATATTGAATATATATATAATAATATATATATATATATATATATATATTGTTACGAATTCTGGCCCGCCGGCGTGCGATCGGCGCGTACCTTCTAAGGCAGCCGCGTCGCCCACCGACGGACAACAGTCGTGACCCTCCTGGAACTACCGCCAGGAGCCAGTCCACGGGTGGGGGTTAACCTCACACAACCTAGGTCCGCATTCTACCCGCGCAAAATAGGTTGAATCGCCGAATGTCGATATACCAAAATACCCGCGCGGGTGAACCTACCGAGGGGTTGCACCACACCGCACGTCGGCTTTTTTGGACACGAACGCTTTAAGCGGGTTCGTTCCGTTGCTACAGGATAACCCGAGCGTGTTATCGCCGACCTCGGACGCGTTCAGATTCTTCTTTACTCGGGTGTTAAACCCACTACTCATTCCACGATGGCAAGATGGCTTTCAATGGGGTGAAAGGAGGACCGACCGAACGGGATACATTGCACACCAAGGACATTTAATTCCAGCAACACGTATACAGTCATGCAATATACAAGCGACAAATAGAAGGCCAAGCAATAGCACGACTACGATATTATTCTACATTTAACTTACACAGTCGTTACTAACGGACACGGCGCCCACAGCATGCATTACAAACAACAGGAAAACCTCCCCATAGGCAGGGAGGTAGACGGGTTCGTAAACCTTTATGGTTGTGGTCCGTGGAATGACCGAAAAGGCTGTGCGAGACCGTGCTGGGTACCTGCCCCTCGAGGTGTACGGTGGGCAGGTCGCACGCCTTGTTCCCACGGCAGCTAGCGTAGCCGCGCTGGCTCTCGGCCCCTTTGCGATGATGTTGTCGGTGAGTTCTCTCCGGCGTCCCTCGCCAGACGCGCAGATTCGCACCACACAGCCGGCAGGGCTGCCGCTCCCGTACTGCGTTTCTGAGGCGTTCGCCCGGGACTCGCCCACCGGCCCGCGCGTTCACGACAGGTCGCCCAACGCCAAAGACGACGAGGCCCGACCTCGACCACCAAGAAGAGAAGCTAAGATTGAAGCGAGAGGATGACATCACCAAGAGAGCGAGCAGAATCCACACGACGACCAGACAGAGGGATGACGATCGAACCGATGACAGAGAGGATGAGCCTCGCCGCGGTCCGCCTTATATAGCGCGGGCTCGCCCTTCGCCTCCTCCCCGTTTTCGGCTCCACCTTCCTTCGAGAAGGTTCCTGAAAAGGGGCGTTTTCCCTTCACCCGACCGCCTCACGCGTGTATCCACCAATCGGCGGCGGCTGCCCTCCCCCTTTTCCTTCACACCAAGCACGGGGAAAATAGGCAGGAAAAAACCCCACAGGCCTCACAAAGAGCTTTTATTTGCCTGTTCGGGAACGGGACGTAGTGGCGAAGATGGTGGTGATTGTTGTGGGGTTGTGAGCGTGGTTGGCGTCTGTGGCGTAGTTGGTTGGTGGCCAGTTGTTTTGTTGGAGGTTTGTGCCAATGGTGGCTCAAAATAACGATAATAAAGAAAAACGGCTATCTCAAGGGTCCGCAGCCCGGTGACACGAGAATTCCCTTTAACAACCGGTGGGGCCCTATTGACATAAACTAGCGGCCATAACTGATCTAAGGGACCCTTTATGGTGTATTGCGAATTTCCAGCCGTAACCAATATATATATTATATACACACACAATTATACTACATATACCACATATACATAATAGTATATAATATATTGTTGCGAATTTCGCGCCCCGCGGCCGTGCGACAGGCCACGGACTCGAATCGCGGACGCCTCGCCCACCGGAACGGACAATCTTGTGACCCTCCGGACTATACGCGGGAGCCAGTCACGGGTGGGCCTTTCGACCTCACCACATCGTTGCCAATCGGCCACCCGCGCTGCGATAGGTGTTCGCCAATTCGACCATATATATATATATATATGTATATGTGTATATGTATGTATATATGTGTGTGTATATATATATATATTGTTACGGCTGGAAATTCGCAATACACCATAAAGGGTCCTTAGATCAGTTATGACGCTAAGTTTATGTGCAGATAGGGCCCCACCGTTGTTTAAAGGGAATTCTTCGTGTTCAC
>CM068953.1:140372724-140387571 GCA_035128595.1 Eptatretus atami | reverse complement strand
GATGACTGGAACTTGGTTTCTGGGTCGTACCCATAAACCCAGGTCTCATCGCCAGTGATCACTGTGTTGACGAAGTTGGGATCGCTGTGCCCATTGCTTGGTTCCCGAAGGCCTGTTGAATCTTGCGGATCGTTTCCACTTGGGAATCGCCAAGCTTTACACAAAATTTGATGCAGTAGCGTTGTTAAAGTTTTTCCGCCATTTTGTCAAAAACGAAAATCCGACGGCGCTCACTTACACTTCCTCACTCATCGGCGGTCTGTCGGCGACTGACACCTTCTGCAGGCGGGAAAATATTCACACATACGAATTAGGATCGCCTACATACGTGCACCAAACCACGCCTCCCTAGCTTCATTTGTTTACGCACGAAAAATTAAGGTTGGATACTTTTTGAACACACCTCATATATATATATATATGTGTATACTGTATATATATATATATATATATATATGTGTATATATATACAGTATATGTGTGTGTATATATATATATATATGTATGTATATAAAAAAGAAGAAATGAAGCCATTTTGTCTTGCATTGGTTAAAAGAGCTTATAATGGGAGGTTATATATTTATTAACAGCAAATAATTTTTTTTGGGGAGAGATTAAGGCAGCACCGTTGCTTATACACCACCCGAGTTAAATTTTCAGTCTGATTGAAAAAAAAAATACAATTTTCTTGTTGGTGTGGATTAATTCGTCGCAACTTTTACTTGATTTTTTTTTTCTCTCCGAGGAGCATTTCTGTATTTCATGGTGGGACAGACAGGCAGGGGACATTAGCCTTCTATAGTTTGTTTATTTGTCGTTTATTTTCAAATTTCTTTGGGAAGTTCATTTTGGTTTGTGAAACCTTACTGTCGCCTAAATGTACAACAATGAAGTGTTGAGCAGGAACCTCTAACCTGTACCTGCAATGTCATATTTAACCATGTTTACCACACTATGAACTGCTTTTGTGATTCAACATGGCATAATCCAGGGTGCATTCAAAACTTTCGATGAATGAGATATGGGGTGCTTCTTTTGTTAGGGTGGATGGGGTGGAGCGGTCGTGACCGTTTACCAATGTGAATGGTGTGATTTATGTTTAGTGTAGGCAAACACTGTACGGTGTACAGGAATGAAGAACACAAACGGGAACAATGTACACCTTATTGTTTGTGGCGCAAAAATGCATGGAAAATGTTGATCGGCTTATAAAGTGGTCCACGTTAAGCTCTCGTGTTGCGATTGACGAGTGGACGCGGTGGGAAAGGCAGATGTGATGGGTGATCGAAGGACGTAATCTCTCTGGGAAACTCTTTGCAAAGCAATGGAGTAGATGTGACCTTCCTCAGTGCAGAGGAAGGGCTGTAAAGGCTTGTGGTATGAATCTGCACTGTCGGTGGCTATTGTGTTCAATCTACTGTTGTCGTACACCTTTTCTGAAATTGTTTATTTCATGCCTATCCATTTGTGCAGGGAATGTGGGCTTATCGTGCAATCTTGGAAGAATTATCTACTTGCTGCATGTTCACATACTCATCTCCATGGTAGCATGCATTTCCAATTTATCTCACCAATTGGTAGCAAACTATTGAAGCTGGCGTTTTGTCAAGGAAACTTGCCTTTGAAATACATTCGGTGGAATAGACGTCATGACTTGGATTTGGAACTGTCATCATCAGATGAGTCTCGCTGTTGCCAAATGGGCCACTCTCGGCATCCAGAACAAGCTCTACGTTTCCTCAAAATCTTCCTCAGCCATTTGCCTCAAGCTTGTGCACTGAGATCGAGGTAGAAGGCACTTTTCATCTTTGATGTAACAATGATGGAGCGTGGCTCACGTGGCCTGCAATTATCACAGGCTCACAATTACTCTCCAAACATGGTAGGACATTGCTACGGTTGTGATTGAAACACAGGAAATTGCCATCGTTTGTTTTAACCAGAAAATGCTGATTATTATTATTATTTTTATTTTTTATTTTTCTCATTGTTGAGAATATTTGGCACCTACTGATCACAAAAGATCATGTGGTTTGGGGACGTGATCTGCTGTGTAAGGAATTCTTTTTTCCATGCTTTGGCCGCCCAAGCCTGATTGTGAGTTATCGAAGATGCCTCGTGGCTGAAATCTTGATAATCACCCGTCAGTGATATTGTTCATTTGACACAGCATAATCTTGTATTCAGAACAGGGCTGAAAAGACATTTAAGTTGTATTATTCAATGTATATGTATATGTATATATATATATATATATATTGTTACGGATCTGGAAACCATATGCACTCAACATGCAGGTCCCAAAAGTTAGTTATGCCATTAAGTACATGTGAGATAGAACCCTTCCTTTTGTCTCGTGGGAGAATCAAAGGTGTGCGTTGCGATTTATTTTAGTTATGTTATTACATCTAACAAGCCATCGAACAACCATCTCATCCCCCGTCACGATCCACCGCCAACCGGCTTCCTTCTCGCACCCTGACGTGCCGAGGCGGGATCTCGCGGTTCCAGTTTATCGGCTTCCACAAACGTTGTAACTCTTTCACGACGACCTTTGCAACATTGATACTGTTGCTCGACAAGTATGAACCCGTGTGGAAGAGTGTGTGGGGTTTCCCGGTAGGAGCCGAAACCCCGCCCAGGAAGGGCGAACCCATAGGAGCCTGTCCAATCAGGGCGGGGAGTGACGTCTGTTCGAGCGAGCCCCGCCCCGTTGAGGGAGTTCCATAAATTCCCGAGCACTCTCTGAGGCAGGGGGTTGTTACGAAGGTTGTTCTGAGGTTTTTAACAGGGTTGTGGTGGTTGAGAGTCGAGTGAGGAAGAAGGGTCTTGGAGGAAGTTCTCCACGTGTTTCTGACAAGGTTTTGGATAGGGCTCTGAGGGTTGTTGTTGAGCGTGCAGTTCTTTTGAAGCGGAGGGTTGAGCAGAAGGTCGTGAAGGCGGCGAATGTGTCCCTGCTGGCCCTCTTTAAGGAAAGGAAAGAGCGACCCTGACCCCCCTCCGTAGACCCCGCTATTCACCATCCGAGCTCCGCCACGAACCACGAGTCCCACACGTGCGACTGGGGACCAAACCAACGAACCTTTGTCAGGTGCCGCAGCACAGAGTACCCCTTTCTCCGACGGCCAGGTACCCATCCGAACTCTGATCCCCAGCTTGTCTCTCTCCTCGGCTGTGAGGGTCCAATAAAAAACTCTGGGTTTCTTTTCGTGTGTGTGTGTGTGTGTTTGTGTGTGTGTGTGTGTGTGTGCCTGTCTGGTAAGTCGAACTGAATAAGTGTTTTTGGAACATTGTAAATATTCCTTGCTTGAATATTTGCACTGTCTTGCCTTTGTCTTTGTCTTTTTATTTTAAATAAAACTTGTTAGAAATGTCTCCAGTTCGTTTCCGTCCTCTCTTGTATTGGTCCAGCATGGTTCGGATCTAAGTTTAGGCAGGATTTTATCCCCGATAATCCGTTCATCCCAGCCGGCACGGATTTGGCAGTTTCCGCTCGGCTGCACCCGAACCGGAGTTGGTAGTCGGTAGTTGCAACTCTACCACAGTCGGTAGAGTGACCCGGTTTGAGCAAGACGTGCCAAGGGTGTGGTTTCCCCGGTAGTCGAAATCCTAGTTAATTAGGTAAATTGGTTATAGACAAATAGACACTACGCTATGCGGTTGAAATATTGGCGACCACGGTTGGTTCAGCGACCCGCTGCATCACGGAATTATCCGGAGTGACGGCCGACAATCCCGGGGAGTCTGATGGAGACGACGTAGCTTTCCCCACCTCGTGGTCGTTCTCGCCATCGACCCCCGGCCCGCAACTATATATAATATATATATATATATATATATATATATATATATATATTAGTATATATATACGTATAACTAGTATATATATATAATGTATATATTGTTACGGTTCTGGAAATTCGCAAACACCATAAAGGTCCCGTAGGTGAGATATATTTCTTAAGTACATGTGTAGTTAGCCCAAACCCATTGTATAGAGGGAATTAATGTGATTCATTCGGGCTGCGATCCTTTGAGTTAGGCGTTTTTCTGTTCTACCTTTGTTTTGATACAAAACAACAACGCCAAGCAAAAAACCTACCTTCACCACTCGCTACCGCAAACCTCACATCACGCCATTCCAAACAGGCGCCATGGCCATCGGACACCGCCGAAAACCCTCCACCACCTTCTCCTACGGCATTCCCGCGCCACCTGTGGACGCCGAGCGTCGAGCTGTCTTCAGCGAGACACGCGAGACGCGAGTGCAGATGGCGGGGTTTCTGAGGAGAATTCGGATCAGGAATGATGCACGCCCACATCTGATCCACCCAATCAGGAAGCGCGGGGCGGCTTGGCCCCGCCTCCAGACGCGCCTGACGAAAATCGCATATGCAAATTTGAGGATCAGGAATGATACACGCCCCCTTTTTCTCCGTCCAATCGGCGAGCGTGGCTCGCCCCTGAGTCGTTTGGATCCGATAATTTGCATATGGTGGGTTCCCGAAGCCGATAAAAGGCGAGCGCAGTGAGGAGCTCGAGCAGTGTCGGTGAGCAGCAGATCGGTGAGAATCAGTTGGGCAGTGTCGGTGGAGCAGCAGATCGGTGAGAAGTCAATCGAGGAGTGTCGTGGAGCAGCAGATCGGTGAGGAAGTCAGTTGGGCTGGGTCGTTGGAGACGGAGCTCGAGGAGATCGGTGAGGCGAGATCGGTGGGCAGACGGCTGCGGAGGCGAACGGCTGAGGTGGACCTGGAGGCTCGCGTCGCGGGATTCGAGCAAGCCAGCCATACTCCCTCCCCAGAGCATCAACAATTCCCCCTTTTCCCCCGCGCTGAGAGAGTGCGACAAGGGGCCCCGTTCCCACTTACACCAGCAGGTGCCCACGGAACCGCCGTGCAGCGACATTCTGCGGCTCGCCACGAGGGCGCGGGTAGGACCCTTCGGTCTCGTGGGCCTGGCCGCTCATCCAGGTCCCACGCGCATTAGGCCCACGGGCCAGCGTCTGACTCCCTTGCCTTTGAGGGGTCTTTTCTTTGCTTCGGTGTGAATGCGTGTTGTGGCGCCGTGTCTTGTAAGGTAGAAATGTATAAGTGGTCCGTGTGTCGTGTAGTCGGTTTTAACTCCTTTTATATGTGCATTTCTTTTGTTCAATGTGATATATGTGCAATCGTTAATTGTGACTGTAAATACGTGTGCTATTGGTGGTGCTCCGCGTGCCGCGGAATAAATGTGCATTGTGTGAACTGTTTTCCCGTTTCGCTTCGTCTTTCTTTAATTGAACCTCCATCCTGCTTCACGTAAAGGGTTCGTAGTGGGTGCAAAACGCCCGGTAAATAATCTGAACCGTCGAGGTCGACGATAACACCGCTCGGTTATCCCGATAGTACGGAACGGCCGCCCAAGCGGCTCGTGTCCGGAGTCGACCTGCGGCGAGGTACGATCGCCCGGTTTACCATCCGCGTGGGTACTTAGGTAGGTCGAATTTGGCGAACAACCTATCCTACGCGGGTGGCCGATTGGCACGATTGTGTGAGGTCGAAAGCCCACCCGTGACTGGATCCGGCGTTAGCCGGGAGGGTCACGACTGAATTGTCCGTCCGGTGGGCGAGGCGGTGCGTTCGAGTCGCGTGGCCGATCGCACGCCGACGGGCGCGAATTCGCAAACAATATGTATTAATTATATATATATATATATATGTGTTAATATAACTGTAATATATATGTAATTTTTTTTCTGTTTTCCTCCACTTTTTTGCATTGACATTCTGCTTTACCCTTAATCGTCTAATTTGCTTTGCCTGTAGACGTTTCCCTTTGTTTCGTTTAATTTTTGATAATCTTATCATGATAAAATGTTTTCATGCTTCCTTCTGATTGCTTTGGGTATTCTTAACTCGATATCACCCTCCTGCTGCTCCTGCACGGTTTTTTTTGGTTGAGCTCGTTGAGACCGCAAATTATATTTGATGCTCTTTCTGAAACAGCTGTCCAGCAGGTTTTACTCAGGCCTAATTGGCCTTGGACGCTGCTTTGATGCCTGTTCTGCTGGCAGTTGTGTTATTGCCGCATGTATCTTAACCACAAACATGCTTTGTGGTTGATTGGAAGTTTTATTTATTTGTTTTTAAACGGATGATTTTGTTGGCTTTGGTGTTTGAGACGATCGCTTTATCAAAATACAAATGAAAAAGGCTTAGTTACACACATAGACCCATGGAATAGGTGACCCGTTTGCCTTGAGCAGCAGTTGCACTGTGAGGTTATAATTTAGTTATGTCGTGCTGTTGTTGGCCTGTTGAGAGTTTTGGTGCTCAGAGGTACATGATTAAATATTAAAAGTTCCCCAGCTCTGTTCAAGTTCCTGGAAAGAAAAAGATAAATAAATAAAGTTGAAGTTTTCCCTTGGACTATTTCCTCAGCTTTGGGAGCTGTGATTAAGCAGGTGAAAGGAAATGAAACTGAACTCAAAATGCGTACTTGTGCACATAGCAACCGACTGACTTTTTAAACTTGATTCCCTCCCTCGAGCAGCTGCGCATAACAAGACTGAATGTACGAGGCAGCAAGGCTGTACGTGTAGTCTTGAAGGGGGAAGGGGGAGCTGCAGCAACTCTACGTTTTGGCATGCAGCTGCAAGTCCCCTTTTCCTGCACGGTCTCACCTCTTCTGTATTTAATTACCTCACCCTACTAAGATATTGCATTGCCCCTGGCATCGCAACAACCCATCGTTCCTTGTCGGCATAAGTTTCATGAATTATTTATCGTAGTGCCACTTTAATATTTAATTATTCCAGATTCGTACGCAGTCCGCTGTTTATTTGGCGGGCAGGGCTCAGCAAGCATGATTCCATGTGTGCTCAAAACGATTTTGTTTTCTTTTGTGCAATTTTATATGACCTGCTCCGAATGTTTTCTGTGAAGGTTTAGTGGGCTCACCACGGTGTTTACCTTGGTTTTGAAACTTCTGTTTTGAAGGAAATTAATTTGCCCTTTCTGCTATTTTCCATATTTGGGAGGTGATGGGATCGTTGAACTCTGATCTAGTCACTTTTGTTGTGATGGGAAAGTTGATAAAAGTTGTGCTTTCTCAAAGCTGAAGCTCATATATTTTGGAAAATTATTTGAGTGCCATTATTATTATTATTATTTTATTTTGATTAGTACTGTTGCGGGCCGGGTCTCGAAGTTCGCCACGAGGTGAAGCGCTCGAGTTCCTCCCGAGCACCCAATCCTGAGGCCACTGACCACAGATAACTCGGTGGTCCAACGGGCTGGGGTCTCTTACACAGCCGTAGCCACTTGAGTTAGTCTCCTGGCCGAGCAAGGTTACACTTTTATGTTTCCGCGATACCTTTCTATTGGCACATCAACCGAAATAGAGGCCATGCTCTCGGTGCCGCAGCAGGTGATCTTCTGCCGAGTGGAACAGATATGTGCAGCACCGGCTAACAGAGCAAATCAGGTGGGGTACAACTTGCCGGCTGACACTACGTGCGGACTATGCCGGACCATTGGAGGAAAAGGCACTACGAACTGCGTACATTTATAACGAAGAGCATTTATTGAAAGACAGCGTGAGGAAAAGCATGTGGTACATTTAAAACCGGGGTTTATTTTCAGGCATTCATACAGCAGGGACATGCAAAATGGGTGAGGTGCAGCAAAATAAATACAGGAAGCAAAAGAAGACAAAGTGCAGAGCTAACCCGATACGAACACTTTCAAACGATCTGAATTATTAAAACGAAACAGGAGCCATCAGAATCACTCCACGGAAGGGTAGATTTTGAGAGTAGATAAGAGAAAGTTTGAGGCTTTGTCGACTTCCGCGTTCACCCGGCTCGGGCTAGCAATCCCGACACTTTCCTACGCTGGGGAAAGGCAAGGGAGAGGGGACTGGGATAGAGGGGTGTCGCTGTGTTGCCGGGTTATTGTTCCACCTCGTCCCGTGGCCCTCCGCTGCGTCCCATGGTGCGTCACCTCGAACCCACCACCAGAAAGTGCACTCGTAATCAGGCCAAAAAGAACCTCAATGAAAACCTTTGAAATATCTCCAAAATGACCCTCATAAAACCGTCATGAAAAACGTTCCAAAAGAACCTCACAAAACCTTATCTGAAATATCTAAAAAAAAAAAAATTGAATCCTTCTGGAACGCTTTTTATATGCTTTGAGCGGGGCAGATCCCAGCGTCACCAGCAGGCGTAACCGTGCCACATGGCAACCAATGTCTGCTCCTCGTGTTCCAAGCGCACTGTTTATTGGCCCAGACTTTGCCTGCATCCTGATATCACTCGCTCCGCGAAGCCATCGGACTTGGGGCAGGGCAGGGACTGATCTCCCAAATTATCATGGGGGCAGCGTGCATCGTTCCCCACTGGTAGCGCAAGCATTCTGGAGGGTCGCGGATGGTTCCCTTTGGGGGAGGGAGCGTGATGATTGCTGCCGACTGGGAGGGAACAACAGAAATGTCAGCGCAAACTTAGGCTCGATGGCAGCAAGTTTTGTTGGTCGTGGCTCTCCGAGCGGGGGCAAAGTGGCACCCCGAGCAGGCGTTATCATGGTTGCTGTCGTCGAACAAAGGTGAGTGGTTGAGATGGTGGTTGGAGCGGTGTTTAGAATGTCCCCACAGTGTTTGAGCAATGGTTGATGCTGAAGTCGATGGCGTGTGACCAAAGCTTGGGGATGGTTATTCGTTTTGTAGTCTTGTAGTGGCAGCGTGGTTGAAAGTGGTGGGGGTGGTGGCGTCTTTGTAGAAAGTGGCATGGCCGTTGAGTTCTGGCGTGCTATTTGAATGGGGTGTTGGCAGCATATGGTAATGAGGTGGTGTGCATGGTTTGAATGTGGTGTTGAATTAAAAGGTAGAAAAATGGGGAGAAAGTGGAGGAAAATCCTCATTAATCCCACACAATGCTTATCCCCTTTGTAACCCACTAAACATAGGGAAAAGGACTGTCTGTAACACTTAATAAGAAATAATTTACCTTGGGATCTGCTATATGGTGGTTGCCATTGCTGGGGGAGTGATGGTCTGCAGAACTGTAACAGTACATTAAATGGTTCCTGGGGATCATGTTTCACCTGCAGTGTCATCTCTCTTTAACGTAGTCTTTCTTCAATACAATGCCTTTTAAATTAAATACAGCAGCAAGTTGGTAACTGAGTAGTTCTGTTCACTGCTTTTAATAATTTTGAGATAGTCTGGTTATTAATTTTAAAAAAAATCCCCATATGCCTCAGCAGCTTGCGGTTGAGCCGAACACGTCCTTGATATTAATCTCCGAAATAAACATCATGCGTTTTACAACCATTTATTTATTCATTTTCTTTAAATGATTAATGTACGCTGTCGTTTTATCATGTAATATTTCGATGCAGGTTCTTTCTTTCTTTTTTTGGATGCTGTACATTGTACAGCTATCTGACCAGTAATCTAGCTGAAGAGATCTTTCCCCAACCCCCCACTCTCCATAATTTTGTTTTCTCATCGGAGAAGATGGTGGTGGACAGACAAGTCATTGTGGGAACAGTGCAGCATTTGTATTAGCAAACTGAGCCTGGCAAGAGCCAAGCAACTCCCCCGATTTTGTATTAAACGGATGGATACCTCCAACGTCTCTCAGTGCCCATGTGAGGCCAACCCATTCTCCTCGCATTGTTTGCCTCGACTCCTCTGCATTCTCTGACCTCAAACACATAAGCCTCTTTCACTGTTTATAAATGACAACAAGATGTGTCTTTTTATTATTTGTCGAGTATGAGATATAGCGGAACATTTGAACTGCGGGAGGGGCACAAAAAAAACTTTACTGAAGTGTGTGTGTGTGTGTGTGCGCGTGCGCGCGTGTTAATTTTTTTTCATGTACCATCTCTTTCCAGAGTGTTGGTGCTGCTGAAGCAGTTTCTTAACATGGGTTATTTGGGTGGTTTGCCATTGTTTTCACAAAGTTGTTTGTCCATGCCCTATCCTTTTAAATGCTGAGCATAAAGCAATGACGTAGCATATATATATATATATATAATTTATTTATTTTGAATAATCTTTTGTGTAACTCAGCTGAGGCTTGAACCAACCGACCTCCCAGAATTGGAGCAGACGCTCTAACCATTATGCCACCGAGTCTGGTTTAATATACTACTACACCCACTCCCTACGGGAGTGGCAGGAAGGGTCATGTTATCATCCTCTCTGTGCTATATAGATTACAGTAGATCTAGGCTCGGGTCTGTGAGTCTGGGGGGATGCGATAGGCATGGAATGCCTCAAAAAGGTTGGGTTTCCTCCCTTTCAGTTTAGTGTTAAACAGCAGTAGCTACTGTTTGAAAAAGTAATCATACATGTTTGTGGTTTATATTATTATTTTTAACTTCTGGTCGGGGTACTCCACGAGAATTACTATTTTACTCTATTTATTCCACGTGGATCAACCAACATTCCACGAGTACTCTATTTAAACACGTTAACACGGCCTTTGTCCAAGGAGGAAAACGCCTAGGGGGTATTATTAGTGTTAATATTGTTTTGTAATAGCATTAATATCATGCTAATTATCATTCGTTTCGTTATTACTTTTGTTATTAGAAGCGGCCGTGGAAAAACTCTGTGATAAGCTATCTTAACACGGATTTCACCCAAGGTGGAAAACCCCAATGGGGAGGGTGTGAAATTGAGTTGCTCCAACCTCCATCTTGTGACCCTTCTAAGTCTTGTCAAGTTTGGTTGAGATTGGATAAGTCGTGGCCGATCTAATGTGGTCAAAAAGACAGACATAGAACAAATCGCATATTTTATTATGATTCACATGTCGGCTGACAGGATGGCCGAGAAGTTCACACATTCTGTTCTAGCTGTCTCGCCTGGGTTAGAATCCCGACCCAGCTATAAACTCATCCCGATGTTTCACATGCAGGGTGATTCATCAACGTGTGTGGCGTCTCTCAGATGGACGTTATACTCGGCGTTACATCTGCCGACATTAGTTGGTGGACGTTAAAGATTCCACGGTGGTGTCCTACACGAAGAGTAGGAGAGCTCTCTCTGGCACCGTAGCCAAGTTCTAACTTTCTTCCCTAACTACTGCTGGGAGAGGGATGGCAAACCACCCAACATTACCCTGGCCTAGAAACTGCTGTGCAGTACAGAGTATGGTACATCGGATTGGATATACTGTACATGTATGTGAAAAAAAGGTCAGAAAAAACTTTTTTTTGAATGAAAAAAAACATGAATCTCCAAAAAACTACCAAGGAAGGAATGACAAGGTCAGAATGACATCACAATACATCACAACAATCCTTTAATGGGTTGCCATCCCAACATATTTTGACATTTTTCATCTCAATCCCACAGCAAATAAAATACACGGACCCTATAAAGTCACTCAGGGAAAGTGCATACCTCCGCCACGCAATGTCTCTTCCAGTGGAGCATATCAGGGCCAATAATTTTTTGAGGTATCGTGCTATATATTGTTTGTGGCGCTATCTGATCTAAGTGGTGAAGAATCACTTAAATATTCTGATAGCTCTATCTGGATCCGGATATTCACCAAAATCTAATTGGTTTGTCCTTGTCACACGCACATGTCTGCAAAGTTCCATCCAAATCCGTCCACAACTTTTTGGGTTCTCCTGCACACAGACATGAGTGAAAACTCACTCATAGTGACACTTGGCGAAACGGAATGGCACTCGGTACAGCGCATACCTCCACCAGGCCTCACAGTTTAAATTTTGCATCCCACTGATACGTCGGATCTGAATCCGGACCTTAACCAAAATCGAATCGGCTTGTTCTTGTCACTTAACCAACTCGTCCACCTCGTTTTGTTATAACTTGTCCACGACTTTTCGAGATATCATGCCATACATAGTTTTTGGCCCCATCTCTCAATGGTGAAAGAATCACTTAAAAAAAATTTATCGGATCCGGATCTAGATTCGAATCAATTAGTCCTTGTCACGCACTCAACCGGTCCACCAAGTTTCATCTGAATCCATGCATAACCTTTTGAGATATCCTGCAATATCCTTTTTAGCTCCATCTCTCAATGGTGAAGCATGCATCAGTTAAAAATTATAGAAGCAGACAGACGGACAAACAGACAGACAGGAGTGAAAACATAACCTCCTTCCACCTTTGGTGGTGGAGGTAATTCCACAAACCCACACTATAAATCTACAACTACGTCTAACATAGATATCTTAATACAATTGTTACTATTGCCACCAATAACAAAAATATCAAAAGATGTCGTGATGACAATCCATAAAATGATTGTGGTGATTCGTCAATGTGTGCACCCAAAGTAGAAGAGAAAGTGTCAAACTACACTTTGAAGAAAGTATCAAACTACGCTGAAGGTGTCCTTGCATATAAAAGATATTCTGATCATCGATCACAAATGTTAAGACCAAACTTGCTCGTTTTGCACCCCATTAATGCAAAATCGACACGTTAATCAATCGGAACGACTGAGGTTGTCAACTTGTAGCGTGCTGTATCTACATAATATTGCACATGAGGATTGTATTCCATGTTTTTAACTGCCATCTTGATCAGTCAGACCACCCATTGGACAATCTGGACCCAGCTCAAACTGACTTAGTTGTTTTCAGAAATCTACATGTGCCTGGTTATTAATGAAAGCTTTGATCAAGTGGTCATTGTAAATCTGACGATTTGGAGCTACCTGGTCAGCAGCAGCAACCGCAACGATAATAGCTGCAACAGTGGCAGCAGCAGCAACAGCGGTGGCAGCTGCAACAACAGCGGCAGCAGTATCTGCTACGACTATGATGATTGCTGCAACAGCAACAACAACAATAGCAAATTTTATGGAAAATCGATATGTTGAGAGATGTGAAATTTTGTTTCGTTAACTTTTTAGCTAATAAAATAAGTTGCTGCTGATTGCCGAGACAAATATCCTGAACACTGTCTCTGCTCACTTGATGTCTTCTCTACAGACTTGATTGTCCAAATATATGCAGATTTTCATTCTCTGAGTTGTCTTTCCATATTAATTATATGTTGACAAGGTAATGTCACATTTTGAAACATTTTACAGGGTGGGAGGGGTGGGGCATAAGAGCTTTTAAGAACAGAACGAACACAAGTGCATTAATTTGGGAATGTGTATCGGACCGGGGTTCAATTCTGAACTTGTCCTGCTGGGAGCATCATTGCTGAGGCATCGCTGCGCCTCTGATTGCCATGCACATTAGGATAGGAATTGTAAATTTGACTAGGGTATCAATGTCAATCACATACTCCATCAAAACACACTGGCTGAACATCCACCAACAAATGGATGCCTAACCTAATAACCATCTGCGGGATAATCTGATAGTTTATAGTCTGGTCGAGAATCAAACCCAGATGAGACAACTCTGAGGCAACCGCTGCGCCATCCAGTCTGACATCAGCTAAATTGATGATCAACATTACAAAACAAAGTTTTGTATTACAGTGACTATTTATCATTATTCAATCACAACCTCTTGTACTACGTGCACAAAAATGAGCAAATCCATCGCTTGTTCATATAAAAGGGCGGTTACATTTTTTTTTTTTAATTCAAAAACCTAGTTGCTTTTGTTGATGAGAAATGGAAATTGGTTCAAATGTTTTATCACTCTTGGTCACTGGGATCTTGATTCCACTACCTCCCCTGGTATTGCCAATGGTAAGCCTGGTGTTGGTTTAATGCTCAAGGTGGCTGGCTTAAGATCTTAGAGTCTTGAGTTTGAGCCCCTGTCGTGCTGTTGCATAACACCAGGTGGGTTGACTCAGCCTGTCATCCTTTGAAGGTCGGAAAAATTGAGTGCCAGCTGTACTGGGAACGGGGTACTGTATCAGCGGCACCGCCACACTCCCAGAAATGATGCATCCATCAGCCATAGGCTGCATATGAAATAATATTTGCCAATGGTATGGCAAAGAAGACCTCTCGTTTCACAGAAATTCAGAAGTTTTTGATTTTGCATTCCTTTCTCCTACCTTCACTCTCATCATGGATGTTTTGGCTCGTCAATTATGAAGCGAGGAGTTTTTGATCAGAATAGAGTACAATAGAACAGTGGAAGTACATGTTGTTCAGGCATATGTAGTGCAGTGACCAAAGAATGCATGTGACAACAAACTCTAGTTACTCGCCTGTCTTGTGGCACAGCAGGTGTTTCTACAACACCAGGGTTGACTTAGTACGAGTGCAAACACGTACGGCTGCCATGCTTCCTAGCAGTTGCTCTGCTCCCACTTTTTTGTTCATATTTGATGACGATCACTTACCTATAAGCTTGTTAGTGAGATGCTGCTGTCGTGAGGTCCGGGTATTGTCGATGGTGCGATGTTCGTATCCAGCCGATGCTTGACGCCGTCATGCCTTCCAAGCCCAAATCCCTGCCGATAACTGCAGGCAGCAAAGCGGCAACACCTCTAAGCTGTGTTCACGCAGAGGCTCTTTTCTTCGGGAATATACAGACCAGGTCCGTCTGCCAGTTCCCTGCTTGAAGCTTGTACGCTTTGCCAATGTTTGGTGAGTCCGCAGTGTTTGTGCTCGGGGGAGGTACCGGAGGTGGGATCGGCTGTGCAAGAGACAGGGTTATGTGGGTGTGGCATATGTGCAGCACTGGGGTCTTTGGGGATGTTGCTTAGCCTGTTAAAAAAACCGCCCTGACCACGTTTTTCTCTCCTGCCGTTTGGAGTTTTCTGTGGCAAATGCGTCATTGTAACTCGCTCTCAGGCATCTCCACTACCCCCATCAACTGTGTGCCTCAAATGTTGCTGCAGCCGCATTGCATGCCGCATACTGTAATGACGTCTTCTTTGTGTGTGTGTGTG
>CM068953.1:140343969-140372714 GCA_035128595.1 Eptatretus atami | reverse complement strand
TGTGTGTGTGTGTACATGTATGTGGAATATAGTTGATGCTACAATCCTGACGATATTGCCATCTGAAAACATTACCATTTTATCAATAATCTCATCATCATTCTTTGAGTGAATGAAGTTGTTTGCGTTGGCTCCATTTCTACTCCATGTTCTTGTGATGGTTCCATTTCCACCCCATGTTCTTTTGATGGTTCCATTTCCACCCCATGTTCTTGATGATGGTTCCATTTCCACCCCATGTTCTTGTGATGGTTCCATTTCCACCCATGTTCTTGTGATGGTTCCATTTCCACCCATGTTCTTGTGATGGTTCCATTTCCACTCCATGTTCTTGTGATGGTTCCATTTCCACTCCATGTTCTTGTGATGGTTCCATTTCCACTCCATGTTCTTGTGATGGTTCCATTTCCACTCCATGTTCTTGTGATGGTTCCATTTCCACCCCATGTTCTTGTGATGGTTCCATTTCCACCCCATGTTCTTGTGATGTTCCATTTCCACCCCATGTTCTGTGATGGTTCCATTTCCACCCCATGTTCTTGTGATGGTTCCATTTCCACTCCATGTACTTGTGATGGTTCCATTTCCACTCCATGTTCTTGTGATGGTTCCATTTCCACTCCATTTCTTGTGATGGTTCCATTTCCACTCCATTTTCTTTAACCAGCCAGACTCAGTGGCGTAATGGTTAGAAGGTCCGCTCTGAGTCTGGGAGGTCGATGGTTGGAATCCTGGCCGAGTCATACCAGACTTTTAAAATTGGACATCCTCCTCCTTTGTTTGACTCTCAGCATTTAAAAAAGGATAGAGCATGGACAGCCACGGATTGGCAACCATTGCACAAGTTTTGATTGGCCTAATGGCCTGTTATGAAGCTCCTTGTCAGGGAACTCTTGAACTCATTGTGTGTGTGTGTGTGTGTGTGTGTGTGTGTGTGTGTGTGTGTGTGTGTGTGGTGTGTGACCATGCAGTCCTGTGCATTAGTTGTGGCAAGTGAAATCCACGTTCTACATTGAGAGTAAAGAGACTGAATTGCAGTTGAAAGAGCAATTGCCTGGGGTCAGTTTCAAAACCGAGACGTGTTTTTTTTTTTATGGATCTGTGACTGCCTTCACGAGAATGCTTTGTTTGTCCCTTTGTTTGGGCTCACAGAGTGCCAGTGTTGGCAGTTCACTCTAGCAGGGATGGTAATGCATGACTTGTGGGGGGGACTTTGCCCAGAGGCCATCATTGTTGCCACAAGCATGACGAGGACCGATTTGAAATGTGCTCTGATCTCAGCAGAGAAAACTTATTGCATGATCTTACTTGAATGCAATTAAAATAAAAAGACTACTTTCTATTAAATGTTATATTGATGAATTGATAAATGGTTCGATGGCAATAGAAATGGCTTTAAAAACTTTTTGTAGGTTTGTGTGAGAGGTTGTTGAACTTACTGTGATGGAAGTCCTTCACGGTTGTGAAAAAGGTCAAATGTAAGTTTGAAAAATGCCATTACTCGAGCTGGTGTTGATGCAAGAATTAGAGTAGAGTTGAATTTATTTCGTGATTATACTATTTCCGACTTCCTCCACTGCCACCCTCCCTCCCAATTAAAAAAAAAAAATCTGTTTGTACAACTGAAAACATTTAATGGACACCAATGTAAAATATATTTGTGCTTATAATCGGACATCCGATCGAGCAATTGTACACTTCGCTCGAACAGTGATGCCATATAACTGAATCTATCAACCAATGGCAACTGACTGAATTTCACATGCATGATGTTGTACGTGCTGCCTTCAGTGTCTGTTGTTGAAAAGACCACACTTGCTTTTTTTTGGATTTTTTTTGATTGGATTTGGATTTTTGGATTTTTTTGGATGGATTTTTAAAATTTTAAAAATAAAAACCGACATTTAGCAACGATTCTGGCTCGGTCTTGATGTACATCATCCACTCGGTGGTGTAATGGTTGGAGCATCCACTCCAAGTCTGGGAGGTCAGCGGTTCAAACCCCAGCCGACTCGTACCAAAGACTTAAAATGGTACGTGCTCCTTCCTTGCTTGACATTCAGCATTTAAAAGGAGAGAGCAGAGACGATTCAGTGAGAATGTCCAAATGGTATACTGCTCGATGCTTCAAATGCACTTCTAAGGAACACGATTGGTGCCCTGTTACTGACTCCAGAGATTGTCCACTTTCAGTTTGTGACGATGCCGTACAAGACGGATCAAGCAGAGCGACACGCTTCCTTTAATGATGCAATAGTGTGTTTTTTTTTTTACTGTTCAAGTCATCCCTTGCAATTGGAGCATCCATCCCACAACTATCTTAAAGAATGCAACAACATCCATCCACTTTTTCCCAGCCATGCAACCAATTCGCACAAGCCAACATTGGTCATAGACACAATGGTGTCGACAGCATGATGTCGGTGACGATGGTGAATGTCATCTTTGCTAATAAGTCAAGATTTGATCTTCTGTGATCTGCGTTGTGATGGTCATCAACGGGTTTATCATCGACAGAACTGATGTGCTGTTTTGTCGAGAGGAACGACTTGGTCTGGACCTTCATGTGTGCGCAGCAGCAGCAACCTTTAACCCTGTTAACCATTTTATCCAAGCAACAGTTGATATATCTGCTTCCACATCCACTGAAATTCACCGTGTATTCAAGTACTGTACTTTGATGTGCCTTGCAGCAAATGGATCATAGTCTTCAAAATCTACCTCGGGCACTTCTTGTCTTGCGCAGAGAGCTGTTCAAATTTCTGGTTGCCATCCAAAGAGCAACTGTGTCGTAAGTTTTATCCCTGTGTCGTAAGAGGCGACCAGGGTTGCGTCAGGAAGGGCATCCGGCGTAAAACATGTGCCAAATCACTATGCGGATCATACGGATGATCCGCTGTGGCGACCCCGAACGGGAGCAGCCGAAAGAAGAAGAAGAAGAAGAAGAAGAAGAAGATCCAAAGAGCATTTCATGTTTCGTGTTACTTGAATGAACACGTATCATCGGCGGTGTTGTTCTTTTGCCCGACACAAAGGTACACAAGGAACATCCTTGCCTTTGGAGCTACCTACTGGTCTTGTCAATATTCATGGCTCGCATGCATGTGTTCATCACAACAACCATTGTTCTGTTGGTAACTTTGCAAAGACATTTGCTTGGGGCTTTCTGCTAATCATTTAAATTCAGATTTGAAGTATTGTTCATTTTATGTTATCTAAGATCCGTTGCCTGTGAAATGTGGTGGACTCTGATTTGGGTAATTAAGTTCATTTTCCTCGTCAGAATGTAAGACTTGTCTCTTTTATTGCACAGCTTGTCTCTTTACTCTGGCAGTTTCCCTAACAGTGTTCTCGTAAGCTGTTACTAGCAGATGCATATCACGTGGTCCATTCCAGTAAATTGCATTCTTGGCTAAAACAATATAAAGATGTGCCAACCGAACGTGATGCGTTTTCTTTTGTGTGCGTCTGGGCACGCACGCGCATTGCTGTGCAAAAGGTCAGACACATTCAGGAGTTACAATACATGGATGTTTTGAGCATCAGTAATGGACAAAAAACCTCCACTCGTGTTTTCTACTTTTACAACAACGTTGACTGTTGTTAAATTAAATGTTTTAGTTGAGACGAAACCAAGCTTGTCATTTAAATATCTTTAATTCACATTGATCAGAATCTTCAAAAGCTTGTGATCACAACTCTAAACAAAGTAGAAAGAGCAATCGGGGATTGCAGACCCTCGGCAGGACTTGTTTTCCGGTTTTGTCCTGTTTTTGTGTGCTGCAGACATTAACAAGTTCCACATCCATAAGAATCTCAGCCGCCGGACCGGTTTCTTCATTTGTTGGCGAGTCGTCATCAGCAACAGCGTAGACAGCAACGCACACCACCGAGGGCTCCCAAGCATGGACCACGTGTAATGCCAATCGCAGTTGACATATAAATAACAAGACACAATTGCATCTCTCACCCCAAATTGGAGGGAATAACCAATCATCCTTCACCTAATTTATTACCCCAGTCGACGAGTATCGATCCTCATATTTATAGGATGGAAAAAGCGCTTGATGTTTGGATCGAGGACCAAACAGAAAAAAATTCCTTTGAGTGCACCCTGTATCTTTTTTCCCCCCTGCTCGTGCAAGCTTTCCCCGTTCACTTCTGCCTTCTGCTTCCCTCACGATCATCAACCTCCTTCAAGACACGAATGTTCGCTGACAGGCAAATTATATTGCGTTCCATTGCAGCCTCTTCTCTCATGAGCTCTTTCTGTCCCTGCTCATGTGAGCTTTCCCCTTTCGCTTCTGCCTTTTGCTTCTGCTTCTCTCATGATCCGGTAATAAACATCCTTCAAGGCACAAACGTTCGCTGATGGGGGAATTAAGTTTTGTTTTGTTCTGGCCTCTTCTCTCCTCACATCAGCTCTCTTCTCTCCTCACATCAGCTCTCTTCTCTCCTCACATCAGCTCTCTTCCTCTTCCTCCATCAGCTCTCTTCTCTCCTCACATCAGCTCTCTTCTCTCCTCACATCAGCTCTCTTCTCTCCTCACATCAGCTCTCTTCTCTCCTCACATCAGCTCTCTTCTCTCCTCACATCAGCTCTCTTCTCTCCTCACATCAGCTCTCTTCTCTCCTCACATCAGCTCTCTTCTCTCCTCACATCAGCTCTCTTCTCTCCTCACATCAGCTCTCTTCTCTCCTCAACATCAGCTCTCTTCTCTCCTCACATCAGCTCTCTGCTCTCTTCTCTCACATCAGCTCTCTGCTCTCTCTCTCGCTCGCGCTCTCTCTCTCGCTCGCGCTCTCTCTCTCTCTCGTCGCTCGCGGCTCTCTCTCTCTCGCTCGCGCGCTCTCTCTCTCTCTCTCGCTCGCGCCTCTCTCTCTTCTCTCGCTGCGCTCTCTTTCTCTCTCTCTCGCTCGCCGCTCTCTCTCTCTCTTCTCGCTCGCGCGCTCTCTCTCTCTCTCTCGCTCGCGCTCTCTTCTCTCTCTCTCGCTCGCGCTCTCTCTCTCTCTCTCGCTCGCTGCTCTCTCTCTCTCTCTCGCTCGCGCTCTCTCCCTGCTCGCGCTCTCTCTCTCGCTCGCGTCTCTCTTCGCTCGCGCTCTCTCTCTCTCGCTCGCCGCTCTCTCGCGCTCCGCGCTCTCCCCTCGCGCTCTCTCATCACCGCTCACGCTCTCTCGTGCTCTCTCTCGCTCGCGCTCGCGCTCTCTCCCGCTCGCGCTCTCTCCCGCTCGCGCTCTCTCCCGCTCGCGCTCTCTCTCTTTCGCTCTCGCTCTCGCTCTCGCTCTCACTCTCTCGCAGCCGATGGGGGCGGGTACACGACTTCGCTTGAAGAAAATGCCATGCCGTTCTGAGGGAACTTTCAACACTGCCCTCACCCCTCCCAAAATCCATGATAAGAGCCCTCAGCCTGCTCCCCCACTGCCCCCGCGTGCGCAAAACGCTTACTCGTGCATTTCTGCACTGTACCATGCCTGTGAGAAGTGCCGCACCTCGCAGGCCATGACGAGCACCAAGTGTCATGACCTGCACGTGAGATGTGACATGAACATGCATGTGAGAGCACCTAATGGGTTAACGACCACAAACAGGTCGAGGGTGCCCAATAAAATAATGTGCGGGAAACACGGAAAAGAATTCCGCCAGACCGAAGGACGACCGAATGGCCTCGGGAACAAAGGTTGAAAGCATCTTTGATTTGGGGGGGATTATTGGTGGACCATTGAAACGGGCGGATCGGGTGATGTAGGGAAGATTGAAAGTAGCAGAGGGGGAGGTGGGAAACATTACACTGGAAAAATACAGCCCAGTCAACACATGCCCCTTGAACAGTCCTTTGACAAAGGACTAGTGAAATAACTAATCTTGTCTCTACAAAGACTAGTGAAATAACTAATCCTCGGGTCACCGACGTGTCCATGTATGTTGTTCCCCTGGGGTGTTTTCCAAAATCATAACAATATACTGTATGTATATGTATTGTGTATATACTGTCGGATCCTACTATTAACAGGGGATATGTTTCTGAAAAATGCCGCAAATGTTGGGGCATTTTTTATTTATTTTATTTTTTATTTTAAACATTGTCTTGGCTCGTGGAAGAGTGATTACACAGAACAAACCAGGACACAACATCACAAAGGGAACAACAGGAGAAAGGGGAACCCACAACTGTAGGGCGGAGGGAGAAAGTGGTCGGAGACGGACACACAAGGGATGCAGGTAATGATGAGGGGTAAGGGAAAATGCAAAGGGTGGACAATATGGATGCATTTTGATTTTTTTTTCCAGTTTGTGATTTTTGTCAAGGTCTGAGGAGAGGGAAGAGGCTGCTGCCTGTCTGTCAGAAGGATGAGATATTCTTATGGAAGAGAGTGGAGTCATCAGCAAAGGGATGAAGAGGATTTTCCAGAGTTGGTGAGATAATTGATGAAGACTCGTAATAATATGGGGCTAGAATACTGCCTTGAGGTACTCCAGCCTTGGCAGGGAGAGGAGATAGCAAAGTTCCATTAAGAGCCACACTTTGATTACGAGAGTGGAGGAAGTCAGAAATCCAAGAGTGGAGTTAGCCTTGTATTCCATGCCAGACTGTATCAAAAGCTCAAGATATCTCCAGAGCCTGATCTCATGTCTGATATTGAGGGCCTCCACCATATGTTGGGAGAATAGAAGTAACATGTCCAACGTGGAGTGACCAGGTGCGAATCCGAATTGGTGATCTGAGATGAGGCTGTTGGGAAAAAAGGAATAATTTTAGGTCAACCGAGATTATGGATTCCATGACCTTGCTGATGATTGGAGGTACAGCAAGCTAATTGGGCTGTAGTTAAGGGGATCCATTTTTTGCACCTTTTTATGTAATGCTGTGATGTTGGCTGATTTCCAATTTCCCAGGTGGATATAGGAGACTAATCCTGAAGTGTAATATGCGAAGTGTAAAAAAAAAAGCCAATATGCGAAGCGCTCTTGTGGAAGCAGGTCACACTTTATGACCCATGAATACGCAGGGTTCCCTGATCACGAATCCGCGAATAGCATGGTCCGACTATATACGTGTGTGTATGTGTGGATGTATATATATTTAATGTGTATGTGTGTGTTCAGTTATCAAGCAGCTAGTTTGTGCTTGCCAAGCCAGCCGTTCCTTATCCACGGTTTGGAACAGAGTGCTTAAGCCACTTGGCGAGCGCTCTCCAAATAATTTGGTTAGTGAACACACTCTGGCATGCAGGGTGTACCTGTGTGCGGGTTATTCAGTATGTGTCTGAAATCTTCCTTGAGCACGTTTTTTCCCCAGGTGCAAGGTATTCCAGTCGGTGGGTTAGTTGCGTGAAAATAGGGCAGTTGCAAAAAAGAGATGTCTACAGGGTGGTCCAAATTTATGTGCAACATTTTATTTCTCCACATTTTTTTATTTATCAATTTTTTTTTTTCAAATAATACACAGGATTAATTACATTTTTGTTTATTATAGCGAAAAAATGCTTCTTCAAGCCAAAAGGTGTGGTATCAAAAGTGATTGCTGAAGTGCTCAATCCAATCACTGCTCTCTGGATGACAGCTGCCACACAGACACTGAAGTTGCGATAGCTCGACTGAGAACTGGAGCTGGTATTTGTCTGACTTCCCCTCTGTTGTTATTTTTCAACACCTGCATTGAGTGTGGGTTGTTTTCGTAGACCTTTGCTTTGAGGGATTCCCATAGGTGTTAATTGTGTCGATACAGATCTGGGGAGTAGGGAGGTCATGGGTTGTCCGTCCATGGAGAAGTGAGTTGATCACCTGGGAAATGTCGTCTCAAAAACTCCAAAGCACCATTAGACATCTGTGGTGGTGCACCTGCTTGCTGGAAAATGACTGAATTCATAGTGATGTCTTGCTACCTTCTCAATGCCCGAAGGAATCTTCTCTGCATCGTGTTGACTCACTTTGTCCGGCTTCATTCTCAAAGAAGAAAGGTCCTATTATACTACTACGTCCAATAGCACACCATTTTTTGCTGCAGAAACAGGTTGTTCCATCTGTTGGTGCGGTTGGTGTTCTGCCCAATATCCCATGTTCTGTTTCTTGATGTTACCGCTGAGATGGAAGTGGGCCTCATCACTAAATATGTTGTCTGGAAAGTTCTGGTCGTCTTCAGTCGGCTGGGCAATGACGGTTTAAAATTTGAAACAATCCCTCATTTCTTTCGGTCGGCTGCTGCATTGACTGGATGTTGTACGGATGCAGTTTCAGATCGTCGTGTATAATTCTCACAACCGTCTTGCGAGAAGTACAAGTCGGCGTGTCGATGTTTTGTGAGAAGCCCGCAAAGCTTCTTTTACAACGTCTATCTTGTCGGGTGTTCCTGCTTATGGTTTTCACCCACTGTCCTTTAATTTTGGCTTTCACACTTCCAGTGTATCTGAACTTTTCAACAATACATTTGATGGTGTTGTGTTGTGGAATTCTTCATTTGGATAGAGCCCACAGAACTGCCTTTGTGTAGAAACCACAAAAAAAAGTCTGCAAAATGAGTCTGCTGGGGCACAAATAAAAAGATGGTCACATTATTAAAATGATGACAACTGTTTGAAAAGTTGCATATCATTTTTCAACCATCCTGATTATGTAAGTCGCACATAATATTATTATTATTATTATTACAGAAATACAAAAACAAAACAAATGTGTATTGTATTGTGGATTCGGATTTTGTATGAGTGCTTTGCGTGAATCGAGCAGGGTAATATATTTTTTTCATGCTCCAATATAGTTTATCAATGCATGACTGTGGAATGTTGTTCCAAATATCCTGCAGCACTTTATACAATTTATCCAAGGTGTCTGTTCTCCATTTGACTTCCTCAGTACCAATATAACCCCACATCACCTCAATGGTGTTCCTTTCAGGACTTTGCATAGACCAAGGCATCTTTGTGAGTGTTTCATTAGCCTCTTTACAATCCAGATAGTTTTACACCACGTTGGCTGTATGCTTGGGGTCATTGCCATGTTGGACGATGCATCTCCGCCCAGTGAGACGCGTTCTTGAGGAAATGGCATGATGGATCACAACCTGCCTGTATCTGTCGGCAATCGGTGTACCTTCCATTTTATGGAAATCTCATGACATCCTTATCTGAGATGCAGCCCCACATTTGTATAACCTTCTCTGACTTTGCCTTACCTCAGTAAAGGTTTTTGGAACGACACATACATTGAAACTACTTTGCATTAATGTGTATCTTACCATTCTTGAAGAAACACTCACAACCAACCGGACCTTCAGCTAAAGGAATTCACAAAAACTTTACTGGATCATTTTATATGACATAGAGAAGATGCATTGAGAGATTTAGCATCACTTTTGGAAAGTTTGGGCTGTCATCCTTGAACACTTCTTTTGACAACAGTGTCGGTGTCGTGTATCTTCCTCAGTCTTGTATACAGCTACTATTGATACCTTGAGTCGGGCAGCAATCTACTGCATGAGGTAGCCTTCCTTTGCTTGGACTTTCATTTCTATCTGCTTGTCGTGTGAAACTTTCTTCCTCGTAGCCATAGTATTCACCACACTAAAATGCAATTAGCACGTTTACTTTTATCGTCCTTCTGAAAGTGCTTCACTTTCTGATTGCTTGCATGACAGCCAATCACTGTGTATGGTTCGAACACATGACTGTACTGCGGAGTATTTCATAATTACACATGAGATGTGATTCCATCACGTGTTGTTTGCATTTTATATACATTTTTACTTCCACTGCCGAAGGTGGACGAAGCTTATGTTGTCACCCTTGTCTGTCTGTCTCTGCTCTTCTGTCTGACCGTGAGCATGATATCTCAAAAAGTTACGGACAGATTTGGATGAAATTTGTTGCGCAGGTTGGGTGTGTGACGAGGACGAATTCACGCGATTTTGCTGAAGATCCGAATACGGATACGAGAATTTAAATAATTATTTAAGTGATTCTTCATCATTGAGATGGGAGCAAAAACGATGTATAGCACGATATCTTTAAAAAATTGTGGACGAGTTGTGACAAAACTTGATGGATGAGTTGGTTAGGTGACAAGGAGAAGCCGATTTAGATGTGAATAACCTTCAGAGTTGGGTGTATGAATTTATAGAAAGATGTGATAACAGTGAGTAAAACTGAACCTCGTTTCAGATATGTCGTTTAACAACGATATTCGGCATATGAAAGAATTGATGAGCAGTCACAGAATAACAGGCATTTCACATTGTTCTATGTATACGACTTTGCACACTGATGTCAAAATGTCAAACGTTTTTACATGCTCGCTGTCACGATTGCTCTGGCAACCAAACAGCCACATGATTTTCCATGTCTCAGAACAAGGTGACCAGGAGGATTCAGGTGTGTGCGAATGCATGGAGGTGGGTGGAGGGAGTAATGGCGAGACGTAGATATCAAGGAAATTGAAAGGGAAGGTTCTGATGTGTGTAATGCCGGCCTGCCTTTACGACCTGGAGACGGTGGCACTGGCAGGCGACAACAGAGACGGCAGGTTTGCGAGAACAACTGGTCCAGGAGGATTGCGGGAGTGAAAACAATGGATGTAAGGAGGATGGATGAACTGATGGAGTAGATTGGGGTGCAGATGAGTTTGATGAGATTGGTGAAATGCCAGCTGAGATGGGCTGGACACTTGATGCGGATGGGGGAAAGAGAGAATGGCAGAGTGGATAGATTGAGGGAGCAAGGTGGGAGGAAAAGAGGTTGACAGTGGTTGAGATGGAAGGATTGTGTGAGGAGGGATAATCATAAGGTAGGGGTGATTAGAGTGTGGAGGGAGTTGGCTGAGGACAGAGGGAGGTGAAGGAGGACCGTGGTCAGGGCAGAAGCTTGGTGCCATCGGATCTTGCCCCTTATAAAGGGAAAATGAGTAAGAGGAGGAGGAGAAGCCTCAGCAGCAACTGTTAAACAATGTAACTTTAAAAAATTACCCAAGTTGGGGGTGACTGTCATCTCTGAAGCTCTGTAGTTGTGGATCTCTGATCGGCTTAGAATGGCTTCGATGTCGTCTGTCTTTTGGTTCAACGTACAGACGAAAGCCCGGAGATAAAAAGGATAGAAACCTCAGAAATCAAATTACAAATTCGAAAAATACGACCCGACCCGATTCAGATATTGTACCCTACTATCATAAGTCCGCCGAGATCGGATAATAAATGGCGGAGATAATGTTGAAATTAACTGATTTTTCAACTTTGGAGTGACCTTGACCTGACATTGACCTTCAATCGTGTTAAAGTCATACCGTCGTGCATCACTCATCGACCCCTACCTACATACCAAGTTTCATCAAGATCGGGCGAAATTTTTTTGACCGTATCACATCGATTTTTCCAACTTTGAAGACGCGTGAAACTCGATAAAGCCGGCCCGACCAAATTTAGATATTGTTCCATATTATCAGAACCCGAATAAATTTCGAAGATCGGATCACAAACGGTGGAGGAGATAGATTTTGAAAATGGACGATTTCGCAACTTTGGAGTGACCTTGATGTTGACTTGACCTTCAATCGGGTCAAAGTTCATACCGTCGTGCATCCCTCATCGACACTCTACCCACATACCAAATATCAAGAAAATCGGAAGAAAAAATGGGGACGTACGTAGTAGGTACGGACAGACGGACGTACGCAGGACGGACATCGAGACTGGTTTTATTAGGTCATCTTGTTAGAGATGACGAAAAAAAAGGTGCTGATAAACCGAATGGATATGAAGCAAATAATATATGAGTAGCAATTACAAATAGGTATTGACAGTTACACAATTATAACAAGTAAAAAAAAGACAAACCTTCATCGCCCCTGTTGTTATCTCCGCCACTGAACGTGAAAGAGCTGATGTTTTCACCCCACTCTGTCTGTTTATTTGTTTGTCTGTGTTTGTTTGTGTACAGGATATCTCAAAAAGTTGTGGATGGATCCGGATGAAATTTGGTGGACAGGTGTGTGACAAGGACGAACCGATTAAATTTTGGTGACGATCTGGATCCGGATCCGACTACTAGAATTTTTAATGTGATTCTTCACCATTGAGAGATAGGGCCAAAAATGATATGTGACATGATATCTCAAAAAGTTGTGGACTGATTCAGACACAACTTGGTGGACACGTTGGGTGTGTGATAAGGAAGAATTGATTCAATTTTGGTGAAGATACGAATCCGGATCCGAATCCGATAATTCTTTAAGTGATTCTTCACCATTGAGAGACCAGGCTAAACTAATATATCCCACAATATCTCAAAAAGTTGTGGACGGATTCAGATGAAACTTGGTGGACAGGTTGGGTGTGTGATCACGACAAATTGATTCAATTTTGGTGAAGCTGTTACTTTGCTGTTGGCAAAGATGCGGAGGATTGAGAGGCGTTGTAAAAGGGTTTTGGTGTAAATGTCCGAAGATATCGGGAGATGCCAAAACCTTTGTTTTGGCATACATATTTTGATATCCCCAAATTGGTATTGCAATGAAAATGTTTGATTTTGAGACGGTACCATTGTACCTGGGGTAATTAATTTTGTCGGGGAGACATTAATCTTGTGTTTGTAGGTCTCAGACTATGATTATGTGGGATTTACTGTGAAGATGCTAATTATGCAATCTTCCAGAGACTGATCTCTATGCCAAGGATTCCATCTGAGAGTTTTTAGAAAACTATTTCAACAAACGCAGTTTGTGTTGAGCACGTGCTGCATGTTGTTGTAGTCCGCCAAGCTGCAGTCATTGGCACGATGCCACTTGTTAGACAGCCAAAGTTTTGGCGAAGATTCTGTGGTTTTGCTGAAATTTAGCCCCTATTCCCCGAACAATATTCACGCACCCACTCTGCTTTATGTCCTCCTGCCTTGGCACATTAACTCATGCCCATAGGATACTTGGGTCACAACAAAGGCCGATACTGCATATGGTTTTATTAGCTGTGCAAGGGTATAGGAGGGAGCAGGGAGGAGAGCAGATGATTATAATGATTTTTGTATATATATATATATATATATATGAGGTGCTAAAGTATGTGAATGTTGCCTTTTTAGCACTGCCAGGTCACCCTTTGATTTCGCGTTGAAGAAAAGTTCGATGTACAAGGGCAATTCAAATTTGACAGAGAATTTTGTTGATAAATGGGAGAGTAATACATTTACATTGATAGTTTTTGTTTAAAATGTTGTTTGCTTGTATGCACGATCATGTGTCGCTTCCCTTTGATGATTGAATTGCAGCAACATAATATTTAGGTGGAAGAGCAGATACTTCTGTTAGTTTTGGTCAATTGAAACATCAAGCATGTTTGTATTTTGGATCTTGGCTGCACAGTATGATGATTGTTGTCTTTTTCCCTATTTGATTGGTGCAAATCATTGGAAGAGTGACACGAAAGTATATATGCAGTGATGCCTTGCTTCGTACGACCCTGTAGACCACTGATTTTGTTATCGTGCTGTTTGTCCTGGAGAAAATATTGACGTAAAATTATGAAGACAATCCATAACATGCAGCGCTCGCCAAGTAAATGTACCCGCCGCCATTGTTTGTATCCACGTGCACTGAACCAATCATGCTCTTCCATCCGAAGAAAGCTGCATGAAGCAACCAAGAAAAGTTGCACAGGGTAAGCCTTTTGCTGATTCGAACCACGACTGCAGCATTAAATGATTTTATATTTACCAACTTGCACAAGCATGAAGAACCAGACTCGGTGCCATAATGTTTCGAGCGTCCCTTATGAGTCTGGGAGGGTGGTCATTCAAACCCCGGCCGAGTCATACCAAAGACTTTAAAACATGGTTTGTGCTGCTTCCTTGATTGACGTTCAGCATTTAAGGGATAGAACACAGACAAACAGTGCTGGCAAGGCAATGGCAAACCACCAAGTATAACCCATGCCAAGAAACTACTTTGACCGCACCAACTTTTTGTAGAAAGTATGATGTAGCAAATCAAAAACTTCATTTTCTTTGAACACTTTCCCCTTTACAGTCTTGAGATAAAGGACGTGGGAAGGATTTCTTTTTTTTTTCAATTGTTGCTTTGTGTTTTGGAATGAACAAACAGTGCTGGGTGCTGCAATATTTGTCTAAATGCTGAATAACTCAGTCACTCTGCCTTCAGGGCATTAGACTGTGTGAATATTTTTTGAAGTCCTGCTAAACCGAAGGTTTATGAAAGTGCCAAGAAGGCGATTTGTGTTCTCCAGTACGCAAGTACATAATTCTATTGAGATAAATTGAAGGTTTTAAAGGCTGTGGGGAAAAAAAATTCCTTGAGGTTACTGTTGTTGATACGACGTCTTTTACACCACCTTATTTAACACATTGAATTAGTTATTCATGCATGTTGTGTGAACAGTTCAAATTTGTCATTTGGAAATGCGCTCTCCGACTCTCTGGAAAATCCTCTATATCTCTTTGCTGATGACTCCACCCTCTGCCGTACCAACGGTCATCCCTCAGACCGCAAGCAGCAGCTTCTTCGCTCACATGCTGATCTGGATAAAATCACAAACTGGTCCAACACGTGGAAATGTCTTTCAATCTGGACAAATCTCACACTCTCACTGTGTCTCTCGAAGGACCGTTTAGAACGCCCCCCCCCATCCACTTTCTCAACAATCCTCTGGAAGAAGTCCTTTCTTTCAAACTTCTGGTCTCACTATCTGCCATGACCTTTCCTGGGAAAGCCAATTTCAAACCTCGCCTCCAAAGCCAGTTGCCGACTGGGAATCCTCCGTCGTGCAAAGCCCTTCCTCGGTCGACCTGAGCTCCTGACCACTTACAAAGCTTTTGTCCGCAGCCTGATGGAGTACTGCTCTCCCCTTTGGGCTGGTGCTCCTGCCTCCCACCTTTCTCGGCTTCCGCTGTGGAAACCAAAGCATTTAGGATCATCGGCATCTCCCGCAATGAGGCTGAGTCTTGGGCCTCTCAACTCATTCACCGCAGGTTGGTCGGTGGTCTTTCTGTCTTCTACCGTCTCCTCTCCAGCCTCGCTCCCCCTGCCCTCTCTCTGCGATTTGTCTCCACCACATTTCCACAGGGCACTCAAGGTCCGCCAACAACCCCCTTCTGGTAAAACTACCAAAATCACGAATCACTGCTCACCCTCACTCTTTCATTCCTCTTTTTTCCCGCCTTTGGAATAAACTCCCTCACTCTATTCATTCCCATTCTTCCCTCCAGGCCTTCAAAACAGCTGTTCACCACCACCTCTTATCATCCCCCATCCAAATCCTCAATCTTTTCTACCCCCGATAATCCACCCAAGCCCACCTCCTTCAAATTCCCTGCTTTCCTTCCTGAAAGTCCTTGTAATGTCCATTTTCTATTCCCCATGTTCCCTGTCCCATCCCTCTCCCTTCCACAGATCTCCTAATGTCTCTGTTCCCCACTGTTTTGTCCTTCCCACTCCCTCCCCTCCTGGCTCATGCCCTCCTTGATGTGCGTTGTGTGTTAGCTCTCATACGAGCCTCGACAAGGTATACAAAAAAAACAGTACTTTTTGACATCACGAAAACAGTAACTTTCCTGTTTGGAATGATTTTCAATTTTGTTTGCCTGCCAGACAGGCAGATGAAAAGAAAATTGCACCCATGACCGAAGGAAGCGCTGCAGTTTGGCATTTCCTTCCTGTAATGCTGTGTAGCTCGAGCTAGCTCTCCCTTGTGTCAATTCAGTGTCTGCACTGCTTACAATTTTTTTTATAATGGATGGACATACCAAATATTGAAGTGGCGACTGCTTAAAAATTACTTCTCTCTGTGCGCAAATGCTTTCAGGAAGAGAATCCACCCAATTTGCCAAAGTACTGCTAAACCACAGGTTCATGTTCTGCAGTGTTCAAAATATAGCATCTATATTACAAAAGGAGCCATGTCCGTTTCTGTCTCTCTGTCAGTTTGTCATGTTATAACTTGAGAATGGATTAAAGGATTTCAATGAAACCAATGACAGTTGATTCAGGGAATTCCCAGAAATGTTTGCAACACAAAAATAAGTCTGTTTGTGTGTGGGTATACTTGGGCACACGTGGAGAAACTGCAAAGCGCCAACTTGCGATGCCGGTTATCCCTGCATGGACAGGATTTCCAAGGAGTCCTTTTTAGTTAACTTGAGAAGGGATTAACGGATTTCAATGAAACCGACGACGGTGGATTCAGGGGAACTCCCAGGAAATTTTGTGATGCAAAAATATTTTTTAAAATATAAAAAAAGTACGGTTTGTGCATGGGTACACGGGTGCGCGTGGTAACTGCAAATGCCAACTTGCGATGCTGGGTTATCCCTGCATGGAAGGCAGGATCTCCCACGAATCATTTTTGGTTCTTGCCCCATCAATTAGCCAATGCATCAAAGCTTGGTATTCCCATCAGTTAAACAATCGGTCTTGTATGCTTGTTCAATTGAAATTAGGTAGTTCCTCGATCATAGACTGACGTCGACAGACAGACAGACAGACAGACAGACAAACCAAATCAGTTGTTAACCCTGCTTTTCAATTCACGCATGCAGGGAAAGAAGCATAAAGCCTGCTCATATTTGACAATGCAACATATGTGCCGCTTCAACACATCAGTGGAAAGTTTTTAAAAAGTGGCTTTTGAACCATTTTATTTTATTTTTTGTTCCCATTTCTTACACTTCATTCCCTGATGTTATTTTGGATAAATATTACAGCATTCCGCCAGCCAAAAAGTACAAGGTATGCTACATTGTGCTTAATTTTAAAACTGCTGCGAAAAGAATATCAACTTCAAAGCTAACACAAACAAGATCATTTTTGTTGTTTCAGGAGATTTTTGAATGCCCTCCCCTTGTTCCTGTCCAACTTCCTGCCGTGTTGTTATTAAACAAAGGACACAAAGAATGTGTGGCCATGAAAAATGACCTGCTTTTTCACAGCACTTCCTGTTTTGCATTGTCACATTGCTCTGAACATCACTCGCTTGCAGTCAAGTTTGTCCTGGTCACTTGTCTTGGCTCGCAAATCCATGCACACACACACACACACACACACACACATATATATATATATATTTTTTCTTTTGTTCATCTGGATTGACTTTATTATGAATATAAAAATGTTTGCAGTCCATCTCAGTCAAAGTTTTTGGGCTGCATGGTTCTCTTTAGCAGCCAGTCGGTTGCTCGATTGTTCACACATTCGAGAAGTTCACCCTTTGGCTTTGATTATGCAACAAGAAAAGAGGAGTATATGCTCATGTGCACTCATTTTATCAACACTACTATTCTCCTTGATGTCACAATATTTTCCATACGAAACAACTTGGACTTGGTCAAGTTCATGGCTTGTTACTTCCACTTTCAGATATGAACGTCTTTCAGAAAGCTCAAGTACTGTACCTTCAGAAAGTATTTACACCACTCGACTGTCACATTTTGTTGTGTTACAGCCAGAATTTAAAATGGATTACATTAAAAAAAAATTGTCACCGATCAACACAAAATAACTCATAGTGACAAAGTGAAATGTTTTTTAGAAAATTTTACAAATTAATAAAAAACGAAAAGCTGAAATGTCTTGTGTCAATAAGTATTCAACCCCTTTGCTATGACACTCCAAATTGAGCTCAGGTGCATCCAATTTCCTTTAATCTTCCCTGAAATGTCTCTCCAACTTGATTGTAGTCTGCCTGTGGCCAATTCAATTGATTGCACAAGATTTAGAAAGAAACACACATTTCTATTTAAGGTCCCACAGTTGACAGTACATGTCAGAGCAGAAACTCTACCATGAAGTCCAAGGAACTGTCCGTAGAACCCCGATAGAATTGTGAGGAGGTATAGATCTGGGGCAGGGTATAAAACAATTTCTGGAGTGTTGAAAGTAACTAAAGTACAGTGAGCTCCATGATTTGGAAATGTAAAGAATATGGAACAACCCAGACTCTTCCTAGAGCTGGCCATTCGACCAAATTGAGCAACCGGGCAAGAAGGATCTTGGTCAGGAAGGTGACTGCTTCAGAATGCATAAGACCAAAGACTGCGGCGAAGATTTATGTTCCAACAGGACAATGACCCCAGGCATACAGCCAAAGCAACAATGGAATGGCTTCAGAAGAAGATCGTGAAAGTCCCTTCGTGGCCCAGCCAAAGCCCAGACTTGAATTCCATTGAGAATCTGTGGAAAGACCTGAAGATTGCTCTTCACCGATACTCCCCATCCAACTTGACAGAGCTTGACCAAATCTGCAAGGAAGAATGGGAGAAAATCCCCAAATCCAGATGTGCAAAGCTGATACAGACATACCCAAGAAGACTCCAAGCTATACTCGCTGCCAAAGGTGCTTGTACACATTATTGACTCGGGGTTGAATACTTATTGACGCAAGACATTTCAGCTTTTAATTTTTCATTGATTTGTAAAAATTTCCAAAAACACGTTTTCATTTTGTCATGATCACGTATTTTGTGGAGATCGGTGACAAAAAATCTAAATTCAGTGCATTTTAAATTCAGGCTGTAACACAACAAAAAGTCAAGGGGTTTCAATACTTTCTGAAGGCACCGTTTGTCTCGGTGCAGTTTGTCGACTTGGTGTCTGAACTTAGAAATCCGTGGTGCAGTTGCTTAACAATAACATTCATATGGAATTTGATCTTGTGTAACATGAAGCATGTTTATATGAACTTTACAATCTGTGGTGCAGTTGTTTAACACAGAGGATAAAGCTTCTCAACAAATTAATGAACCAGTATGTTTGACATTGTAATTGTTCTTTTATAAGAAATAATCAAGATGTGTTGTAATTTAGACTTTAGTAAAACATCAAGGAGATTGTTATATACGGCAAAAATTAACTCGGGAGTGCCACACGACAATGATGAGCCAAGTGTTTGACCTCATTTCCTTATTTATGGTCGTACAGGATCATATAATCACTCGTTACGCTGTGTCATCATGCTGAGACTGAAGACCCCTTGCATATTAATTTCAATTCTGCATATGGAATATAAATATTTAAATGCAATTAGTTCACTTCCTGATAGAGAATTGACCTTCAAATGCAGACATGCAGGTGTAGACCAAGCGAAGCCCCTCTCACCGCCAAGGGGTGCATCTGAGACCTGTATAACGCTCGATCACCCAAAGTACTGTTATTTCACTTGTTTGTTTGTTTTTTAACAACAGTTTGAGAATGGAGTTCTTATTGTGACATTGACCTTCCACATGTTACAACTAGAAGGGCACTCGGTAGAGTGCATACCTCCGCCACGTAATTCCTGATCCACGAGAACATATCAGGCCCAATACATTTTTGAAATATCGTGCTATGCAGTACTATATCGTTTTTGGTCCCATCTCTCAATGGTAAAGAATCATTTAAAAAACATTCTAGTAGTTGGATCCAGATCTGGATTTTCACCAAAATTGAAACCATTCTTCCTCATCACGCACCCAGCCTGTCCACCAACTTTCATCCAAATCCGTCCACAACTTTTTGAGATCATGCAATATATCGTTTTTGGCCCTATCTCTCAATGGTGAAGAATCACTTTAAAAGTTCTAGTATCCAAATCCAGATCTTCACCAAAATCTAATCAGTTCGTCCTTGTCACACTGAACGTGTCCACAAAATTTAATCTGGATCCGTCCACAACTTTTTGAGATATCCTGCACATAGACAGACAAACAGATAGAAAGGGGTGAAAACATAACTTATTTCACCTTCGGTGGTGGAGGTAATATTGTGATTCTTGCAAATTTGGGGGAAATTGGCTCAGGGGTTTGGAAACATATTAAGAAACAAAGTAAACATCTGCCTATATAAAACAGTGTTTATTTGTCTGTCCCCCTTCATAAAGACATTTTAAGAAGGGTTTAAAGGCCAATCTTTTAACACGACTGTGTTAACTTAGTTCTATTAATTATTGAGGATAAAAATATAACTTAAAAAACATTTTCCATAAGAGTAATTACATCTCTGCTATTGGAAAATGTGCATGGTGCCTTGCAAACCGAGCCTCAAGGGTGGTGTGTAGAAGCATTAAAAAAAAAATGCAATACATACAAGGCGCAGGGAAGTGAAATCCCATGGAGGTGATGTGCAACTCACACAGAGTAAAACGAGTGTTCATTTATGTCAGTAGGATGTCTGATATATATATATATAGTATATATAAAATATAAGCACATCTGATGCTAGGCCGAGTCTTCAGACTTTGGAACGCTCACGAGGCTGTACCGTAGAAACGAAACGCCCCTGAAGATGAAGAAAATAGGGTCACATTTGTACATGTGGTGTTTTAAAATAATGATATATGTATATACCTGTGTGTATATATTGTTGCGAATTCGCGCCGTCGGCGTGCGATCGGCCACGTGACTCGAATCGCGACCGCCTCGCCCACCGGACGGACAATTCAGTCGTGACCCTCCCGGCTAACGCCGGGAATCCAGTCAGGGTGGACCTTTCGGCCTCACCACAACCCAGTCCGCATTCTACCCGCCGCGGAATAGGGTGAATCGCCGAAAGTCGATATACCTAAATACCGACGGGTACCTACCGAGGGGTTGTACCTCGCCACAGGCCGACTTCGGACACGGGCCGCTTAAGCGACCCGTTCCATGCTAACGGATAACGAGCGGTGTTATCGTCGGCCTTGACGGTTCAGATTAATTATCGGGCGATTAGCCCACGACGAACCCTTTACATGAAACAAGATGGAGACCCACGAAGGAAGGACGCAGCCGAAGGGGGAAGAATTCAACAAAAGCACGTTAATTCCAGACAGACACAATAGCACACTAAAGCAGGTAGTATTCACAGCAACAATTTAATTGAATAAATGCACAATATCAATAAAGAAAAGAACGACAAACTCAACGATGACGCAGAGCTACAACCGATTACGCGACACAGGACCACTTACACAATTGACCTATTCAGACACGGCGCCACACACACACGTTCACACAAACCCCAAAGAAATGGAAGTCGACTTCCCTTAGGTGTTTGAGTCCTTGGCGACCGTCCGAACCCAGTGAGAAAGCGAGAACGCCGAACCAAGAGAAGCGAGCCAGCGCCGAACCGAGAGAAATCAACGAACAACCCAGAGAATCAACGAACCCGGAGAGATCAACGAACCCGGAGAGAGAGAACCTCCTGCGCCTCTGCTTCTTATACGCCCGGCGCCCCGCCCCGTTCTCCGGCTCCACCTTCCTTCGAGGCGCTTCGAGAAGGGGGGCGTTCCCTCTCGTTCCCTCCCACCTGCGTCTTGTGGGGGCGAGGCGAAGCCGTTCTGGCGCCGGGCCAAGGGAGAAATTAGCGGGAAAACCGCGCGCCCTCGCTGTGGGGACTTCTCCTTCCCCCTCGCGTTCGGTTTCCAACGCGGAAACGTCGTACGTGGACCGCGAGGATGGCGTCGTTGGTGTGGAGTAGTGGCGAAGATGGTGGTGTGGTTGTGAGGGTGGCGGTGCTGGCGTTGTTGGAGTGGTGGCTTGGTTGGCGTTGTTGTTGGCGTTGTTGGCGTTGAAGTGTGGTTGGTTCGAAAATAAAGCAGAACAGAAAACGCCTAACTCAAAGTATCGCAGCCCGAATGAATCACATTAATTCCCTCTAAACAATGGGTTTGGGCTAACTACACTGTACTTCAGAATATAATCTCACCTACGGGACCTGAATGGTGTAATGCGAATTTCCACAGCGTACACTATATATATGTATGTATTATATATATGTATATGTATATGTATATGTATGTATGTATATGTATATAATATACATATTACATACTACATACATACATACACACATATATATATATATAATATACATTAACATACATATGATACTATATTATATATATATATATAATTATATATATATATATACATACATAATACATACATACATATATATATTATATACCAAATCATGTCTCTCACCCGTAGTGGGGCAGATAACAGCAATTTTTGAGAGGATCGTGCAATGATGATAAAGCATCAAATTTGGCACATTTGTTCTCCAGGGGATTCTAATCAAATCTGCCTGATTGGCCATTTGAAAATCCAAATTTGAATTTGAAAAAAAAAAAAACTTCAAAAAGTCAAGATCACAATCAATGTTGGATGCTGGCTGAGATTGGTGAATGTTTCAGAAACATCATCAAAGACGTTCCAAGTCTGCCACAGTTTTCTTCCCTTTACCGCGGAAGGCAGACACGACGTCACATCCAGTGAACGCATGGAAGTATGGATCCCTCTAGCTTTCTCAGGCCTCTTGCAGAAACTACCTCAGACTGGAATCCATCGGCCTTGGTTCCTTGGCCAAAGGCAATCCACATGTTCTCAAGACCTAGTTCCTGTAAGGATGGCAGTACAGATATTACTATGACTAGTACGTCCGTGTCATTAGCCTTAATGATAATGGACTTGCTACCATCCGTCGTTGCATCCCTGGCATGTACAAATATTCGAGTGTCAGCTTCTTCATGACAACATGGAGACAGCATCCAGTGACTTCCTTGTGTTGCTATGGCACCTTCTCCTTTTGTGACTATGACTGTGCTTGGCGTCTGTGCTTCACACATCTTTTCCGCAAGGAAGTGAAACAGCTCAGTCTTGTTGCTGTCATCTCGAAAAAAGCTTCTCCAGTTACTTGGGGTCTTACTGGTTCCTGTCATTCTTCTTCTGTTCCTTGCCCCCTTTTCGACCTTGCCTTTTCGACCTTGCCTCGGACTTCAGACTTGACTTCTTGTAAACATCAAGCACTACGTCCACCCTCTCGTACCTGGCACCATAGGATTCCACCTTTGGGATGATGTCTTCTTTAGCCTAGTCATCAATATCTTTGAAGTGCGTGGAGGTAGGGCATTGATAAGTGCTGAGCCATCAATGATGACTGCATCTCCCCTTGGTTCTCTGTCTGGGATGTTCACTTGGCTTCAAGAAATTCAGGCAGCTGTGACTTCAATTTTTTTGAAGTTTATTTTTTTTTTCAAATTGCCAATCGGAGGATTTGATCAGAAAGCCCTGCAGAACAGAAATGACAAATTTGATGCTTGTATCATAATTTGCACGATTTTTCTACTATCTACTACACTACCGTAATTGGAGTGGAGGGAATATCCAGTCTGCCCATGAGGGTGGAGTTTCTTTATAAATAATCCATTTTTCTATTTTTGAAGTGGTGTGCTCTAGTTTGTGTATAGAGGAGTGGAAACAGACCATCACTGAAATATGTGTAACGCTTTCACTTTCATTCGGCCTGGCTTATCTCTCATGTGGCTGCAGACGAGACATACCCACGCTGCTGTTATCTTGGATTCCAGTGATAATTGCAAAAATTCATGCTCTGTCACTCTTGCTGGCCTGGATGATGGAAAATTGTGTTTGCTGCTTATTTTCTGCCTCTGGTTACGATCTGACTGTTGCGTGGCCAAAAAAAAGAAAAGTTTTTGGTCATTTAATTTGAATGCAGCTAATTTAAATCGAGCAAGCTGTGAATAATACATATGAGGCAATAATGCATATGTGCTATGCGAATGGTGATGTGGATGTGTACTATTCATGTGTCCCTTTATCCTTTAAGTTGTCCTGTCTTGCCTGGGTTCGATTCCCGACCTAACTATAAACTGTCAGACTGGTTCTTCGCAGTTCGAGTGTTGCTTCTCAAAGCATGCCGTTCCTCTTCTACAAGTTTGAATGGAGACATTGAGCATTATTTGGTTGACATTAAATATTCCCATGGTATCTTTCGCGAAGAGTAAGCGAGGTATTGCCATTACCCTGAGCAGGTTGCAAATTTGTTCCCCAAAAATGGTGTTTGTAGTATGTGGTCTGAGTTTTTCCTCATTATCCTCAACACAAGGTTACATTGCTTGATTTCTCAATGTTGTTGCTGTGTGGGCAGCATGTTCTCCATGATGAACAAATTCATGCTCCTGAGTATGTACAAATCCTATATATTATTTTGTGTTAACGTCTGCGCGTAATTTGACGTTTCTCCTCTGAAACTGCCGGACGGATTGTCGCACTTTCGGCATGCGGGTGGTCTGTGGTGTAATGAACAGCATGGGCTATGTGAGATCGCGCCAGACGGACAGGTTTGGGAATTTTTGGCGATTTTCTAATTTTTACATTCGTTTGCATGGCGACGTGTAACGTCACCGCTGAGAGGCGTAATGACGTCACGACATCATCGGTCATTCGCTGACGTCATTACGTCTGTCGTCGACAGACTGTCACCGCTGAGAGCGCGTAATGCCACTCCTAGAAAACAGCGTCTGCAATATAAAACCCTCTTCTGCACATGCTGACGACCTCAGAAGGTGCATGTGATACAAAAAATGTAACAAGAAACATTGTATATACAGAAACTCTATAAATCACATTGTGAACACTGGATTATATTGACGTCCTAACGAACCCTCACTTTCGAAACTTCGCGCGGAGCGCGGGTTTGGCTAGTTAACATTTAAATTTCCATATTCAGGAGAATCATAGCAATCATCATCAGTTTCTTTTTAAAGTGGGTCAATAATAATTATTGACCCACTTTAATGGAAACTGATGATTGCTATGGATGCAGTTATTACCTTCACCACCAAAGGTGGATGGAGGTTATGTATTCATCCCCTGTTTATCTGTTTATTTTTCTGTGAGCACAATATCTCAAAATGTTATGGCCAGATTTAGACGAAACTTGGTGGGCAGGTTGGGTGTGTGACAAGGAAGAGATTCAGTTTTGGTGAAGATCTGGATCTTGATCCGGATCTGATAGTTTTTTTTTAAAATCATTCTTCACCATTGAGAGATAGGGCTAAACTCATATATGGCACGATATCTCAAAGTTGTGTGCGTGCGTGCGTGCGCACGCATGTGTGTGCGTTATACTTTTGTCTCTTACACACTATTGGAATGTATCTTTTGACCCTTTAGACTGCTGAGACCCCTTCGAACTTTGAAGACCCCTAAAACCCAAAAAGTTCCCCGAGGATCCTAACGTCCCAAAAAGTCCCCGAGGACCCAAAAGTCCCAAAACGTTTCCGAGGCCATAAAAGACCCCTAAGACTCAACTATACGACAAAAGAATCTGAGAATTTGCACGTTTTAAACATACGCCATGTTAAGGTTTATAAAGCAGCTTAATATGTCCTTCTACCACTGCCTGGCATTCATTCTGATTACAAAATACATAACAAAAAACAATGATAACATTGCAACAAAGTATGTAATAATATATCCAACAACAATAAGAATAGTAGTTTCATATGGCAATAATAATAATGAACATATATAATCCCTGCATTTGCCCCAAGCACATTTGGGCGAGGTGAAAGGCAAGCTCATGCTCAAGCAGTACAGCAGGTGGGTGTGCAACAAGGCTGTGAAGACCAATGAAAATTTGGTCCATTGGACTTCTTGCACTGTCCTACCTCCCACTAGTGCCTTTAAGTGGACCTCTCGTTCGCGCAAAAGCAATACGTATGTACTATGCATCCTCATCTGGCTGACATGGGTAGCGCTAGCATGAGTAATGCGGGTGGCGCGAGCAGGAGTGAAATGGGTACGAGCGACCCCAGTCTATTCTGAGTGAGCACAGTGTGGTTTACCGCTTCAGGAAGCGCTATGGTCTCTGTAACATTAAACTGTCAGGCGAGCGTGCCTCCATAGACCACGAGGCAGCCAAAACATTCCCTGCTCAACTTGTGCAGCTCATCGAGGAGAAAAGCTACCTGCCAGAGCAGGTGTTCAATGCTGACGGGACTGGCGTATTTTGGAAAAAGATGCCGACGTGAACTTTTATCTCGAAGCACGAGGGGACAGCATCGGCGTTCAAGGCCCCAAAGGACCGGCTATCTCTCTCTGTGCAAGCACAAAAAGGGGACTGTACGATGAAGCCCATGATGCTGTACCGTTCTCTGAACCTACGTGCTCTCAAGGGCAAGAACTGGCACATGCTGCCCATGTTTTGGAAGGCCATCAGGAAGTCGTGGGTAACAACAGCAATTTTCTTGGACTGGTTCCATAACTGTTTGGTCCCTCAAGTAGAGAGGTATCTGGTGGGGAAAAAAAATCCTTGCGTTCAAGGTTCTCTTGCTCGTCGATAATGCTCCTGGCCACCCTAAGGACCTGAAAGTGGCTCAACCGAATGTAAAGGTGATCTTCCTGCCTCCCAACACCATGTCTTTGATCCAGCCACTCGACCAAGGTGTCATCTCGACTTTCAAAACATATAATACCCACCACACCTTTCAACACATTTTGGATGCCCAGAGCCCACTGTCGGGCAGTGTTGGAAAGAGTACACCATAGCCCACTGCATCGGTGCCATCAAAGAGTTGCTGGATGAGGTGAGAGCCTCCACCATCAATGCTTACTAGCACAACCTGTGGCCACAGGAAGTGAGGAACTTTACAGAGTTTCCTGGCAACACGGGGGAGAGGCATGAAATTGCCCCGTTGGGAAGGCTTTTGACGACATGGAGCCTGAGGAGTTAGATGATCTTATCGCCTCGCATGCCGAGGATCTTACCAAGGAAGAGTTGTATGCCATTACCAAGGTGTCCGAGGAGGAGAAGGAGGAGGAGGTGGGCAGTGATGAGCATGAAGAGGTGTCGAGGTCCAACCTCATGGTCAAGTTCCTGGGTGAGATGCTGCAGACATGGTCAATTACCGACAGGATGCAAGATGCCGATCCGGTCCTGGAGCATTACCTCAAGTTAGAGGGGCTTGGGTGAAGTGATGCTTCAACACAAGGAGCTACATCGAAACCTGGAGCAATCTGCCAGGCAGCTGTTGATCATGCATTTTTTTTTTTTACTCCCTGTTCTCTCCACTCCAGTAGCATCAGCACCATCTCCTGCCTGTCCTACCTCCCCCTCAGTGCACGACTCATCAGCGACCTCATCTGCATCATCAGTGACATTCGCAGCATTTTTCATAAAACGTGAACCGCCGGGAACTTAACCCCTTTTTCCATTGAAACAAATTCGCGGCATTTTCCAGGAATGTATTCCCCCATGAATGTCGGGGTCCAACAGTATTGCTAAAAGGAGAAGTGTTTGTGGGCCCACACGGGCGTGTTTTTTTTAAATTCCTATTTTTAAATATTCACTGCTGCCGCTAGCTTGTATTAACAGGAAATGGTCAGAACTCGACATCTCATTCACTGATATTTCACATATCTATACATTACTAAAACTCTCATCTTGTATGTATGTATGTATGTGTATATATACATATACATATATAATATATATGTATGTTCCCTAAATACAGCCAAAACGGTACAGGATAGCACAAAAATTTTAGGGCCACCTTAATCAGCATTCGCCTGCGGTGTGCAGCATCAAGGTTCGTTCAAATCGGGCAACTAAAAAAATTATTAAAAAATCAATTCCTGATTCAGTCAAGTACTCTTTGGGAGTATTTGATCAATGCAAACAACCTCAGCGGTATAGTTCGCTGGAGCTATCTTTTTTTTTTCTTGAAATGATTTTTTTCATCACCCACTGTCACAACGGGGCCCCAACGGGTTCACGAGTCATCGAGTTTCCTTTATTTTTGTGCATCTGACTTGCATCCAGAAAACCTTTTTAATATCGCTCTTTTTTTAAATGCTGAAAATTATGTTAAGATTGACTTACAGATTTCACCTTGTCAACAGCAGGGTTAAAAGCGCCCCCAGTTAGTAGAAGTGAGTCCCTGAAGATGCGCACACAGCACATGCGCGAAAGGCCTCGTTAGCATTCATATGCCATTTCAAAAGTCCTGCATTGTCTGGGAATCTGACGACTGTGTGGGAGGTTCAAAGCACTCTTGTTTTGCTCACAACTCTGTTACGTTCATGTATATTTATTCCTCATGATCTTTGTCAACTTGGTACAGAAAATAAAATTCTTAATGCAATATTTTAAAAACTCTTTCTTTTGAATCTTTTTGTTCTGAAATCTATTGACACCTTGCAATCATCTACTTCCTTAATTTGACCTCTTCTCTTACCTCCCAGGCAAAAACAGGCCATTCCTTTCCTGTATTAGTTCTCCGCAGACTACTGTAGTAGGACCTGTTACCAACTGTAGTATATGAGAGTACTATTGTCATATCCTATAGTTCTAACTGGAGCATTTTTGCCTGGGGCTATCATTATATGGAAATTGGTTGCTTTTGAATTGGAACAATATGTTTCCCTGAAAAATGTATATTTGTTGTCATCCTTGCAAATAGTTTTCCTAATTTTCTCTTTTGAGATGCTCGATAGCTCAAGCAAACCTTCCAGAATGGAAGATCAAAAGATCAAAATATATTGGCCTTTTTTGTGTTTTTCTTTTTTTGGGGGGGGCATTTCTCAGGGCACAGTGTTTTAAGGCTGCCCTACATGTTGCATTGTCAGCAAGCAACAGATGAAGATGGTTCATTTCTTTCATTCGTGTATCAAAGTGCAAATAATTGTTCAAAAAAGAACATTTATTCCTGTTTTTATTATGCATTGTACAGCATGAGGATTCATCAACAGAGAAGATGACAACACTTTGTGATGCAACTGCAGAAAGCATGTCTGCTGATGAGCAGTTTCACCTTGCCAAGAAGATAAAGAAAGAGAAAAAGAAAGAGCTGAGGAGACAGGCCCTGGAGGCAGGGCAACCTCGACCTAGCAAAAAAAAAAAGGTCGCTTCAGAAAAGATCGAGCGTTGGACTACCTCAAAAGGTATGAAAAAACGAGGTTTATTGCCTTTGGTGAGGCCCAAGGATCTCCTTACACCT
>CM068953.1:140310246-140325070 GCA_035128595.1 Eptatretus atami | reverse complement strand
CGGCTCGGAAACACTCTGGACAAGGGACGAAAGACCCAAGACGAAAAAGACCAAGGATGAATGACGGGACGAGACTAAAGAACCTTGATTCGCTCTCTTTTTATCGAGCCCAGAGTGAAGGAGGAGTCAAAACCCGGATTGAGACCCTGTAGGCATTTCTGCGTGTCCCCAAAGGTGTATAGACGCCACCCCGAGAAGTAGCCCCTCCACGCTAGATTCCAAAGGCAAAAATGGCCTCAGTTGCTCGCAAGCTCAGTCATGCAAAAGGAGCTCCGTAATTTCTGTGGGGTGCTGATTTTCGGGAGCGCTCTCCGGCCACGAACGCGCGCTGGAATCCAAAGAAACGCTGTTTGTTAGCAGAGCGCCAGAGCTATCCAGACGTCACCAAATTAATCCCAGCGCACGTTCGCGCTTCGAGTTTCACGCCAAAGTATTCTGGCTCGCCAACACCGGCTATGTTTCCCGTTCCCTGGCATCCCCAATGACTGTTGTGAGCGTCCAGGGCGTTGTTGGCAGTTGCGGCAGTCATAGTGTGCTGGGGAAAGCGCTGTTGTGTCTGCAGGAAAGATGTTGAAGCGTTTTATGTGGTTGAGGCAATTGTGGTGATGAGGTTGAAGTGGTTGGTCATGGTTGTGGCATTTATGGTGAAGAGGACGGGCATAGGTTGTTGGGATTTTTGGGAGGCAATAGAGCGATCATGGTGAGCATTGCAGCGTTGTGGTGAGGGTCTGAAGTGAGGCGTCAGTTGGTGAATGGCGTGCCGTTTGAACAGGGAAATGGCATGCTTATGCAAATGAGGCTACGGTGACGCTCGTTATTCTGGCGGCTCCTTCGTTAGCATTACTGCTCTGGCATACATGCATTTTTGGCGAGGTTTGTGTGTGAAATAGAATGAATGAAAGAAGAGGGAATTGAAGACCTAAATAAAAGCCATACACAAAGCATCTTGTCCAATTTACCCATTAGATATATGGAAGGGCGAACTAAACGAATACCGACGAGAAAACTGTCTCGGGGTCGCTCTATCTTGGGTGCTATTGCCCTGGGGGAGTGCCAGCTTCACAGAACCTCAACACTATTAAAGCAGGAGTGTCTGTTCATCCGTCCCTCCCCGAACTACTCCCTCAGTTTTGGGGCTGGCCCCGTCAAACCCTTTGTGGAACGTTTTGTGGTCTCAGCAGATGTCCTGAGGTGGGTGAGAGGTTTTATAAATACATCGAGAATGTTGTGTTCAGTTTTCGTCACCGCATCTGAGGAATAATATAGCTGCCAAAGAGTGGTTACAGCTTCAAACCACTCTATTAATTCCAGGGATAGATCGACTAAGCGATGTGAAACTGTTGAAGGAGTCCGGACTTGATACATTAGAAAGGAGGTGGTTACGAGGAGATGCTTAAGATAATGAAGGGTATAGACAAAATAAGTGCAGAGTAGAGTGACAGGACTGCTGACCACAGCCTGAGAGTAAAGAAGAGGAGAGTGAGGATGATAGTGAGGCAAGGGTCTTTCACTGGTAGTAGTAAATGCATGCAATGTCCTCTCTGGAAAGGTATTGGCAGCAGAAACTGTAGATTGGTGTAATTTGAGTTGGATGGGCACCTAAAAAATTTTGGTACATTGACATTGGTCAGGAATTGTGGGATGCTAAGTTATGAAAGAGTGATTGCATACCTATGTCATGATTGTGATGTATGCAAGAGGGTCTCTGCAAATGGTGAATGTGCTGTCTGTGTTTCTTCATTCCTCACCTTACAACCTTCATATCCAACCCCCTCCCCCCCCTCCCCCATCACCCACAAAGAAACATTATCCCCGAAGTGTGCAGTGGCTCATACTCTTGATGGGTCACCAATCTGTCGCAGGGTGCTGAAATTTCCATTCAACGGACACCGGAATCAAACTCCAAAAAATGAAGGCAGTGCAACAATGCATTCTCTACTCCACCACCGAGTGCTTTGTGTTGTCGAAAAATACATACTTTCATCACGGTAGTGATCTGAAACGTTTTACCTGTCGGTCCTTCAAAGGTAAATTTACCAAGATTAATATTCTGAAACCAAATACACCAGCGTCACACAGCACTTCGAGCTCCAGTTTTACTTTCCAGGCCGGTTAATTTATTATCTTAAACAATTCTGTGCCAAATGAGCACAGTTTGTCTTCTCTCACCCCCGCCACCCCCTGCCTCTCTTCTCAGCTTAGCTTTCACGGTTTCGGGAGAGCAATCAAACCGATCCACATGGACAATCCACAGAACATCTTGTCGGTGTGTGTGGAGGAGCGGGGTGTTTGTAATGCTGAGCAGTTCAACATTACTCATGTAATTAATATCTTGGGCAGCCTGAAGAAAAACATCAACGGTTTGCAGTTCACTGCTGTCCCGCGCAACCTCGATGAGAAGCTTTTGGCTTTGGCTAAAACCGTCTGTTATACATTATTATACTTGGGCCTGGAGCAGCTGCTGCCTCATGTTGGAATGATTCCAATGCGGTGAATGTTCTTGCTAACTCCTCTCTACAAATAAAACACACTGGTTGTGACCCCGTTTCTGATTATTGCGATTCATTTTAATGTCGAGCTGCCTTTATCCCCCCCCCCCCCTTCATTTTTGGACAGTATTTGTGATAGTCGTCTTGCAGTTTTTCAAATTGTTGTTATTCTTCGGTGACGCAAGTGCTTTTCATTCTGCTCTCCGAGTTGTTTTGACATGTTCTAAGCCACGAGGCCTGTGTGTTACATGCTCTGTTATTCTGTCAGCTGCAGACAGAAAAATCCAGACCGATTATGTATATCCTTTTTGTTGAATGTTGGGAACATGGGAACAGCAATTTGCATCACCTCTGACTGTAACCTCATCAAATAACCTGTTTACGATAATATTTTTCATTTTCGCTGCTTTTGGCTGTCTGCTGTGCATGCAATGTTGTCATCGTTTGTGAGATTGTTTTCCATTCGGTGGGTTGTTTTAAAACCACGAACGCCACCCAGTTAACCACGAGTTCCAGTGTCCACCGTCTAATTCGTTTAACTAGAGGTCACGTGTTACCTGAGCGGGAGCGCGCCCTCGGCAAAGCACCAACGTTGTCTCGATTAGATTTTTTAGGGGCCGAGCGTTTTAACCGCTGGTGCGTGCCGACTATTTTGGTCAAATCTGTGTAATTACCTCCCAGTCTATCGAGGTTCGGACAATGCTGGACCAATGGAAGAGAAGGACGAACACGGCACGTTGGAAGTCATCAAATGATTTATTAATCATAAAATAAATAATAAAAAACTTTTTATTTTCTGAGGTAAAGAAATGAATTAATTTCAAAGCAATCCAAATGAATAATTATCAGGCATATCAATCAAAATGCCAGGAAAGAGACAAAGAGCAGATGCTTATTGGGGGTCGACTTACTTACAGCAAAACACAGACAAGGTACCCAGCAGATCATTCGGTGGGGGGGGGGGGGGGGAGGAGAGTCGTCTCGCTCACCAGATAACTCACCAATGTTCGCACACTGTACGGAATGTGCTCGAAGGCAGACTCGTGCGCGCTCGCGACTTTGTTATCGTCCAGAGCAGGTCACGAATGGACACATCTTACTGACTGTGCATGGGTTCGCCATAACAATCGTACCTTCGGTCCTCTGCGGCCGCGGATGTTCCCCACGGAGGCGAACGTCTTCTCGCCTCAACGGCCAGCCAAGCTGGCGATCGGGCAGAGGCATGTTGTGTAGCTTGGGCCACGTGGCGCACACAGAGCAGGCGTGTTTGCTAGCGCTGGTTGGGGAGGCGTGCGGGACGACTCTGCCCTCAGCCGGTCATCAGGGCACGGCCGGGTGTTCTTGCAAAGCAAGTCATGATGTGGAGTTCGGTGTGGGTGATTCATATATGTCATGAGGTCGGAGCAAGACATTTCCACGGCTCGGGTCACCTTGCAGGAAATGGAATGTTGGGTTTCGGCCATCGCGGCCGAGCCGGTGCAGGTGGTTGGGGCCAATCAGAGCACCCAATTCGGGTGACGACATCGCTTTTCGGGTGGCCCCCACCCCGCGCCGCAGGCCTATCAAGGTCCGAGCGGAGCCTTCGTCGCTCTCTCTCTGCCCTGCCTCACCTCGCTCAAGCTGGACTTCGACTCGCCTACTGTTGTCATCACTTGGACTGCCCAAAGCAACAGACAAGGCACCAGCTGTCAGGGGGGGGGTACCGCACCACGGAGCATACCCCCCCCCGAAAACGTATTGGTGGCGCGTTCATGCAATCAAGTACAAAGGTACCGAGATCGTAGCCTCAACTCCTCTCCCTGCTTGTTTCAATACTCCCTCTTCATCGGGTTTTCTGTGTCTGTGTGTGTGCGTGTGTTTGTATGTGTCCTGGCGCCTGTCCACTTAAGTAAGACTGCAGAAGATCGTTATTGTTATCATTATTATTGTTATTGTTTTCACGTTAAGTCTGCTCTGTGTCCCCTTTTGTAAGTTGCCTGTAATTAAATCATTATTAGGAATGTTCCCAGCTCATTTTTGTGGTTTCTTTCATTGATCCAGCATGGTCCGAATCCCAACTTAGCCGGGACTTTATTCCCAACGATCCGTTCTTTTAGCCACTACGTCCTTGGCAGTGTCTCTCGGCTGCCTCTGATCCGGTTGAGTGATCCGATTCGGTGGAGTGATCCGGTTCGGACAAGGCGTACCGAGGGCGTGCTCCCCGGTAATTAAATCACGTGATTAATTAGGTGACCCGATGAACCCATAGACTGGAGGTCACGCGGTTGAGTTATTGGCGTCCACGGTCGGTTAAGCGACCCGCCGCGTCACAGAATTAATCCGTGTGCGACGGCCTACAATTCCGGGGAGTCTGGTGGGAGCCGAGATTGCTTCCCCTACCTCGTGGTCTTCTCACCCGACCCCCGGCCTGCAACAATATATTGCGGTTCTGAAAATTGCATGCCTCAAAGGCAATGGTGCCCAGCATACAGTGATCCCCAGGCAGTTATTTCGTGAGTATTTGTGCAGTCAGACCTTCCCCTCATGTCTAATGGGTTAACGGGACGAAGTGCGTTGCATGGGTCTTATCGCTCGGTCTAATTTTATCTCTATCTTCCATTCAATCCTGATTTTTATTTCAACCATTTCCTTTTATCCATGAAACAAGTCAAAGCAGGCACCGCACCCAGGCGGCCGCCTGTGAAGATCACAACTTTGTGATAACCACAAGACTGTACAGGACGCACATGGAGCTCCCTTTCACTCAAATCTGCAGCTTTTATAATTATGTCTGTCTTCTTTTCAACCCTGATTTACATCCAACCCTTTCCTTCAATCCATGACACAAAGTGAAAGGCGCAAAATGCCGATAACAGACATGCGCGCAGCCCTGTGATAATCACCACCGCACTGTACAGGATGCCATGGCGCACCTCTTCATTCGGGTCTGTGCGCTGATTTACAATGGCGTCTCACCATCGACCTTCGCTCGCCACTTTGGCTACCAATATCTCCCGCAAACGGCAGAGGTCATCCCGTGCCTCCTCGCCCCTCTGCCTCGATGTGGTCGCCACCATGCAGAAGCGTGCTGCACGGCCTAGTCCGCTCGGGCCGCGTGGCATGCGGACGGAACAAGCGTGTTGACCAGCACCAAATGCAGCTCGCCGGGAGGTGCCCGAACGGGCATGCGGGATCGACGCAACCCTCATCTAGTCGCCGGAGCACGGCCCAGGAGTTCGGTGCAAGGCGATTCATGTCGCGTTGTTCGGTGCAAGGCCATGTTGTGCCGAATGGGACCACTTCCGGCCATAGGAGCCTGGTAGGGCGGGTCCGGAACCCAATTGGATCGCACGATTCGGGTTGACGACACATCGCTTCAGGTTGTCACCACACCTTACACTACGGGGCTTATAAATGGCGGATCGCGAAGCCGTTTCTCTCTCTCTCTGTCTCTCTCTGTCTCTCTCTGTCTCTCTCTCTCTCTCTCTCTCTCTCTCTCTCTTCTCTCTCTCTCTCTCTCTCTCTCTCCTCTCTCTCTCTCTCTCTCTCTCTCTCTCTCTCTCGACATCCGCATTCGCCTGCTGCCCGCCATTCGCCCCACCATTTTTTTTATGGGCCCCACCCGCCAATTTTTACCATAAACGTAATCTGATTGAGCATCCATCCATCCATTGGGACCATACTCTGTGCAGAGCGTTGGTGATGCCTAAGCAGTCTCCTTGGCTATTGGGTACAATCCTGGACGGGTCGCCACTCCGACACAGGATACCAGCATGCTGGCACCCATTTTGCCGACCTCGAAGGATTTGACAGGCAGTCAACCCCACCTGGTATTAATTCAACAGCCGAGTGGCATTTGAACTCAAGATCCTCGGATCCCAACCCCACCACCCTAACCATTAAGCCAACACCAGGCATTGATTGAACATGGATGCTCCTTTATAATTAACTTGCACATCCAATTATTATGTAGGCAAATTATTTGAACAGGATACTTATTGGTGCACAATTGCTGACGTTGAAGTCACATTTGTGGTGAGCGGAAAACATGAAACGCTCGTGACAGCCATTCTGTGAAACCACGATGGAAATTTTCTGCTTATTACTGCTCAGGGTGACACAGAATTCAAGAAATTGTATGAACGGCCTGTTTAAGCAAAAAGGTTTTTCAACAAATATGTGAATGAATCATTTTATTCCCTGGGGGTGCATCACAAAACCACACTGCGGAGGAAAAAAAGAACTTAAGTCTGAATACAGGAAATTCAAAGAGCATAACCAAAAGGGTGGAAATTATCCAAAGGCATTTCAATATTTTTACAGGATTGATGCCATAATGTGTGATCGACAACTATCCACAGGTGAAGGTTTAATAAATGGGAAATGTTATACTCGGTGATGCCCCAAACCATGACAGCAATTTTTAGTCCAATTCAACTCCACGGGGGAACGTTTTCAGGATGAGATGTCTCGGAAGCTATCGCCACCCTCTCATTCATCTGTCACCTTTAATTATATCACGTGCACAAGTAACACTCACTGAGAGAGATACCGATGTCAACCCTTTGGTTGGCAAAGACAGACCGAGAGCAACTGTGACATTTTGTACACAAGTTCTAAAGTTTAGCAGCCCGTTGCACTGCAACATTATTTTTTAATTTTTTTTACTCAGACCATGCTACGTATCGAGTTGGTTGTGCCAATTTTGAGTGTTCTCTATGCACAAACCTCTGAAGCTTCGTCAGAATTTCTTGCCTTCTTTTTTAATGTCTCCGCAGCCGGAGGCATTGTTTTTGGGTTGATCGTACGTGCATCGCAGATTTTCTTTTTCCACAATAACTTGAACCACTGAAGGGATTTTCACCAAACTTGGTAAAAGTGTGTACTATGCTGCGGGGATTAGCTGGTTGGATTTGGGTTCAAAAGGTCAAAGGTCTCTGGTCATGTGACCTTTAATTGAAGATGTTTGTTGCCACAATAACTTGCGAACCACAGAAGGGATAACTTTGGCACAAGTATGGCCTGCGATACAAAGATAAATTTATTTGATTTTGGGGTTAAATAGGTCAAAGCTCACGTGCCCTTTGAAAATCATTTTGCAGATCATAACATGAGTTATAAGCATGATCTGATGGTTTCTCTCTCTCCTACTTATCTCTCTTTTCTCTCAGACTCTCTCTCCCATGTGACCTTCAATTGAGATCAAACATAACAATGGGTTGACATCTCATGTGGTCAGAGGCATATCCATTGACGCATTCGCATCAAATTTCTATTTTCTTGTTTAAACCTGCCCCCTGCCTCGTACTAAAAATGCAATGCTCCTATTTTCTCATGTTTGTAGAACTGTCTTCCTGAGGTTGTTCAATCTCACACTTCCCTTCAAACAAGTGGTGGACCACTATCTTTACTTGATACTTTACATTACTTGATAGTTCAAAGTTTATTTGCATTATTTTCATCCGAAAATCTATAACCTGTATAAAAGGAGCCAAGTTTCTCCATCATGGTTCATTTTCCTCCACCACTGAAGAGGTGAAGGAGGTTATGTTTTCACCCCTTTCTTTCTGTCTGTTTGTCTGTCTGTCTGTGTCGAGGATATCTCAAAAAGTTGTGGACGGATTCGGATGAAATTTTGTGGACCGGTTGGGTGTGTGACAAGGCCAAACTGATTAGATTTTGGTGAAGATCCGGATCCGGATCTGATAAATTTTTACATAATTCTTCACCATTGAGAGATAGGGCCAAAAACAATATATAGCATGATATTTCAAAAATGTATTGGGCCCGATATGTTCTCGTGGATCAGGCATTACGTGGTGGAGGTACGCGCTCTACTGAGTATCCTTCTAGTTCTAAATGGTTTCTGCTGTTGTACAATTATAAAAATGTTACTGGTGGAAAAGTAATACAGTAAACCCTCACCATTGGTGGTTCCCGCTAAAAAGTCATCACCGTACCTCTCGGCTTGGGTTACATTATTTAAGCTGCCTCGTTAACCTTCTGCTGTGTCCCATGTTCCCCGTATGAAGAAGGTTAGTCATGACTCCGAACAGGGGCTTTACTTTGTATTGGTTTACTCAGTTTTGTCATGTCTCAAAACCACACTCGCACTCTCTCTCACACACACTCTCTCCCGCTCTTTCTGTTGTAATAAACCTTTTGTTCATGAAAACCTGGACATGGTCACTCAGGGTATGGGACCTCCATTAAGCACTAGTGAGTTGGCTTTAAAAAACCCGGTGATGACTCGATTGTGAAGTGCGCATTTAAAACTACTTAAGATGTCAGACTCTGCTGAATTGCTTAATATCCGAACGAGCTGATTTGTCACTGTCACACAGTCACCTCTCATCCCCTTCCAACCTGGCGGTTTGTCGGGGTGGTTTGAATCCCTCGACTTAAACTGTGTGTGTGGTGTGTGCGCACGCGCATCAACGGGAAAAAGTTCCTGTGAATCGTTTACACCTTTGTGAAATGTTAAATGAAAACGAACACATCACGTTGTTTGTCATATCAATATTTAGTGTTTATTAACCATGAAATTGACATGAGAATGTCATCACGTGTGAGCAAGACGTGTCTCCAGAGGCTCAAATCGGGGTGCGGTCAAAAGTCAGTTAACAACTCAGCATCTGGTGTGACCACCATTTGTGTTGACACGTACTTGCCAAAGGTACATCATCCCACACATGTTCTAAGGGAGAAATAATTCATCGCAAACATGTTTCATTCATCCCACTTTGCATCCCACACATTATCTATGGGAGAAAGATCAGGTGAATGTGTCCAGAGAAAAGTGGGAATGTTCTGTTGTGTGATGAAGTCTGTAACCACTCGTGTGACGTGAGGGTGCACGTTATCCTGTTGAAGTGTGATGTGAGGTCTATGAACCTGCAGGGACGAGAGGGCGTGAGGACGGAGAACCTCATGGTACCGAATACCTGTCAAATTGCCATCAATGACCTCCAGCTGGGTTCTGTGATGTGTAGTGATGCCTCCTCATACCATCACTCTTCCACCGCCGAACGACGAACGTTGCAGAATGCATGTATGCATCAATGTCATGTTCCACTTCCCATCGATAAACCATTACGACTGTCAAGATGGAACCTCGACTCATCTGTTAGAGGTTAACAGCCCATTGTTGTCTCTTGAACCCCAGACGTTGTCTTTACCAAGCTCGGCACGCATGTCAATGGGGTGGCAACAAAATCAGACTTACTGCTGGTCATTGTGGTCTGATATGCTTGCTTACCCGATTCATGACAGTTCTGGCAATGGTTGGTCATAAGCCAGGGATGCTGTGAGCTGTCAAACTTGCTGTCTGGAATCGATTCCTAAGGTGCACCAATCAGATATGGTTACCCTGCCGACGTGACGTCACACGTGGTCACCCAAAAAGTGGACAGTCTCTGATGTTGCCAGTTTGTTGAAGACATCTCCAAAGTGACTTGTGGCGTAACACCAAAATCAGAGCCACAACGTTTTGTGGTATTCCTGTCTGAAGCATGCCAATAGCACGTAGACGTTCATTTTTGGAAAGGTATGACATCACGTTTACGACATTTCGATGTCAATAAAAATGTTTTTCACAGCTGGGATGGTTCACCGAATCGTGCTGCATTGCAATTTGCTCGGTACCACGTGTAGCACCGTCACGTGACTCGGTATATGTGCATGGCGATTCATGCGTGCAGTGCAAGTTCCGGATATTAATGCGTAAACTGGGGACATGTCAAGGCACATGTTGGCTGACCATTATATTGTTAAGGTAAATCACAGTATCATTTTGTGTATTTTTTATGGTGCACAAGAACTTTTTTCTGTTAGTATACATATCTACCATATAAAACACGTGTGTTTGTGTGATGTCTGTCCCCCTTCAAAAGGACGATTTAAGGAGGGTTTTAAAGGCCAATCTTATAACACGAATGTGTGCTCACTACGGTCTATTTCTTTCAGGATAAAAAAAATTCGAAAAACATTTTCCATTGAAGAGTAATTATGTCTCTTCTTTGGGAAATGTAGACGGTGACTTGCAACCAGGCCTCAATGGCGATGTACAGAAGCATTTTTAAAAAAAACAAAAAAACAATAAATACAAGGCACATGGAGGTGAAATTTGCTCCACGTGATGTGTAACATGCGCAGAGTAAAACGAGTGTTCATTTACAAACGTGCGATGTCAACTAAAGAAGATAAAAACACAACTGACTCTAGGCCGAGCTTCACGGTTTGCATGTCACGAGGCTATACCTCAAAATGAAAGGTTCCAGAAGTAAAGAAATATGGTAACATTTGTACATGTAGTGTTTTAAAATAACACGTTTTCTTGCTACAAAACATTATATCTCCAGTCTGAATATTTTGAATGAAATAATTCCACTGTCATTTTGACAGGCTTTTATACGTGGTGTGGTGTGGTGTGTGTGTGTGTGTATTTACATGTTTGTCTGTATATACAGTAATCCCCCGTTTCTCGCGGGGGTTACGTTCCAAACTCCCGCCGCTAAGTGAAAATCCGCGATGAATGGACGCCTCCCCAAAAAATCGATTCGTCTGGTCTGTTCGGTTTGGCAGTGATTGGGTTGAGGTGCCGGAGATCGACTGGTCTGGTCTGGTCGGTTTGGCAGTATTGGGTTTGCGGTGCCGGAGATCGACTGTCTGGTCGGTTTGGCAGTGAGTGGGTTTGAGGTGCCGGAGATCGACTGGTCTGGTTTGGTCGGTTTGGCAGTGAGTGGGTTTGAGTGCGCGAGATCGACTGGTCTGGTCTGGTCGGTTTGGCAGTGATTGGATTTGAGTGGCCGGAGATCGACTCGTCTGGTCTGGTCGGTTTTGAGGTGCTGGGTATGAGCAGTGCTCGTCCAACGGCGGCAACCTTTTTCCTTCCCGAAGCATATATCGAGCACCTTTACCTTAACCTTCTCCTGGAGCGTCCCAGGACCTTCCTCTGGCGCTCGGTTCCTTGCCAGAAACCTTCGAAGGTGCAGGGCGTTTGGGCGCCATCGTGGGGCTTGGAGAAAAAACGTAGAAATATTTCGAAGTTCACAAGCGAAACTTTGTCTCGTGCGTCTGTGTGACTGGTCGAGCACCACGCTTATAATTATTGCTTAAATAATTTATATTTTATACATTATTACCGCGATGTACCGGGGGAATCCGCAGAAAAATTAGTTACGTTCCAAGGAAAACCCGCGATGAACCGGAGGGCGCGATAGGTGAACCGCGATAGCGGGGGTTGACTGTACATTCACTGATGAGCCAAAGCATTATCACCACTGACAGGTGAAGTGAATAACATTGATATTCTTGTTACAGTGGCACCTGCCAAGGAGTGGATATATTAGGCAGTAAGTGAACAGTCAGTTCTTGAAGTTGATGTGTTGGAGCAGGAGAAATGGGCAGGAGTAAAGACCTCAGTGACTTTGACAAGGGCCAAATTGTTATGGCCAGACGACTGGGTCAGAGCATCTCTGAAACGGCAAGGCTTGTGGGGTGCTCCCGGTCAGCAGTGGTGAGTGCCCACTGACTGGTCCAAAGAGGACAAACCACAAACCGGCGACAGGGTGTGGTGCCCAAGCTCATCAATGGCCGAGGGCAACGAAGGCTATCCCGTCTGCTCCGAACCGACAGAAGTTCTACTGTGGCACGTTACAGAAAATTTAATTGGTTGGTCACAGGAGGAATGTGTCACAATCCACAGTGCATCGCACCCTGCTGCGCATGGGGCTGCGTAGTGCGTAGCTGCAGACCGGTCAGAGTGCCCATGATGACCTTGGTCCACCATCGAAATCGCCTACAATAGCACAGGAGCATCGGAACTGGACCTTGGAGCAGTAGTGGAAGAAGGTCACCTGGTCTGATGAGTTCCCGTTTTCCTTTAGTCACGTGGATGGCCATGTACGTGCGCCGTTTACCTGGGGAAGTGATGGCACCAGGATGCACTGGGGGAAGACCAAGCCGTGGAGGAGGTGTGATGCTCTGGGCAATGTTCTGTTGGGAACCCTGGTCCGCCATTCATGTGGACGTCAATTTGACATGTCACCTACCAAAACATCGTTGCAGACCAGGTACACCCCTTCATGGCAATGGTATTCCCTGATGGCAGTGGCCTCTTTCAGCAGGATAATGCGCCCTGCCACACTGCACACATTGTTTGGGAATGGTTTGAGGAACATGATGAAGTGTTCACGGGTTGCCCTGGCCTCCAAATTCTCCGCTTCTCAATCCGATTGAGCATCTGTGGGATGTGCTGGACCGCAAGTCCGATCCACGCGGCTCCACCTCGCAACGTAAAGGACTTGAAGGATCTGCTGATAAGTTTTGTGCCAGATACCACAGACACCGTTATCAGTATTTGTGGTTTCACCATTCTTTGCAGTCTCAGGGACGTAACTTGCACATACTGCGAGAGTTTACAGTCATCACTTTACTTAGTTGGACAGGTAATCATCAATTTACTTGGAACAAAAATTCCTTCATTTAGTCAAAGTTGCCCGTTTTGAAAGCCTCTCTCCGATTTTGAAGAAGCACTGAAGATTTCTCTCATGCAGCACTTCAAACAAAACTTTTACCATCACATGAAGTTATATTTCTTGAAGCAATGTAAAAATATATATATATATAAAAGTACATGGAAAGAGAACACAAACAACAATCACATCCGATGAGTGTTAACCCACAGCTCGCCTGCCACGCCATGATACCTGTGCTCATGGCTAATAGAGCGAGACAGGTAACAGTTGCAGTTCCTGTTTATGGTAACATTTCACAAAGAGAAACGTGCTGTCATATAACGCACATTTCTACCACATGCACTTGCAAAATGCTGCAATTTCTTCTTTTCATGTGACAATAGAATAACCGAGTTCATTCCTGAGTTGACAGCCAAACCCGGCTCGACTCGGACTCGGACTCGGCTCGGTAGTGCAACTCGCCGAGTTTGAGTTCGGTAACTCGGTTTGGATACAGCACTACCGCTGATGTAGTTATGAGCTGCTGTGAGGAGTTAGCATCATCTGTATTCTCATCAAAGGTGTACCATTTACCACTTACCCAAAAGGGGCCCGTGTGCATCTGTCATACATATTTGCATTATCTTCTGGAAACACCCTTCTCAGACAACACTCAGACTTCATAAAGACAAAAAAAGAAATGTTTCCATATAAAGCTTGTATTTTTGAGGGCCTTTGTGTGCTATGTTGATTCATTACAGTAATGGTCATGTTTTTCCTGCTCGCCGTGACAAATGTGAACTATCCTTCTTTTTTCTGTTTTTTTTTTTAAGGTGAAATTCGAGTCGAGAAGCAGCATCTTTCAGAAAATTCAGTTTGTGACTTCACCTTTGAAAAGTCAAATAGTTCTTCGGTTACTCTTGAACTCACTACTACTGAATTACTGCCACCTGGCACTAAAGGCATTGGGGAAAAGCTCACAATATAATTAATTGTGTGCATTTAATTATTAATTTTTTTGCATTCTCTCCTTTGCCTCTTTTAATGTTCATAGCTCGAGAAGAATTATGAATGGTACTTGACAGCCAAACCCGGCTCGACTCGGACTCGGACTCGGCTCGGTAGTGCAACTCGCCGAGTTTGAGTTCGGTAACTCGGTTTGGATACAGCACTACCGCATGTAGTTATGAGCTGCTGTGAGGAGTTAGCATCATCTGTATTCTCATCAAAGGTGTACCATTTACCACTTACCCAAAAGGGGCCCGTGTGCATCTGTCATACATATTTGCATTATCTTCTGGAAACACCCTTCTCAGACAACACTCAGACTTCATAAAGACAAAAAAAGAAATGTTTCCATATAAAGCTTGTATTTTTGAGGGCCTTTGTGTGCTATGTGGATTCATTACAGTAATGGTCATGTTTTTCCTGCTCGCCGTGACAAATGTGAACTATCCTTCTTTTTTTCTTGTTTTTTTTTTTTAAGGTGAAATTCGGTCGAGAAGCAGCATCTTTCAGAAAATTCAGTTTGTGACTTCACCTTTGAAAAGTCAAATAGTTCTTCGTTACTTCTTGAACTCACTACTACTGAATTACTGCCACCTGGCACTAAAGGCATTGGGGAAAAGCTCACAATATAATTAATTGTGTGCATTTAATTATTAATTTTTTTGCATTCTCTCCTTTGCCTCTTTTAATGTTCATAGTCCGAGAAGAATTATGAATGGTACACGTGCTTGTGCTTAACAGGTTCGTTGGATACATTACAAATACAGAGCACACACGAAGGTGGGTGCGGGAAGATCTGTGGGGTTGGGGGGGGGGGAGAGAGCTATGGGGGAGAGTGAGGTCTCTAAGCAAATGTACAGGGAGGGAAACAACTTTGGTTTTGGATGAATG
>CM068953.1:140285088-140299263 GCA_035128595.1 Eptatretus atami | reverse complement strand
ACAAGCATATCAATAATAACATACCAATAATAACATACCCAATAATAAACATATCAATAATAAACATATTAATCCCTCAAATGTTTAAACTGTTTGCCCCCGGCATTAAAATGGTAAAAAAAAATAAAAAATTAAAATGGTAATAATGATTTTAATGAATTATCGTATTAAATGAATCCTAGCACCACTATTATAATACTGGTAATACTGGTATAATCCTTACTGTATACCTACTTTTGCAGCCATATATATTACTATATATACTATATTAGGGTGGTCCAAAAACAGCAAAAAAAAATAAATAAAATTCCGATGTTGTCTCCACAAGCCTTAAATTATCTCCTACTATGATTCAATAACGCGCAATAAAATTTTTTTTAAAGTTGATCGGAGGTGATTTAGAGGTCGCTCCCATATGACGACTTTTTAGTTTCATGAGTTGGTTAAATTAGGGTATGGTCAGTACGATTTACGGGTACTTCTGGATGTCCGAGGTGGGAAATGGAGTGCATTTTTCGAACTCTATGGGGTCGATTTACTCTAAGAAATGACTGCACCGAATTGAATTCACTACCATTTCGAAAGTATGACCTAAAACAAGATTTATCATAACTGGAGTTGAGTAACTAATCCTACTCATTTCGATATTTTTCTAATCTATAATTAATTTGTTTGTCCATCTAAAATTTCTTAGAGTAAATCGACCCCACTGAGTTCGAAAATGCAGTCTTTTTCACCTAGAAAGTACAGAAGTACACGTAATCGTATCTGACCATCCCCTATTTTTCAATCAATGAAATTACAAACTATTAGAACATTTCGTCTCATTTACCAATCCACTTCATCTCTGCCTCTATTGCTGTCTCCACTCCGCCTGAACTTTTTTCTAGCCGGCCCAAATCCAGTGTTTTAGATTCATGATTCATGAAAAATATGTTAGTTATTTATTTAGTTATTATTATATTAAATTTAGGGTATGGTGAGATGCGAATCCTTACACTTCTGAACTTCCTAGGTGAAAATGGACTGCGTTTTCGTAACTCGGTGGGGGTCGATTTACTCTAAGAAATGTTTGACGGACAACAAATTAATTATAGATTAGAAAATATCGAAATGAGTAGGATTAGTTACTCAACTCCAGTTATGATTAAATTCTTGTTTCAGGTCATATTTTCGAAATGGTAGTGAATTCAATGTCGGTGCAGTCATTTCTTAGAGTAAATCGACCCCATAGAGTTCGAAAATGCACTCCATTTCCACCTCGGCATCCAGAAGTACCCGTAATCGTACCTGACCATGACCCTAATTTATTCAAGTCATGAGACTAAAGTCGTCATATTGGAGCGACCTCTAAATCAAGCTAAAAATTTTATGCGCTGTTATTGGATCATATTAGAATAATTTTAGCTTGTGGAGGCAACATTCTATTTTTTCGGACTTTTTTGGACCACCCTAATATATATATATATATATATATATATATATATATATATATTATATATATTATATATATTATACAGCTTGATGAGCCAAAAACATATGACCACTGCAGGTGAAGTGAATAACATTGATTATCTTGTGACAGTGGCACCTGTCAAGGGGTGGGATATATTAGGCAGCAAGTGAACAGCTAGTTCTTGAAGTTGATGTGTTGGATGCAGGAGAAATGGGCAGGAGTAAAGACCTGAGCGACTTTGACAAGGGCCAAATTGTTATGGCCAGACGACTGGGTCAGAGCATCGCTGAAGACGGCAAGGCTTGGTGGGTGCTCCTGGTCAGCAGTGGTGAGTACTACCGACATGGTCCGAGGAGGGACAACCACAAACCGTGACGGGTGTTGGGCGCCCAAGGCTCATCGATGCGCGAGGGCAATGAAGCTATCCAGTCTGGTCCGAACCGACAGAAGGTCTACTGTGGCCACAAGTCACAGAAAATTTTAAATGGTGGTCACGGGAGGAATGTGTCACAATCCACAGTGCATCGCACCTTGGCTGCGTATGGGGCTGCGTAGCTGCAGACCGGTCAGAGTGCCCAAGATGACCCTGTCCACCGTCAAAAGTGCCTACAATGGGCACAACGAGTGTCGGAACTGGATCTTGGAGCAGTGGAAGAAGGTTGCATGGTCCGATGAGTCCCGTTTCTTTTAGATCGCTTGGATGGCCATATACGTGTGCGCCGTTATCCTGGGGAAGTGATAGCACCAGCATGCACTGTGGGAAGACGACAAGCCGGTGGAGGGAGTGTGATGCTCTGGGCAATGTTCTGCGGGAAACCCCTGGGTCTGCGCCATTCATGTGAACGTCATTTTGACACGTGTACAACCTATAACATCGTTGCAGACCAGGTACACCCCTTCACGGTAATGGTATTCCCTGATGGCAGTGGCCTCTTTCAGCAGGATAATGTGCCCTGCCACACTGCACACAATGTTCGGGAATGGTTTGAGGAACATGAATGAAGTGTTCACGGTGTTGCCCTGGCCTCGCAAATTCTCAAATCTCAATCCGATTGAGCGTCGTGGGATGTGCTGGACCGATAGTCCGTCCACGGTGGCTCACCTCTCAACTTACAGGACTTGAAAGATCTGCTGCTAATGTTTTGGTGCCAGATATTACAGGACACCTTCAGGGGTCTTGTGGAGTCCATGCCTCGGAGGGTCGGCGCTGTTTTGGCGGCACACAGAGGACCAAACACAATATTAGGCAGGTGGTCATAATGTTTTGACTCACAATGTGTGTATATATATATATATATATATATATATATATATATATATATTATATATTTTATTTATCTTGCAGAGTTAAATGTAATTACATGTTCAGAAGCTGTCACCAAGTGAATGAAATTGGCAGTCACCGACTGCTTTCACCCTTATGAGAGCATCATCATAGCAAGCGTTCCATCCCACTTGTGACTGAAACCTTTTCGTTATATATCAATCACTATATGGCTCAAACTGTGAGTGTGAATGCCAAGGATCGTGCTCCATACGACCCTTGCTGCACGACCCAGGAGTGATAAGCCCCACCTGCCATGCAGGAACATTATCTCTCGCTCAACGGACACATATCGGCTTCGGTCAGACAACGGGTTTCACAACATCATTACTGATCCTGACCACATTCAATTAATATGTTCCCAGGTGTGTGGGTTGAGTGAGAGATAATGTTCCTGCATGGCAGGTGGGGCTTCTCACTCCTGGATGTGCAGCAAGTGTTGTATGGGACATGATCCTGGCGCTCACCATTCACAGTTTTGAGCCATATCGTACTCGATTTTATATATGAAGCATTAAACTTAACTTGATTACATTTTCCCCACTGGAGATCTTGTCCAAATGCGAATTTAAAGAGGTGGCTCTGAGGAAACGAGATGTAGATTGAGTGAGGGAAGATGAGGCAGATGTGAAAAGCATGGAGGAACGTAATGTGAATCATCAGTATATGAGTGCATTGGTTTATTTATAGAAGAAAGAAGATCATTGATGAAAAAAGGGAAGTGTTGGAGACGGGACGGAACTTGAGGTACACCGCTGTTGAATAATGAAGGCGGGAGATGTTCAAAGGAAAGCTCGAATATGTTAGAAAGGAAAGCGAGGTGAAGAAAGAAAGCGAAAGGAAGAAAGCTTGGATATCAGACCCGATGTCCAAACTCCTGTCAAAGCTTTTGAGATATGAAGACTACAAAAAGGATTTTCCATAGTCTCGTCCAGTGAAGAAGCCCAGACATTTCGTAATGTAAGATTACATATCACCGGTCAATCTTGCCCTGTGAAAGCCGTACTGGTGACAGATAGGAGATTTAAGATTCAAAATGCTTGAGGAAATGGGAATTGCGAAGACATTCAAAGACTTTGGAAGTGGTAGAAGTCAGAACAATTGGGACAATAGTTGGAAGAGTTTGAACAATCACTCTGCTTTAAAATAGGCTGTACTAAGGTATGCTTCCAGGAAAGAGGAAGAGCTTGTGTTTTTAAACAAAAACGAACAAAACGAGCAAGCACGGTGCAAGTTCTGAAGCACATTCCTTCAAGACACGAGGAGGAATGCCATCTAGTCCATATGCCTTGCTTGTGTCCAGAGAGAAGAGTATCTGTTGACTGCATGAAAAGAGATTACAGGGTTGGCGTCGGATTGAAAGAGGTGCATCAGGAGGCGTTGGAATGTTCGTCATTCAGTGTGGAATTAAAGGAGAAAAGAGAACCAAATGTTGCTTTATCAGTCGGAGAGACAGTACAGCGATAGTGTCATCCAAACGGAAAAGCGAAGGAAAGGTAGAGTGACAGAAGTTGTTGGAGATGCTTCTATCGAAGGATCAGAAAGATCTATTTGTGGAAGAAGATGAGAGGTGTCACATTTCTTTTGGATAAAGGAATGCTTCGCCTCACGAATAACGTTTGGCAATGATTATTGGCAGATATGAAAGCTGAATGCGAGTCAGAGGAAGAAGAGTTTTTCCATGTCCGATATACCGCATCCCTTGCACGAATGCCGCAGAGCAGGAATTATCGAACCAATAATTGGTCGGTGAGTATAGACTTGAAAAGAGAAGGGGATATAAGCCTCCATTCCTGCAACAATAATATTTCAGCTTTTGTCGTCAAATTTTCAAAAACCTTATTTTGAGAATTTGGGGACCCAATTAATACATTTTACATCCATGGTGTCCAAAAAAATCTTGTTCATTTTAGTTGTAACTAGACGCCCCGTGAACCCGTTGAGTTCCCGTTGTGACAGCGGTTGATAAAAATCATTTCAAAAAAAAAAGGAAAAGAAAAAATAAGAATAGCTCCAGCGAACTATACCACTGAGGTTGTTTGCATTGATTAAATAATCCCGAAGAGTACTTGACTGGAATTCAGGAATTGATTTTTTAATAATTTTTTTTCGTTGCCCGATTTGAACGAAATTGATATTGTGCATCAATGTGAAAAAAAAATGGAGAAAAGAAGTCGAATAAATTATTGTGCGTAATCTTCTAAACACAATTTTTATTTATTAATGAACACGGAAGTATTAGATCAAAATGGCGATGTTTATTTTCTGCTTAAAAATAATCGTTCGTTGTTATACTAAATGTTTGAGATTTTAAAATAAATCATTTCAAGAGAAAAAAAAAAAGATGCTCAGCGAACTATACGCTGAGGTTGTTTGCATTGATCAAATTCTCCCGAAGAGTAACTTGACTGAATCGGGAATTGATTTTTTAATAATTTTTTCGTTGCCGGATTTGAACGAAACTTGATACTGCACACCGCAGGAGAATGGTGAGTAAGGGCCCTAAAATTTTTGTTGCTATCGTGTACCGTTTTGGCTGTATTTCAGGAACATACATACATACATACATACATACATACATACATACATGACGAGAGTTTTAGTAATATATGAAAGATAACATTTCAAAACGGAACAAAACTTTGTGGACACCCTGTTTTTTTTTGTTTCACTTCAAATTCTCATATCCATTTTGGGATGATTTTTGGTTTTATTTATTCATCCCACAGCACTTTCCTCCCACACATTTTCTTTTCAATCCATAATTTTGACAGCAATTTCCTTCAGTAGGCCTCCTTTAACAATGGCCTAATCAAATTGTTTTGTTTTCTCCTCACATCCACAGACTCCTTAAGTCTTGAAACAACTGCTGCACTTCCTCAGTCTTCTTTTCCTTCCAATAATTTTTTTTCAGTTTCATATCATCACAAAACATCACAAAGCTTTGCAGTTATTTTCAGTTTTGATTACTTCTTTCATCAGGTCAATGTCTGCAACAGGCAACTACACCAATACTCTTCACTGTCCATACCTCTTCAGTTGTGATGTGTTTGCATTCGCCGGTCAAAGAAGGCATAGTTGCCGGTCTCAATTATGAGGCTGTGGCAAAATCCAGACATTTTGGTCGATGTGCAGGAGTAATGTTTATCCGTTTCCACGTTTATCAGCTTTTCACATTGGTCAAAAGTGATGTTTGAGCATTTTCAAAAATTCCTCCAATATAATCAGGAAAATAGTCGAGTCGTCTTTTGTTGGTTGAATGACCCGAATGAAACAGGCACAGGCTGTAACCGCAGATCGATGATGAGCAAATATAAGGATATAATGTGTTTTTTTTTAATTACTATTTTTTGTTTACATAGTCGATGCAGGTGGTCTGGGTTCCTTTTCTGGTGCCTTTCAAGATTTTGTAGATACGTGGCACACACCATACATCACTGTAAAGATATTTGCTGATAAGTTGCAAATTTGATTGTTTATTTTGTGAAGAAAATCATAGAAAATAATAAGTATTATAAGTAGCCATGTTTTTTTGTTTTGTTTTTTTTTACTTCTTGATTAACAATCGCCATTCATGATTGGCTCATGACTCGTACTTGCGGAACATTCCCCACATGGATGAACATTTCTTTACTCATTCGTCTTTAAACATCATACCGTTACGCATAATAGCTCGTGTTTTGAGTAAATAGTGTGTAGATCGGTTTTTCTTTTAATGCTGTGCGGATCACATTTGTAACGTCAAACAAGCTCAAACAATCGACTACAGTGGTTTGTTCCAGCTTGAGTCACAACAGCTTGTGGTTTAGTCTGTCACTATGTGACCGTGGAACGAAATTATGAGCCTGCAGTCTTTAGCTCTGCTAAATACACTGCAACTAGGCCTCAAATGGGGAAGGCACTGACAGGACTCAAGCAAGATGCAGAACTCGGAGCATGATGTAATACCTCTCACCTGACAACCCATCGCTGTGTCTCTGCCCTCCCCTAACCACCCTTTCCACCCTTTCAAAACTCTCCCTAATTTACTTATCTTCCCACTATTAGTGTTAACCCTTTAAATTAACAGAAACTTGTTATCATGCATGCCAGATGTAATTTGCTGTTTTTAATTGTATCATTAGATTTACTTTTATATCCCTGAACTCTGAAACATTCCTTCCTGTAATGGGGCTTCATAGTCCATGCCAGTGAATGACATGGTCTTTTTCATGTACTATGACATGTTGTACAATTATTCTGTAACTGGTATTTTGGACGAGTCTATTTTGACCCATCATGCCTGCGTCCATCAGCATCCATGAACTCAGTCTATTGTTTATCTACTTCATTTCACTGGATGTGGTGGGGTCTGGGGGGGGGGTTGATGAGGAAGGGTGGGGGAGTGAGAAGAGAATGGGGTGTCGCTGTCATCGGAGACATCACCAGGGTATATGTACAATAAAATAACTCGCAACGTGGACTGTCAACTCTGGTTCAAATCTCGACATCAGCTATAAACTGTCACCCTGGTCTTCACGCAAAATGAGTCATCATTTTGTGTGCTGTTCCTTGGATGGACGTTATTCTTGGTGTCCCACTGCCAGTATTAGTTGGTCAATGTTAAAAAACCCATTTTGTCTTTTACAAAGAGTCGCTGATTGTCATTGGACTCCTGTACAAGTTTAAATTTCCTTTCCTAGCCAGTTTTAGCCAAACATTGAGCGTGGTCAGCCAGCTTGTGAAAGACTGCAGGCCAATGTCCCTCCTGTGGCTGTCTCCACAGTAGGTGAGATCAATTGTGCCCGTTAAAATAAGTATTAATAGCCTAGAAGTTGAGGTTGAATGGAAGGGCTGAATAACAGAAGGGTGATGTTGAACGGGCAAACTCTTCTGCAAGAGAGGGTGGAAAAATGAGGAAGGAATGAAAGACAGAACTAGAAGGGCACTCTGTAGAGTGCGCACATACTGGCAGCAGGCTGAGTCAGTTTTACTTTGTATCCACTAATAGGGCCAGATCTGCATCCAACCCTAACAAAATCTAATCGTGCTTGTTCTTGTCACCTACCCAACTCATCCATCAAGTTTTTGTCAAAATCCGTCCACAAACTTTTTGAAATATCATGCTATATATTGTTTATGGCCCTATATCCCCAAGGTGAAGAGTAACTTTAAAAATTCTCAATATCCAGATCCGGATCTTCACCAAAATTGAATCGATTCTTCCTTGTCACACACCCAACATGCCCACAAATTTTTTTCTGGAATCTTTCCATAACTTTTTGAAGATATACTGTTCACAGACAACAAACAGGGTTAAAACAAAACTCTGTCCACTTTTGGTGGTGGAGGTAAGAAGTGAGAGCAGACAACTGAGTAAGATTAAGCACATATCAGTGGACAGAAAATTTGGTAAATCGGTTAAGGGTTGAAAATTGTGGGTGACCAAGAGAGAGAGGGTCTGAATAGAAAAGATCAGTGATAAGAATTGGAGATAACATAAGATTGTAATGGATTGCTACTTTATAGTAACGGCAGAAAAAACATGATTGGACAGACTTGAAGAGGCGATTTCACAGTCAGGGAGCAACAGAGTGGCGGTCAGCATTCGCCTGGATTTGTGGACGTTACAAGTTTTGGGTTGCTTGTTCTATCGGTTTATCTACTTCATTTCACTGGATGTAGAGGGTCTGGGGGGTGTGGGGGGATGAGGAAGGGTGGGGGATTGAGCAGACTGAGCAACCAAAACTTGTAACGTCCACAAATCAAGCGAATTGAGAGAATTGCATTCTGATCGGAATCATTGGGACAAAATAGCCTTCGAGGGGCAGATGGAGACTTAAACTCTCTTCAAGTTCAGAATCCTCATAATTTTCAACAGATTGAAGCTTCTTTGTGCTCCAAAACTGAAAATGTTACGTGTATCGCACAGCCAATCATAAACCTGTTGGAGGCAAGGCACGGCTGCTGCCTTCACACAAATCGTTGGCAAATTCAGAGGTTTAACTTTCTGCTTAATGTTGCACATCTTTTTTCATCAGGGAACCAAAATAATTCAATAGATCAGCAATAGTTCTCTTAATAAATGTATTCAAAATTGGAATTTGTCAGTTTCCTTGAGTGAGCATATGTGAGTGGAGATGAGTGTTTCAAGCTGCTGCATCTCCACAGTGATGACCTTGATCAAATTTCCCTTCATATGACAAAAGTCAGTGCAGGTTAACCATGCTATCGTTTGAACCTTGTTTAATTTTCCACTTGACCCTCCAGGTGCTGAAGATTACTTTTCCATCTTGTTGGAGTACATAGAACCTCTGAAGGCTATGCTCGTAACGAGACCATCAAGAAGGGGGCAATGCTTTTGAAAGATCTTAAAAAGGGGAATCACAAGGTAAATGAGGTTTAAACCAATGTTGAGTGTTACCGTAGCAGTGTTTATAACCTCGAGGCAACTAACTGCCTTGGTTTCTTTGGAATTTGTTCCATTTTTCAGTTATCTGTTGGTAATGCTCAGGAATGCATTGGGTTCAGTTCAGCCCCAACCTGTACCACGACATCAAGGCCGGTTGATTAAAAAAAGCCAGGGATTTGCGTTTCCCATCGTGCATTTAATCCCAGTCAGTAATCCAATACAGTCAGGTCAGGTCAGGTATGGGAGCATGTGCCAGAACAGCGCGTCGCTGCGTCACTTTCCGCCGGTAACTCCAGGGCCTCCGTCTGGCCTTCCCCCAGGAGATGCCAGGCCCATCCCCATCTCCTTGAGATACTGGTCAACCTGCTGCAACCACGAGGCACGTGGTCGGCCCATTGGCCTCCTCCACTCACGAACTCCCTCGCTGAGAGAATCTGTGTGAGCAGCGATCAGCATCAAGGAAAATGAGCGACATGTCCAAACAGCCGCAACTGATGCTCCCGGACCTGCAGGTAACAAATCTCAATCCAGTCTCTCTCAAAACCCAGCAACCGCTCTTTTGTTGGACACAAAATTCTGACGCACGCGATAGCCAAGGATCCCGAAGAGACCTGGTACCAAAGGAATTAAGTTCCGTTTCAGATCCTTGTCAGAGTCCAAGTCTTCGCAATCCATAGAGCAAGACTGGAAGCACCAAGGACCGAAGACTCGGACTTTTCGTCCTCCCCACAGGTACCGGCAGCGCAAAAAACATCACCCATGATCAGTGAAATCCATGACTGCCCAGGCCCGACCCAGACGTCTAGTGACCTCTGATCACAGCCAGCAGAGGACATGAATATCACTGCAAGGTAAGTGAATCTCTCCACAGACCTCCATCCTCACCGAGAACAGACGACAGACAGGACAGCAGCATCCAAGATGTCATTTAAAGCCTGATCCTTAGTTTTGACCGCAAGAAACCCGTAATCGCCAGCGGCTCCGACTCCTTCATTCAGCAGCTCGAGGGCCCCCAAAAGGGATATCTAAAAGTCTCTGCAAAGAATGACTGCATCATCTGCAAATCAAGGTCCGAGATCTGACGATTCCAAACGATGCACCGCAGCGTTGATTTCCGACTCCTCCTCCGATCCAGTCATACAAGTGGCTGAAAAGTGTGGGGTGCCAGTACACACCCCTGACCGAACTCAAGTAAACAACTGGAAAACGTCAGAGTGGTACTACACCCACTTCCACAGCACTCTCAGTACGCAAGAGTAGAGTTCAGACATCAGATCGATCAGTTTTGGTGGCACCCCCACGAAGACCAAGATTCCTCCAGAGGCATCCCGATCACTGAAAATGCGAACGCGTTTACAGAGGATCAACATAGGCTGCAAGCAGCCCCTGCCTGAAACTCTCCCGTCTGCATTCGGTAAGGACACTGAAGAGCCAAGGAACGGTCAATCATTGACTCTTTTGTGTAAAGCCTGACTGCTCTGGACCTGGTGCTCAAGCAGATGGTGGGCGAACCTATCAGAATTAATCCGAGAAAAGGACCTTGCCGGCACTGAGAGGCAGGCGTCACCGACCTCGTGTTTGTTTGCAGTGCTTGGCGATCGAACGCTTCCCTTTCAAGAGAGGGACAACAAGCCCCTCTCATCAGTTTGGGATGATGCCTGTGTTCCAGGCAGAGCACAAAACTGCATGGCAAACGACACGAGTGCAAGCATTTCCACCAGCCTTTGAGAAGTTTCAGCATTGGATGCCACAGAGATCCCTGGAGATTTACCTGTTTCAACCGGTTCACCGCAGCCCGTGTTCCACAAGCGAAGGTGGAGCCACAGTTGCATTGGAGGGTCAGCAAACAGGGATTGTAACACCCTTGACATCCAACTCGACAGCTGGGGGATCAGCTGGTGACAACCGCTCAGAAGTAACCGGCGCCAGCAGGCCTTTACTTCGGACTCCTCTGGTCAAGAGCCCACACCCTCCGCTCTAAACTGGCAGTGCTCTGAGGATGGGCTTGGATGAACGGCAATGCGCGAATTCCCGCTGTAAGCGGACGAGAATCACCTGTCCACCAGGTTGATGCTCTACCCCTCAGACGATCCTCGCACATAGGCTCTCTTGTCCACCCCTTAGTGCACGTTTTTACAGTTTTTATGCCTCAGCTCCTGAAAGCTTCGCTCCTGCCATTCAGCCTGCCGCTGCGACTCTGGTCAATGGTATCAGTTCCGCTTGAGAGACAAAAATTTCTTCTTTGCCCTGCGTTGAGTTTCCAAGACATGCCACCGGCACATCAAGGACGGTGGTCTTGAAGGCACTGCCACAAACATCTTCAGGACCCCCAAATAGCACCCAGACCCCCAAATGTCCACTCAGCCTGTTGCATACTCTCAAGCTACTCCTCTCATCCTTGAAGCTTGCCAACATCCAGCAAGGCTGGGATGGTACCGATTCTCCAGGAATTGAAGTGTGGCAGCTTTAGAGTTCTACAACAAGCCGGTGTCAGTATGAGGAAACTGAGCACTCCGGTAAAGACCCTGCAGTTCTGAGATCATCCTCCAGCGACCGTCGAACGAGGACATGGTCAATCTCCTTTGCACAAACACCGCCAGCGTTGGAATACCAAGGTCCAGCGTGAGCTTGTGGGTGCTGAAACAAGAATGAACCACCAACCCTAATCAAGTTCATGACTTCTTGCAAAGTCAAGGAACTTTAGTGCGTATTCTGTGTTTTATATTCCTGAACCCATGGGGACCAACACAATGTCTCCAGAACCATCCCTAATAGTTCCAGTCGATGCATTGAAATCCCCCAAGACTAGAAGTGTATCTTCGTCTGGGGCACTGATCAACCACAGACTCGAGCGTGGCGTAGAATGTGTCCTTCAGCGTGAGGTCTACTCGCTCAGTCGGAGCATAGACAGAGACCAGGGAAATGACACCTAAGAGTGATGAATCCCTAGTCTCTATAATCTGGCTCGTTGACGCGTGTTACTCAATTTTCATTGGGGTGCAGCTATTGGGACACAGCTACAGCAACTCCCTTGAGTTGGTAACCATCAAGAGCGACCAGCCAATAGTAGGTGTAACCACCACCAATTATTCGCCGCAATCCGGTCTCCGAACCTCAGAGAGTGCTGCAATACCGATCGTCCAAACGCTGAGCTCAGCATGATAACAGAAGAACAGGTGATCATCCCTCTTAGGATAGGACATTCCAGGCACCCACCGAAGGGACCGCCTCAGGTTAAACCCAAGGAGACCGCCGTCTGGTGACGACACCTCAGCACCACTCCGACAATAACTCTCCCGCCATGCTGACAGGGATTTTACCCCCGTGTTTCCCTCCTTTCATCAAAGATGGGGGTCCTGAAGGCTTGCCCCAATTCCCATCGTCCGGTGAGCTATCCCTGCGAAGGGGAGCTGCAAAGGAAGGTACTCCCACGGAGTGGGTTTTCAGATTTTTTTGCTTTTTTGTGTTTTTGGCGAATGAAGGGTTTTACAGGTGGCCGGAGTGCAAAATCCATCCACGAACCTCCTAATAAAAAGTAACCCAACTCAGGAGGAACGTCCGCAACACAGTTGGGCCACTAGATACTGGATGGCCGTTGGCTCACAAGGATGCTCCTCCGCCCTTGAACAGGTTTTGTTTTAATCCTGCTGGGTTGTCCATATCCAAACACCCTCCTCACCAAAAACCCTGGTGGGGAGACTGTTTAGATCGCCGACAACCGACAAACCCAAATAACGTAATGCCGTTACCATTACAGTTATATGGCCCTTATGCGTCGCCACTTCCTTCCGTAAACAATTTTTCCTGAAAATTAACCGGGTAAGCAACTTTGATCATACGGAACTTCCTACTCAGTCATCACCATTTTTAATAATCAGGTCCAAACATACATTCATGGCTCATTGACACCATCTTTGCCAGGTGCCTAAATCAGAACCAATAATTAACAGCACTGGGATGGGGGAGGTTTTCGAGTGGTCTTGTGGCTTGGGCGGTACACATGGTGGGGTCCATGTAATTTTTTCATATCATTATTTATTACGTTGATGGAAACCATGGTAATAAAGATTAATGGCAACTCATTTATTTGGGTTTGAGAACTCATTTTCTTTCCAATGTTTTTTTATTGTTTCTGCAGAAGATGATAATTTGACCTGGCGCATCAAAAGATTTTTTGGATGTACTGTCGAATCCCACTCGCAACATGCAAAAACCTCTTGCTGAAAATGAAGTGTTTGGGAGAAAATTAATTTTGCCTTTTATTCGATCTTTACTCGTTATTGATTTGGTGCCGTTTTACTGGTCATCTATAAACATTATTGGATGTGCCTTTTTTATTTGATTCCTTATAGTGGGGCAACTTAGCTAAATATAGCCAAACAATTGTGGCATTTGTGGAGGGAAAGCACCAAATTTGGCACACTAGTAGCCTATCATACTTATGACAGATTTGGATAATTGGGCCATCTCAAATCCAGCGCTGATGGCTTGGCAGCCATTTCCAACTGCCAATCAAAATTTCTGACGAATGGCCAATATCCAAATCTGTTCATAATATGATAGGCTACTAGTGTGCCAATTTGTGCTTTCCTCACAAAATGCACAATTGTTATGCTAAAGTTCGCCACTAAAAACGTATTGTTGTTTTTCCAATACTGTATATACCACGTATAATACACATATATATATACTATATATATATAATAATATAATATAATATATATAATATATTATATATATGTATTGAAAATATGTTTCGCGGACGTGTCCAACCGAACTGCGTCGCCCCTTGCGACAAATGTGCAGTGAGTAATATTCAGTCATCCAAGGCGTAAGATCATGGCACAAATATTCACACTCGTCATCGGACCTGATGCTCTGATGGGTGAAATACTGACAATGCAGAATCACCATGTGAACTGCCACAGTAAACGAGCTTAAATCTCTCCTTCCAATAAAAGTTGCATAGTTCTTTCTTTTTTGTTTTTTATAGCTAGTATTATT
>CM068953.1:140271579-140284837 GCA_035128595.1 Eptatretus atami | reverse complement strand
TATATTAAATTAGGGTATGGTGAGATGCGAATCCTTACACTTCTGAACTTCCTAGGTGAAAATGGACTGCGTTTTCGAACTCGGTGGGGGTCGATTTACTCTAAGAAATGTTTAGACGGACAACAAATTAATTATAGATTAGAAAATATCGAAATGCAGAGAGAGATTTCTCAGAACAACACTCAACTTCATAAAGACAAAAAAAGAATGTTTCCGATATTAAGCTTGTATTTTTGAAGGCGCTTGTGTTGCTATGTTGATTCATTACAGTAATGGTCCATTTTTTCCGCTCGCCGTGACAAATGTGAACATCCTTCTTTTTTTTGTTTTTTTTATTTAAGTGAAATTCGAGTCGAGAAGCAGCATCTATCAGAAAATTCAGTTGTGACTTCAGACTTCTGAAAGTCAATAGTTCTTCGGTTATCTGAACTCATACTATACTGAATTACGTCACTGGGCCACTAAAGCGATTGGGGAAAGCTCACAATAATTATGTGTGCATTTAATTATAATTTTTTTGCATTCTCTCCTTGCCTCTTTTAATGTTCATAGCTGAGAAGAATATGAATGGTACATCGTGCTTGTGCTTGAACAGGTTCGTTGGATCATTCCAAATACAGAGCACACTACGAAGGTGGGGTGGGAAATCTGTGGGGTGGGGGGGGGGGAAGAGCTATGGGGAAGTGAGGTTCTGCTAAGCAAATGTACAGGGAGGAAAACAACTTTTTGGTTTTTGGAGAATTGTTAACTGAATACAACAAAATTAACAATTTTGAAATTACTGTAATTTATTAGGATTTCTTCAATATACGGAAGTATCTCATGAATTATATGATATGTTAAACAAATACATTTCTAGATTTTAATTGCACATTGCAATGAACTCCACTGGTGATAAGGTAATTTTTGAATACAAAGTTTGCCTCAAAGGTATACAGAAGAGTATTTTTTTTTTTTTTTTTTTTCTTTTTTTTTTTTTTTTTTTTTTTTTTTTTTTTTTTTTTTGTTTTTTTTTTTTTTTTTTTTTTTTTTTTTTCTTTTTTTTTTTTTTTTTTTTTTTTTTTTTTTTTGTGTGAATGGTAAAAAGGCAACATACAGACCGTGGAGCACAAGTGGATTTAGCAAGCGAAGATAAACATCAAGAAAGAGAGGAGTAGGGAAGAATGTGGTAACATGTGGTTATACGAGCTTGGAGAGGGAAAGGGTTAGTGTATGTATGTAAAAAAATCCCTGGAGGAGGGGAGATGAGGAGACATCAAAGATGGTGGCATAACTTTTAACCCGGTTGAACACTAAAAGGGAAAGAATATGACAATTGCATCCGCTTTGGAATGCAGTTCCAGAAGCAGGAGAAAGGAGTGAGGTGAGTCATAAGTCTGCATTTTGGCGCAGCTTAACAAGGAGGAGTGCTGCATGAAAAGAAGCTTTGTATCCAAGGAAGACTGGTCATTGGGTATGTTAAAAAGCATAGAGCATAACGCGTTTGCACTGGGCAAACACAGTCCCTTGTGCTTCAGGCTTCCACAGCATCCAGGAAGAGATAGGCAAGAAGCTGGGTCCTGACATGCATATGGAGATGCAGAATTTAATGAAGTCAAGGGCAATGGCCTTTATGGTCATAAGATGTTTCATTCTCGCGAACAAGAAGACTTATGGAGGCATGGCGAAGGCGATAGTCGATGACTGCCTTGGAGGCCCTGCTGAACACATGTCTTCCCGATAGATGTTGATCATACAGATGGTGTGTCGAGAAGCGTCGAAAACGTTGATCGTTCCATTGAATAATCAGGAAAAATATAGGTGGTAGCGAATATGATTCGTCGAGATATCTATAGGAACCAGGACTTTCCTGAGAACAAATGACATTCCTTGGTCAGACAGCATCTGATCCTTTCCGTCAGCAAGGAGGACGACACAGGCTGATTGCAGGTCCTGTCTTTGGATGTGGTCCATCCATAGATTAAAAGGACTCGGTCCTAGTGTGCCTGCCTCCATGCTATGCATGTGTCTGTAACAACTTGTCCGATGCAAATACATAAATAAGCATACGATACCCCAAATACTGGCAAACAGTGTGATAAGTGAGAAGCGAGGATAGATTGGGCCGGTTTCAGTGTGATATAGCTTAGGTAAGGTGAGGAATATATGGCGGGTTTCCAATGTGATGTGTTTGAATTAGGTGAGGATAGATGCCCGCCGATCACAAACAGTATATATATGTTGCGTAAGTGAGGATAGATGGGCCGGTTCTCAAAGCAGTATGATATAGCTGAGTAGAGGTGGAGTATGAATATGGGCAGTTCAAACAGTATGATAGTTTGAGTAAGGTGAGATAGATGCCGGTTCAAAACAGTTATGATATGTATTGAGTAAGGTGAGGAATTGATGGTCAGTTTCAAACAGTATGATATGTTAGAGTAAGGTGAGGCCTAGATGGGCGGTTTCATTACAGTATGATTAGTTGAGTAAGGTAGGATAGATGGGCTGGTTTCAAAAGTATGAATATGGTTGGATAAGGTGAGATAATGGCCTGTTTCAACAGTATGATGTAGTTGATAAGGTGGAGGAAGATGGGCTGGTTTCAAACAGTATGAGTTGGTTGAGTAAGTGAGGATAGATGGCCGGTTTCAAACAGTGTGATGTATGAGAAGTGAGATATGAGGGCTGGTTTAACAGTATGATATGGTTGAGTAAGGTGAGGAATAGATGGGCGGTTCAACGTAGTTGAGTGACGATTGTTAACAAGTATGGGATAGTGATATGGCTGTTAAGTAGATAAGTGGTAAGTAATAGATGGGCCGGTTTCAAACAGTATGATCTAGTTATGTAAAGTGAGGAAGAATGGGCCGTTCAAACAGTATGGAATGGATTTGAGTAAGTTGGAGGATAGATGGGCCATTTCAAAGAGTATTATGGATTGAGTAAGGTAGGAATGGATGGGCAGTTAAGTTTGCATTGAAACAACAAAGTCTTCCTCATTCATCTTCTTCACTTATAATAATGGTGAGTTCATTCAAATCCTGTTTCCATATCGATGGACATAGAACGTTTGCTATGTCCAATAATTTTTTCCCAACACTTCCATTTAAATGAATACACCAGAATCAGGGTTTCCAAAAAGCCTGGACATTTCTGGTTGTTAATAATTAAACCACAAATGATACAACAATACTTTGGTTATATTTTACGAATCGGGAAGCCATTGCACCAGACGACAGCAGTCCAAAGCGTAGTTTATTTTGATAATTGTATTTTATGGTTACGGGTCCCTACTGTGTCTAACGGGAATTACATGTGTGCGCTGCGAAGTTTCTTTATGAGTTTTTTTACCACAATCTCCTTCCTTCCACTTCACACACCGATGCCATTGCCACGTGCGTTCACCACTACGTGGGCGGAGATTTTCATTCTCAGCTCTGACTCCACCCTTGTCCAATCACACAAAGAGGGCGACTTCCAAACACTCCGGCCAATGAGTGTTGAGTGGCACAGAGGGGACTTTCCCACGACACCCCGGCCAATGAGGGTTGAGATGGCCACAGAGGGCGACTTTCCCACAACACCCCGGCAATGAGGGTTGAGATGGCTACAGAGGGCGACTTTCCCACGACACCCGGCAAGGAGGGTTGAGAGGGCGACTTTCCCATGACACCCCGGCCAATGAGGGTGGAGATTGCCACAGAGGCGACTTTCCACGACACCCGGCCAATGAGTGTTGAGATGGCCACAGAGGGCGACTTTCCCAAACGACACCCCGCTAATGAGGGTTGAGAATGGCCGCAGAGGCGACTCCCACGACACCCGCCAATGAGGGGTGAGATGGCGCAGAGGGCGACTTTCCCACGACACCCGCCCGGCAATGAGGGTTGAGATGGCACAGAGGCGACTTTCCCACGACACCACGGCCAAGAGGGTTGAGATGGCACAGAGGGCGACTTTCCATGACACCCCGGCCAATGAGGTGGAGATTGCCACAGAGGGTGACTTTCCACGAACCCGGCCAATGAGGGTGAGAATTGCCACAGAGGCGACTTTCCCACAACACCCCCGGCCAATGAGGGTGAGATGCGACAGAGAGCGACAATCCCACGACACCCGGCAATGAGGGTGGAGATCGCCTCAGATGGCGATTCTCCACCCCAGACAAGAAAGATATAAAGGAACGTCAGGCTGGGGAGGTTGGTCGTCTTGGGGGTCGCAGGTGTTGGTGCGGCTGGTTCGTCGGTCCTGGGTCATCGGCGTCTCTGGTCTTCTCCTTGGTCTTGGTTCGTTGGTGCGTGGCTGGTTGGAAGAGCGTGGTCCCTGGTGCGTGGTTGGAGAGCGCGGTCCCTGTGCTGGCGCTGCGTGAAAAGCTGTGGGTTCGATCCCGCACGCGACCAGATCGTCGTACTCCGCACGAGGCGGACAGGACGTGCATGCCAGACCCTGGCCTTCGGCTCACCTTCCTTCCGAGCTGGAGACCTCAATAAAGGCCGCGGCCACCATTTCTTTGGGTGTGTGTGTCTGTGGGCCATTCTATAAGTAGCAATTGTTTAAGTGCTTATACATTGTAAATTGGCATTTCTGATAGTCGGTTTACACTGCTCTTTTTGTGCTCCCCTGCCCCATATAATAAACCCCAATTGTTCAATGTGCCAGCTCGTTGTTGTGCTTTCTATCATTGACCCAGCACGGTTCGTGCTTGAGAACCAGTAAGGCCTGTTCGGCCGGTAATTGTCATTTTTGTCCTGCGTGGCTTGTAACTTCCGCTCGGTACGCCGGATCCGAGTTGGTGATAGCGACTCGATTCGGATAAAGTCTGCCGAGGTGTGTTTGCCCGGTAGTTGGACGGCGTGAGTACTTAGGTAATTGGAATTAGACAAGTGGACCCTACCTCACGCGTCAAATATTGGCGACCACGGTCGCTAAGGGACCCGGAACTCTTCGGAGTTGTCGGAGAGTGACGAACCTTAAATTCTGGGTGTTCGGTGGAGACGACTCCACTGCTCCACCGAGTGTCGTTATCGCCACCGACCCGGCCTACAACAATATGTTATAGAAATTGATAACATTTTGTACACACAATCAATACACTTCGATGCGAGCTTGTTTGTCGCAAGCAGGACATCAAAGCGGTGCACGAGTTCTTGCCATGTTCAGCTCAGCATGTTTGCGTCCACCAGTGAGTATGCAGCTGTGATCCGAGAACATAGTTCCTGCAGGTTTGTCACCTTGGTGTTTTAGACAACATATTTGACAAAACACACAAAAAAAATCAAGGGTGGTTTTTGTCCGGTGATCATGAGGCCAGGCGATTGGTCTGTCTCGGCCAATCCAGCGACCGCGGAAATTTTTCATCCAGCATGGCTTGAACGACGAAGGCCCAACGAGGTGAGGCGTCCAGTTGAAAAATGCTCTTGGGTTGCAGGTCTTCAATCTGTGAGAAGCGAACCTTCAAACATGTTTGTTGTAAATTTTTGAAGTCACTGTATCCTCCATAAGGAAAAAACGCAAATATATTGAGCGAGCATGGCAAGAACTCGTGGACCACCTTCGTTTCCTGCACGTGACAACGGAGCTCAACATTGAAGTATATAATTGTGTGCACAAAACTTTGAGTTTCTGCATCATATAACCAAAGGATATTGTTTAGCTTTGTGTTTCTTAATATGTCAACAACCAAAATTGTCCAGGTCTTTTTGGAACACCTGTAATATCACCTATCAAGCAGTATTTTTGATTTCCACATTCCTTTTAAGCATCACAAGCAGGTTGCTGTACTGCAACACAGGTAAGAAAAGGAATACGTGCAAAATAAACAGCTGATATTTTCAATAATTTATTCCCACGATTTTTAAAGGGGGAGAAGTCATTTTTATTTATTATCTGAAAACCTGGAGGTCAAAACATGATATCATCTATTTATTACGTAAGAATAAATTGCAGAATTTCCTTTTTAGATCCTCGTGGAGGATCTCTAAGTCTTACCACGTTGTTGTTCTTGTGGACTTTTTTGTTTCACAGCTACAGTTTTCATCAAAACTTCCTGAAACTTGGCGTATATATGTAAAAATACCCGCGAGACAGTAACGATCTCGATTTTGAAATTCCTCCTAGAAAAAAAGTTATGACGTCAAAATATCACGCGAATGGAATTCGCCTAAAAATTATCTCTGAAATAGGCAAGCTTTTGAATTCTGTTTGCGGGAATCGAACAGGGCATTAGCAGAGATTAATTACGCACATATGATACATCACTATGACGTCATATCAATTTTTATGACGTCTTTCCTATTTTTGACATTTTTTGTTTCATTTGTTTCACAGCCTACAGTTTTCATCGAAACTTCTGAAACTTGGCATATATATGAAAAATACCCTGCGCAGACAGTGACCATCTCAGATTTTGAAAATTCCTCCTGGAAAAAAAGTTATGATGTCAAAATATCTCCGCTATGGAAATTGCCTAAAAAATTATCTCCGAAACTAGGCAAGCTTTTTGAATTCTGTTTGCGGGAATCGAACAGCATTAGCAAGAGATGAATTACGGCACATATGATGCATCACTATGACATCATATAATTTTTATGACATTCCTATTTTTGACATTTTTTGTTTCACAACCCAGAGTTTCATCGGATCTTCGTGAAACTTGCCATGTATATGTGAAAAGCCCATGCGCAGGCAGTAACCATCTCCGATTCTGGAATCTTCCTAGAAAAAAAGTTGACGTCATAATATCGCGCTAATAGAAATCGCCTATACCATTATCTCCGAAACTAGGCAAGCTGTTTGAATTTTTGTTTGCGGGAATCAAGCCGGCATTACGCAGATAATTTATCGCAACTTGATACATCACATGACGTCATATTCGTTTTATGACATCATTAAGAGGACGAGGATCTTAGCTCATTCAGCTTGTTCATTAACAACAACCGTCTTTTTATTTTATTTATTTTGTTGTTTGTTTTAAAAAGCAATTACGCAAAGATTGGTATCCCGTACTACATGAAATGGAGTCATCTTCCGAGGAAAAGAGTGCACGAGAGAAGTCATTATTTCATCCCATCTGTTATTAAAATAAAACAATAGTCACGAAGAGATGTGGTGGAGCCCCACTTCACCCTGCTTTCAAAACTGCAGCAACACAAACTGAAGTGAAGAAGCAATTGCTTCCATAAATGAGGAAAAAAAGCAGGGGACCATGAAATCGCAGTTTGGGAAAGAGTTTGCAAGAATGTTTCGGAGATGTATCTTCCAATTGCTCAACAAAGACAATGAATATTTCCTTGATGTGAAGAGCAAATTGTAAGCAAAAGCCATGTGAAACTGCATTGCGCATAAGCGGTTGCCTCAATTTTCAAACATAGAAGGATGAGCAAGCACTGTGCAAATCGCAAGTTAGATTTATTCTGGAATCGTATGTGCAGTTTACTTCTTTTAAGGAAGTGTGAAGGCTCTCCACTTCATCCATGTTGCATATAAAATATCCATTATCTCTTATCAACAAGACGACATCAAGGCTCGTTCTTGACCGAATCGATGCATGCACACGTTGGGTTAATGATCATATTTGTTTCTGCTCTCAAAGGGATGATAATGTAGGAAATGTAAATCTGAACAAGACTGGATTGTTCAATTTTGTTCACATTTTGCACAATGTAAGCACTTAAATTCTGATCGTTCTAGTTGAAAACATTGTTCTCTTCCAGATGGGTTTCCTTTATTTTACAGTTCATTCTTCGTTACATAATACTGCTTTATGGCTTTCTCTTTGGGATCAAACCCATGGCAGCTGCATCACTGGCCATGGGCCACTCGATTCCTCATTTGGCCCTCTGACAATGTCAACAGCAGGGATAAATATGGGTGTTGAAGCGAGAACGTTGGCTAAGGTCTTTACGGGAATCTGGATTTATCTTGCACTTTTCCCAAACTATGAATTACATCCTGTAAGTATTCAACTTTGCTCATTCATAACTGACAGTGATATGTTTGCTATTTCACTTTTTGCACTTGAATGCATAAGAAGACGTAAATAGTGGTAATTTTATTATGAAGCCAGAGGCATTATGTTTTCGTATTGTCCATCTAATCTGGCTGTTTGTGCGCCCGTCCGTCCTTGCTCTTTTATTTTATTTATTTGTTACACGATAATTTGTAACCACCAAAGAGATTTCAACCAAACTTGGCAAAAGTATAGACTGTAATACAAAGATTAGCCAATTCAATTGTTTCAACAGGTCAAAGGGCACTGATCATGTGTCCTTTGAAAATCATTTTGCAGACCATATCCGAGTTGGAAGCATCTGATGTTCTCTCTTCCACTTTTGTCTCTTGCGATCTCCCTCATGTCACTTTTAATTTTTCATGTGACTTTAATTGAGATAAAACGTAACAGTGGGTTGACATGTCCAGTGACAGATCCTTGTCAAATTCTATTTTATATATTACTTCAGATTGCCACACTTCTAATGCTCCTATGCTAAACAATCCAGTTTACCCATGATTGTGGTCAGGTGTTCTTAGAGAATTCATGCAAGGAAAGTAAGTTTTACACACTGCTTTGGAATACATTGCTCTGATTGAGTTTGAATCCTAGTGCCCGCATGGTTTGTTGTTGTCAGACCATCTGTACTGTGCTTTGTGCTTGGGTGTGTATTTATTTCTCCCTCTGCAGGTGGAAGGAGAGTAATGATGATTGGAAGTTCAACAAGAGAGTCAAGTGTGGCTCCTGAGAAACATGTTCAAGATTTGTGAGGTTGGTACTTCCAGGATACAATATCTCTCTGGTGTGTGAGGTAACAATTCCTGTTGCTTCAGTTTCACGTTATTTTGCATTTCACTCTGGGTATTCACAATGTTTTGCCTTGTTGTGATAGCAACAGAATCTAATAAGTTTGCACACTTTCGGACAGATATTCAATTCCAAGCACCTTTTGACCTTTTATTCTTCTGTCTGGCCCAAATGAGTCCCAATCTATGGCCTTGCTATGGCTCAAGTGTACGATTGTGCTGAAATTACCATCTGTCATATTTTTCATTGATTTCCTTTTATAATATCTCCATGCTTGCTGTATGAATGTTCTTCGGAATTTCGAAAGAAGTTGAGCAGTCAAAATAAGCGGGGTTGGCGTGGAAGGACAAATATTAATTGTGTACCAATATGAATAACAGCAAGCGAGAATGGTAGAAACAAAATGCCAATGACAGCAAATCTTCCAATGTAATCGGAAGCAAGATGAATTGAATTTGCTCTCGCACACAGCGGGAGATGGGGTTTTGCACTTGTGTGCCTGTCTGTTTGTTTGTCTTCTGTCCAGGCCATAACTTTTTTACCATTTGTGCTGTAGTCATCAAATTTTCAACAAACTTTATTATGAGAATATGGAGAAAACAAATTAATGATTAGAAAATGGCAAGTCAACAGTGAGTACAAATAGTCCTTATTAGCCGTCAGCTACCAAGCAAGCGCAAGATGGTCGAATTTTGTAAACACTTCCTTGGATCTTTATTTGTCCGCTTGCATTTTGAGATGCTTTCTAGTTTACCTTTTTTTTGGTTAAGGCTCCAGTCATGGACTGAATCGAGGCCAGGCCTTAAATCAAATAACTGCATAGATAGAAAGTAAAGAAAGGAAGAATAGTTTGAGTTTTTGAGGAAGTTTAAAAAATCGGCTTTTTGAAAAGGGGAAGGTTGTAAGTATTTGTAAATACATGAGAATGTAAAGAGTTCCAGAGTTTGGCAGTGGAGGGTAAGAAACATCATAATGGTCCACCCTTGAGTTGCTAATGGCCACACATAATCATGCGACATGGTGGCTTGTCGAGTTTCTTTGGTCTCGTTCTATGGTGGAGGTGTATAAGGAGCAAGTTCTCTGGAGCACAAACTGAAGTGATACCTATAGAAAAGAGAAGAGAGCCAACTTTGCGGCGTAATTGAGTGAGTCGAATTTTAAGGTCAGATTGGGAGAGTTGATAAGTCGGATTACTTTGGATTCAATTCTGTCTGGAAAATCGTGGAGCTAGAAACTCCTAGGTGTGAGATCAGTCCTCATTCAAGGACAAACCAATCTTTTATAAAGTTGAAGCAACTGTTCAGAGGAGAAGAACCTTCGACATTTGAACATGACTCCTTTGTTTCTTGGAGACATACTTAGCTATTAGGGTAATACCTATTAGTTTATTTTATCACATGGTGTAATTATGGAGCATTGTGTGTGTGTGTGTGTGTGTGTGTGTGTGTGTGTGTATATATATTAATATATATATATATATATATATATAATATATTATATATATATATATATACGAGGTGTGTTCAAAAAGTATCCAACCTTAATTTTTGTGCGTAAACAAATGAAGCTAGGGAGGCGTGGTTTGGTGCACGTATGTAGGATCCTAATCCGTATGCGTGAATATTTTCCCCGCCTGCAGAAGCTGTGAGTCCCGACAGACGCCGATGAGTGAGGAAGTGTAAGTGAGCGCCGTCGATTTTCGTTTTTGACAAAATGATGGATCACTGTGGTCTCATCGCCAGTGATCACTGTGTTGAAGAAGTTGGGATCGCTGTTCACAGTCTCCAGCATGTCCTGTGCGATCTCCAAACGGAGTTGCTTCTGCTCGATCGTTAGCAGCTTTGGCACGAACGTCGCTGAGATCTCCTTAAGCCCAAATCCTCAGTCACAATGGAATGAACGGATCCAATGCTGACGCCCGCCTCGTCTGCAAGTTTCTCTGATCGTGATTCGACGATCTGCATCAGCAGGGTCCTCACTTGGTCAATGATGATCTCATTTCGGGATGTTGAGGGCCTACCAGAACGTGGTTCACTTTCCACTGATGTGCAACCATCTTTGAAGCTGTTGTACCACTCTTTTATCTGTGTGGTGCCCATTGCTTCGTTCCGAAGGCCTGTTGAATCTTGGCGGATCGTTTCCACTTGGAATCGCCAAGCTTTACACAAAATTTGATGCAGTAGCGTTGTTCAAGTTTTTCCGTCATTTTGTCAAAAACGAAAATCCGACGGCGCTCACTTACACTTCCTCACTCATCGGCGGTCTGTCGGCGACTGACAGCTTCTGCAGGCGGGAAAATATTCACGCATACGGATTAGGATCGCCTACATACGTGCACCAAACCACGCCTCCCTAGCTTCATTTGTTTACTCACGAAAAATTAATGTTGGATACTTTTGAACACACCTCGTATGTATGTATATATATATATATACAGGGGGCTGCAAAAGTAGGTATACAGACAGTTATGAAAAACAAAACGTGCGCACAAAACTTATTTTATTGATTTATACAAGCATATCAATAATAACATACAATATAACATACCAATAATAACATATCAATAATAACATATAATCCCTCAAATGTTTAAACTGTTTGCCCCGGCATTAAAATGGTAAAAAAAAATAAAAAATTAAAATGGTAATAATGATTTTAATGAATTATCGTATTAAATGAATCCTAGCACCACTATTATAATACTGGTAATACTGGTATAATCCTTACTGTATACCTACTTTTGCAGCCATATATATATATATTATATATATTAGGGTGGTCCAAAAACAGCAAAAAAAATAAATAAAATTCCGATGTTTCTCCACAAGCCTTAAATTATTCCACTATGATTCAATAACGCGCAAAAAATTTTTTTAAAGTTGATCGGAGGTGATTTAGAGGTCGCTCCATATGACGACTTTTTAGTTTCATGAGTTGGTTAAATTAGGGTATGGCAGTAGATTACGGGTACTTCTGGATGTCCGAGGTGGAAATGGAGTGCATTTTCGAACTCTATGGGGTCGATTTACTCTAAGAAATGACTGCACCGACATTGAATTCACTACCATTTCGAAAGTATGACCTAAAACAAGATTTATCATAACTGGAGTTGAGTAACTAATCCTACTCATTTCGATATTTTCTAATCTATAATTAATTTGTTGTCCATCTAAAATTTCTTAGAGTAAATCGACCCCTGAGTTCGAAAATGCAGTCCTTTTTCACCTAGAAAGTACAGAAGTACACGTAATCGTATCTGACCATACCCTATTTTTTCAATCAATGAAATTACAACTATTAGAACATTTCGTCTCATTTACCAAATACCACTATCATCTCTGCCTCTATTGCTGTCTCCACTCCCGCCTGAACTTATTCTAGCCGGCCCAAATCCAGTGTTTTAGATTCAATGATTCATGAAAAATATGTTAGTTATTTATTTAGTTATTATTATATTAAATTAGGGTATGGTGAGATGCGAATCCTTACACTTCTGAACTTCCTAGGTGAAAATGGACTGCGTTTTCGAACTCGGTGGGGGTCGATTTACTCTAAGAAATGTTTAGACGGACAACAAATTAATTATAGATTAGAAAATATCGAAATGAGTAGATTAGTTACTCAACTCCAGTTATGATAAATCTTGTTTCAGGTCATATTTTCGAAATGGTAGTGAATCAATGTCGGTGCAGTCATTCTTAGAGTAAATCGACCCCATAGAGTTCGAAAATGCACTCCATTTCCACCTCGGCATCCAGAAGTACCCGTAATCGTACCTGACCATACCCTAATTTATTCAAGTCATGAGACTAAAAGTCGTCATATGGAGCGACTCTAAATCAAGCTAAAAAATTTTATGCGCGTTATTGGATCATATTAGAATAATTTTAAGCTTGTGGAGCAACATTTCTATTTTTTCGACTTTTTTGGACCACCCTAATATATATATATATATATTATATATATATATATATATATATATATATATATATATATTATACATTGATGAGCCAAAACATTATGACCACTGACAGGTGAAGTGAATAACATTGATTACTTGTGACAGTGGCACCTGTCAAGGGGTGGGATATATTAGGCAGCAAGTGAACAGTCAGTTTCTTGAAGTTGATGTGTTGGATGCAGGAGAAATGGGCAGGAGTAAAGACCTGAGCGACTTTGACAAGGGCCAATTGTTATGGCCAGACGACTGGGTCAGAGCATCGCTGAAACGGCAAGGTTGTGGGGTGCTCCTGGTCAGCAGTGGTGAGTACCTACCGACAGTGGTCCGAGGAGGGACAAACACAAACCGGTGACAGGTGTTTGGGCGCCCAAGGCTCATCGATGCGCGAGGGCAATGAAGGCTATCAGTCTGGTCCGAACCGACAGAAGGTCTACTGTGGCACAAGTCACAGAAAATTTTAATGGTGGTCACGGGAGGAATGTGTCACAATCCACAGTGCATCGCACCTTGCTGCGTATGGT
>CM068953.1:140257317-140269563 GCA_035128595.1 Eptatretus atami | reverse complement strand
GAAGCACATTCCTTCAAGACACGAGGAGGAATGCCATCTAGTCCATATGCCTTGCTTGTGTCCAGAGAGAAGAGTACTCTGTTGACTGCATGAAAAGAGATTACAGGGAGTGGCGTCGGATTTGAAAGAGGTGCATCAGGAGGCGTTGGAATGTTCGTCATTCAGTGTGGAATTAAAGGAGAAAAGAGAACCAAATGTTGCTTTATCAGTCGGAGAGACAGTACAGCGATAGTGTCATCCAAACGGAAAAGCGAAGGAAAGGTAGAGTGACAGAAGTTGTTGGAGATGCTTCTATCGAAGGATCAGAAAGATCTATTTGTGGAAGAAGATGAGAGGCTGTCACATTTCTTTTGGATAAAGGAATGCTTCGCCTCACGAATAACGTTTGCAATGATTATTGGCAGATATGAAAGCTGAATGCGAGTCAGAGGAAGAAGAGTTTTTCCATGTCCGATATACCGCATCCCTTGCACGAATGGCCGCAGAGCAGGAATTATCGAACCAATAATTGGTCGGTGAGATAGACTTGAAAGAGAAGGGGATATAAGCCTCCATTCCTGCAACAATAATATTTCAGCTTTTGTCGTCAAATTTTCAACAAACCTTTATTTTGAGAATTTGGGGAACACCAATTAATACATTTTACATCCATGGTGTCCAAAAAAATCTTGTTCCATTTTAGTTGTAACTAGACGCCCCGTGAACCCGTTGAGTTCCCGTTGTGACAGCGGTTGATAAAAAAATCATTTCAAAAAAAAAAGGAAAAGAAAAAATAAGATAGCTCCAGCGAACTATACCACTGAGGTTGTTTGCATTGATTAAATAATCCCGAAGAGTACTTGACTGAATCAGGAATTGATTTTTTAATAATTTTTTTCGTTGCCCGATTTGAACGAAACTTGATATTGTGCATCAATGTGAAAAAAAAATGGAGAAAAGAAAGTCGAATAAATTATTGTGCGTAATCTTCTAAACACAATTTTATTTATTAATGAACACGGAAGTATTAGATCAAAATGGCGATGTTTATTTTCTGCTTAAAAATAAATCGTTCGTTGTCTATACTAAATGTTTGAGATTTTAAAATAAATCATTTCAAGGAAGAAAAAAAAAAAGATAGCTCCAGCGAACTATACCGCTGAGGTTGTTTGCATTGATCAAATTCTCCCGAAGAGTACTTGACTGAATCGGGAATTGATTTTTTAATAATTTTTTTCGTTGCCGGATTTGAACGAAACTTGATACTGCACACCGCAGGAGAATGGTGAGTAAGGGGCCCTAAAATTTTTGTGCTATCGTGTACCGTTTTGGCTGTATTTCAGGAACATACATACATACATACATACATACATACATACATACATGACGAGAGTTTTAGTAATATATAGAAGATAACATTTCAAAACCGGAACAAAACTTTGTGGACACCCTGTTTTTTTTTTGTTTCACTTCAAATTCTCATATCCATTTTGGGATGATTTTTGGTTTTATTTAAGTTCATCCCACAGCACTTTCCTCCCACACAATTTTCTTTTCAATCCATAATTTTGAGCAGCATTTCCTTCAGTAGGCCTCCTTTAACAATGTGCCTAATCAAATTGTTTTTGTTTTCTCCTCACATCCACAGACTCCTTAAGTCTTGAAACAACTGCTGCACTTCCTCAGTCTTCTTTTCCTTCCAATAATTTTTTTTCAGTTTCATATCATCACAAAACATCACAAAGCTTTGCAGTTATTTTCAGTTTTTGATTACTTCTTTCATCAGGTCAATGTCTGCACAGCAAACTACACCATACTCTTTCACTGTCCATACCTCTTCAGTTGTTGATGTGTTTGCATTCGCCGGTCAAGAAGGCATAGTTGCCGGTCTCAATTATGAGGCTGTGGCAAAATCCAGACATTTTGGTCGATGATGCAGGAGTGATGTTATCCGTTTCCACGTTTATCAGCTTTTCACATTGGTCAAAGTGATGTTTGAGCATTTTCAAAATTCCTCCAATATAATCAGGAAAATAGTCGAGTCGTCTTGTCTGGTTGAATGACCCGAATGAAACAGGCACAGGCTGTATACCGCAGGGTATCGATGATGAGCAAATATAAACGGATATAAATGTGTTTTTTTTAATTACTATTTTTTGTTTACATAGTCGATGCAGGTGGTCTGGTTCCTTTTCTGGTGCCTTTCAATGATTTTGTAGATACGTGGCACACACCATACATCACTGTAAAGATATTTGCTGATAAGTTGCAAATTTGATTTTTATTTTGTGAAGAAATCATAGAAAATAATAGTATTATAAGTAGCCATGTTTTTTTTGTTTTTTTTTACTTCTTGATTAACAATCGCCATTCATGATTGGCTCATGACATCGTACTTGCGGAACATTCCCCACATGGATGAACCATTTCTTTACTCATTCGTCTTTACACATACCGTTACGCATAATAGCTCGTGTTTTTGAGTAAATAGTGTGTAGATCGGTTTTTCTTTTAATGCTTGCGGATCACATTGTAACGTCAAACAAGCTCACAATCGACTATAGTGGTTTGATTCCCAGCTTGAGTCACAACAGCTTGTGGTTTAGTCTGTCCACTATGTAATGTGACCCGTGGAACAAAATTGATGAGCCTGCAGTCCTTAGCTCTGCTATACCACTGCGAACTAGGCAACTCAAATGGGGGAAGGCACTGACAGGAACTCAAGCAAGATGCAGAACTCGAGCATGATGTAATACCTCTCACCTGACAACCCATCGCTGTGTCTCTGCCCTCCCCCCCCTAACCCACCCCTTTTCCACCCTTTCCAAAACCTCCCCTAATTTACTTATGCTTCCCACTATTAGTGTTAACCCTTTAAATCTAACAGAAACTTGTTATACATGCATGCCAGATGTAATTTGCTGTTTTAATGTGGTATCATTAGATTACTTTTATATCCCTGAACTCGAAAACATTCCTTTCCTGTAATGGGGCTTCATAGTCCATGCCAGTGAATGACATGGTCTTTTCATGTACTATGACATGTTGTACAATTATTCTGTAACTGTTATTTTGGACGAGTCTATTTTGACCCATCATGCCTGCGGTCCATCAGCATCCCATGAACTCAGTCTATTGGTTTATCTACTTCATTTCACTGGATGTGGTGGGGTCTGGGGGGGGGGTTGGGGATGAGGAAGGGTGGGGGAGTGGAAAGAGAATGGGGTGTGGCTGTCATGGAGACATCCACGCAGGTGGTAATTATGTACATAAAATACTCGCAACGTGGACTGTCAACTCTGGTTCAAATCTCGACACAGCTATAAACTGTCACCCTGGTGTTTCACGGGCAAAATGAGTCATCATTTTGTGTGCTGTTCCTTGGATGGACGTTATTCTTGGTGTCCCACCTGCCAGTATTAGTTGGTCAATGTTAAAAATCCCATTTTGTCTTTTACAAAGAGTCGCTGAATTGTCATTGGACTCCTGTACAAGTTTAAATTTCCTTTCCTAGCCAGTTTTAGCCAAACATTGAGCGTGGTCAGCCAGCTTGTGAAAGACTCAGGCCAATGTCCCTCCTGTGGCTGTCTCCACAGGTAGGTGAGATCAATTGTGCCCGTTAAAATAAGTATTAATAGCTAGAAGTTGAGGTTGAATGGAAGGGCTGAATAACAGAAGGGTGATGTTGACGCGGCAAACTCTTCTGCAAGAGAGGGTGGAAAAATGAGGAAGGAATGAACAGACAGAACTAGAAGGGCACTCTGTAGAGTGCGCACATACCTGCAGCAGGCTGAGCAGTTTTTACTTTGTATCCCACTAATAGGCCAGATCTGCATCCGAACCCTAACAAAATCTAATCGGCTTGTTCTTGTCACCTACCCAACTCATCCATCAAGTTTTGTCATAATCCGTCCACAACTTTTTGAAATATCATGCTATATATTGTTTATGGCCCTATCTCCCAACGGTGAAGAGTAACTTTAAAAAATTCTCATATCCAGATCCGGATCTTCACCAAAATTGAATCGATTCTTCCTTGTCACACACCCAACATGCCCACCAAATTTTTTCTGAATCTTTCCATAACTTTTTGAGATATACTGTTCACAGACAAACAAACAGGGTTAAAAACAAAACCTCGGTCCACTTTTGGTGGTGGAGGTAAGAAGTGGAGACAGACAACTGAGTAAGATAAGCAACATATCAGTGGACAGAAAAATCTGGTAAATCGGTTAAGGGTTGAAAATTGTGGGTGACCAAGAGAGAGAGGGTCTGAAATAGAAAAGATCAGTGATAAGAATTGGAGATAAGATAAGATTGTAATGGATTGCTACTTTATAGTAACGGCAGAAAAAACATGATTGGACAGACATTGAAAGGCGATTTCACAGTCAGGGGAGCAACAGAGTGGCGGTCAGCAATTCGCCTGGATTTGTGGACGTTACAAGTTTTGGGTTGCTTGTTCTATCGGTTTATCTACTTCATTTCACTGGATGTAGAGGGGTCTGGGGGGTGTGGGGGGATGAGGAAGGGTGGGGGATTGAGCAGACTGAGCAACCCAAAACTTGTAACGTCCACAAATCAAGGCGAATTGAGAGAATGCATTCTGATCGGAATCATTGGGGACAAATAGCTTCGAGGGCAGATGGAGACTTCAAACTTCTACAAGTTCAGAATCCTCATAATTTTCACAGATTGAAGCTTCTTTGTGCTCCAAAACTGAAAATGTTACGTGTATCGCACAGCCAATCATAAACCTATGGAGGCAAGGCACGGCTGCTGCCTTCACACAAATCGTTGGCAAATTCAGAGGTTTAACTTTCTGCTTAATGTTGCACATCTTTTTTTCATCAGGGAACTCAAAATAATTCAATAGATCAGCAATAGTTCCTCTTAAAAATGTATTCAAAAATTGGAATTTGTTCAGTTTCCTTGAGTGAGCATTATGTGAGTTGAGATGAGTGTTTTCAAGCTGCTGCATCTCCACAGTGATGACCTTGATCAAATTTCCCTTTCATATGACAAAGTACAGTGCAGGTTAACCATGCTATCGTTTGAACTTGTTTAACTTTTCCACTTGACCCTCCAGGTGCCTGAAGATTACTTTTCCATCTTGTTGGAGTACATAGAACCTCTGAATGGCTATGCTCGTAACGAGACCATCAAGAAGGGGGCAATGCTTTTGAAAGATCTTAAAAAGGGGGAATCACAAGGTAAATGAGGTTTAAACCAATGTTGAGTGTTACCGTAGCAGTGTTTATAACCTCGTGGCAACTAACTGCCTTGGTTTCTTTGGAATTTGTTCCGTTTTTCAGTATATGCTGGTAATGCTGCAGGAATGCCATTGGGTTCAGTTCAGCCCCAACCTGTACCACGACATGCAAGGCCGGTTGATAAAAAGCCACTGGGATTTTGCGTTTCCCATCGTGCATTTAATCCCAGTCAGTAATACCAAATACAGTCAGGTCAGGTCAGGTATGGGAGCATGTGCCAGAACAGCGCGTCGCTGCGTCCACTTTCCGCCGGTACTCCAGGGGCCTCCGTCTGGCTTCCCCCAGGCAGATGCCAGGCCCATCCCATCTCCTTGAGATACTGGTCAACCTGCTGCAACCACGAGGCACGTGGTCGGCCCATTGGCCTCCTCCACTCACGAGACTCCCTCGCTGAGAGAATCTGGTGAGCAGGATCAGCATCAGGAAAATGAGCGACATGTCCATACAGCCGCAACTGATGCTCACGGACCATGCAGGTAACAAATCTCATCCAAGTCTCTCTCAGCAACCGCTCGTTGGACACAAATCTGACCAGCGATAGCCAAGGATTCTCCGAGAGACCTGGTACCAAAGGAATTAAGTCTCCGTTTCAGATCCTTGGTCAGAGTCCAAGTCTCGCATCCATAGAGCAAGACTGGAAGCACCAAGGCCTGAAGACTCGGACTTTCGTCCTCCCGCACAGGTACCGGCAGCGCCACACCCCATGATCCAGTGAATCCATGACTGCCAGGCCCGACCCAGACGTCTAGTGACCTCTGACTCACAGCCAGCAGAGACATGAATATCACTGCCAAGGTAAGTGAATCTCTCCACGACCTCACCATCCTCACCACGAACAGACACAGACAGGACAGCAGCATCCAAGATGTCATTTAAAGCCTGGATCTTAGTTTTGACCCAAGAAACCCGTAATCCCAGCGGCTCCGACTCCTCATTCAGCAGCTCGAGGGCCCCCAAAAGGATATCTAAAGTCTCTGCAAAGATGACTGCATCATCTGCAAAATCAAGGTCCGAGATCTTGACATTCCCAAACGATGCACCGCAGCTTGATCTTTCCGACATCCTCCCTAGAATCCAGTCCATACAAGTGCTGAAAAGTGTGGGGCCAGTACACACCCCTGACGAACTCAAGTAACAACTGGAATAAGTCAGAGATGGTACTACCACACTTCACAGCACTCTCAGTACCAGAGTAGAGTTCAGACATCAGATGATCATTTTTGGTGGCACCCCACGAAGACAAGAATCCTCCAGAGGGCATCCCGATTCACTGAATCGAACGCTTTACAGAGATCAACATAGGCTGCAAGCAGCCCCTGCCGAAACTCTCGTCTGCATTCGGTGAGGACACGAAGAGCAAGGATACGGTCAATCATTGACCTCTTTGGTGTAAAGCCTGACTGCTCTGGACGCTGTGGCTCAAGCAGATGGTGGCGAACCCTATCAAGAATTATCCGAGCAAAGACCTTGCCGGCACTGAGAGCAGCGTCACCCCTCGGTAGTTGTTGCAGTCTTGGCGATCACCCTTCCCTTTCCAGAGAGGGACAACAAGGCCCCTCTTCAATCAGTTGGGATGATGCCTGTGTTCCAGGCAGAGCACAAAACTGCATGCAACGACACGAGTGCAGCATTTCCACCAGCCTTGAGAAGTTCAGCATGGATGCCACAGATCCCTGGAGATTTACCCTGTTTCACGGTTCACCGCAGCCCGTGTTTCCACAAGCGAAGTGGACCACAGTTGATTGGAGGGTCAGCAACAGGGATTGTAACACCTTGACATCCAACTCGACAGCTGGGGGATCAGTCTGGTACAACGCTCAAAGTAACCGGCCCAGCAGGCCTTTACTTCGGACTCCTCTGTCAAGAGCCCACCACCTCCCGTCTAACTGCAGTGCTCTGAGGGATGGGCTTGGATGAACGCAATGCGCGAATTCCCCTGTAAGCGTGACGAGAATCACCTGTCCACAGGTGATGCTCTACCCCCTCACAGATTCCTCGCACATAGGCCTCCTTGTCCCACCCTTAGTGCACGTACAGTTTTATGCCTCAGCTCCCTGAACAGCTCAGCTCTGCCATTCAGCCTGGCCTGCGACTCTGGTCAATGGTATCCAGTGTCCCTTGAGAGAAAATTCTTCTTTGCCCTGCGTTGAGTTCCAAGACATCCACCGGCAACATCAAGGACGGTGGTCTTGAAGGCACTCCACAACTCTTCAGGACCCCAAAGCACCCAGACACCCCAAATGTCCACTCAGCCTGTTCGCAAACTCCTCAGCTACTCTCTCATCCTTGAGCTTGCCAACATCCAGCCAAGGCTGGGATGGTACCATTCTCCAGGATTGAAGGTGCAGCTTTAGAGTTGCTACAACAAGCCGGTGGTCAGTATTGAGGAACTGAGCACTCCGGTAGACCCTGCAGTTCTGGATCATCCTCCAGCGACCGTCAACGAGGAACATGGTCAATCTCCTTTGCCACACCGCCAGCGTTGGAATACCAAGTCCAGCGTGAGCTTGTGGGTGCTGAAACCAAGAACCAGCACCCTAAGTTCTGACTTCTTGCAAAGTCAAGGAACTTAGTGCTATTCTGGTTTATGTTCCTGACCCATGGGGACCAACACATGTCTCATAACCATCCCTATCAGTTCCAGTCGATGCATTGAAATCCCCAAGACTAGAAGTGTATCTCGTCTGGGCACTGATCAACCACAGACTCGAGCGTGCGTAGAATGTGTCCTTCACGGTGAGGTCACTCGCCTCAGTCGGAGCATAGACAGAGACCAGGGAAATGACACCTAAGGAGTGATGAATCCTTAGTCTCATAATCTGCTCGTTGACCGGTGTTACCTCAATTATCATTGGGGTCAGCTTATTGGACACAGCTACAGCAACTCCTTGAGTATGGTAACCATCAGAGCGACCAGACCAATAGTAGGTGTAACCAGCCACCATTATCTCGCCGCAATCCGGTCTCCGAACCTCAGAGAGTGCTGCAATACCGATGTCCAAACGCTTGAGCTCAGATGATAACAGAGACAGGTGATCATCCTCTCTTAGGGATAGGACATTCCAGGCACCCACCGAAGGGACCGCTCAGGTTAACCCAAGGAGACCGCCGTCTGGTGGACGACACCTCAGCACCACTCCGACATACTCTCCCGCAATCTGACCCAGGGATGTTACCCCGTGGTTTCCCTCCTTTCATCAAAGATTGGGGTCCTGAAGGCTTTGCCCCAATCCCATCATCCGGTGAGCTACCCTGCGAAGGGAAGCTGCACAGGAGGTACTCCACGGAGTGGGTTTTCAGATTTTTTGCTTTTTTGTGTTTTGCGGAATGAAGGGTTTTACGGTGGCCGGAGTGCAAATCCATCCACGAACCTCCTAATAAAAAGTAACCCAACTGCAGGAGGACGTCCGCAGACACAGTTGGGCACTAGATATGGATGGCCGTTGGCTCACAAGGAGCTCCTCCGCCCTTTGACAGGTTTTGTTTTAATCCTGCTGGGTGTCCATATCCAAACACCCTCCTCACCAGAAAACCTGGTGGGGGAGACGTTTTAGTCGCCGACAACCCGACAACCCAAATACAGTAATGCCCGTGTACCATGTACAGTATATAGGCCCTTTCATGCAGTCCCACTTCCCTTCCGTAACCAATTTTCCTGAAAATTACACGGGTAAGCAACTTTGATCATACGGAACTTCCCTACTCAGTCATCACCAACTTTTAATAATCGGTCAACCATTCATGTACATGGCTCATTGACACCATCTTTGCCCAGGTGCCTAAATCAGGAACCATAATTAACAGCACTGGGAGTGGGGGAGGTTTATAGAGTGTTTGTGGTTGGGGGTAACACATGGTGGGTCCATGTAATTTTTTTCATATCTTTACTTATTCACTTGTATGAAACCATGGTAATAAAGATTAATGGCAACTCATTTATTTGGGTTTGAGAACTCATTTTCCTTTTCATGTTTTTTTATTGTTTCTGCAGAAGATGATATTGACCTGGGGCGCATCAAAGATGTTTTGGATGTACTGTCGTAATCCCAACTCGCAACATGCAAAACCTCTTGCTGAAAATGAAGTGTTTGGGAGAAAATTAATTGTGCCTTTTTATTCGATCTTTTAACGTTATTGATTGTGCCGTTTTTACTGGATCATCTATAAACATTATTGATTGTGCCTTTTTTATTTGATTACCTATATAGTGGGGCAACTTAGCTAAATATAGCATAACAATTGTGCATTTTGTGAGGAAAGCACCAATTTGCCACACTAGTAGCCTATCATATTATGAACAGATTTGGATATGGGCCATCTCAAATTCAGCCGCTGATGTGGCTTTGGCAGCCATTTTCCACTGCCATCAAAAATTTTGAGATGGCCCAATATCCAAATCTGTTCATAATATGATAGGCTACTAGTGTGCCAAATTTGGTGCTTTCCTCACAAAATGCACAATTGTTATGCTAAGTTTCCCCACTAATAAACGTTATTGTTGTTTTTCATACATGTATATATACACACATATATATTATATATATATATATATATATATATATATATATATATATATATATATATATGTATTGAAAATCTGTTTCGCGACGTGTCCACCTGAACTGCGTCGCCCTCTTGCGACAAAATGTGCAGTGAGGTTAATATTCAGTCATGCCAAGGCCGTAAAGATCATGGCATCAAATATTACAAACTCGTCATGGACCTGATGCTCTGATGGGTGAAATACTGGACAAATGCAGAAATGCACCAATGTGACTGCACACAGTAAAACGAGCTTAAATCTTCTCCTTCCCAATAAAAGTTGCATAGTTTCTTTCTTTTTGTTTTTTTATAGCTGAGTATATTATGCACTTGCACACAGACAGAGAGAGAGAAAGAGATATATATATATATATAGAGAGAGATTAAAAAAAAAATAATAAAAGGATAAAAGATAGAGTTCTGATTTGCTTTTCTCATGATCTCTCATCATTGTAACGTAGATATCTTTAATGCCAATGTGACTTTAAATCTATTTTTTTTATATAAGTTCTCTCATGCTGTGCACAATGCTACACTGGGTCCTGATTGGTGGATGTAAGTTGGTGTATTTTGCATGTTTGGAGATGCCTTGAGCTGAAGTCATTCGTTCTTCGTGGCAGCCTTGTTACTGGATGTTATAATCACCCGCTTCCCGTTGCATCTGATTTTGAAGGAAAAATAATTCAGACTTAAGTGTTTGCAGTTTTAGCAACACCCAAGAAAGACATTCAGCTTATGTCATTTTGGTCGTTGCATTTCTGCATCAGTTGAAATATTTGGGGATTTGATCAAGCGGATTTTAAAAGAAACTTTGAAATGTAGATATTTTGCGTAGGAACTCTCTGTCATGTGTTGTAATGCCACCTGAGGGCCACGGTGAGTACAGCACAATCCACCAGTGAACATTTACTACTAGCTGTGGAGGAAGAATGGTGCAACTCGCTGTGGAGGAAGTATACACAGGATTTCTAACAAAATTTGGTCCAAAGTCTTGGTGACCCTGAAATCCTCTGGAATGATATAAATGTCTGGTAATTAATAACATCACATAAAATTTTTTTGAGGGTCATCATAAAATGGACCACAGAAAAAAAATTCATGATGTCATTAGTCATGTGATTCTGCAGCCATATTGCTTTTTTTAAAAGAAGCTTTCAAAAATCTTCTCTGAAGTGGCTGAACAGATTGAGGTGAAACGACGTATGTCCACCACCTATCAATGAGGACCAAAAGGTTCACACATATGATGTCATAGGTCACATGGTTTGCAGCTATATTGGATTTACCCTAAAATCTATAGTTTTCTCCAAAATGGCAAGACTGATCGAGGGGAAACTTCACACAAATGTTCCCAAAGGAATAATTGATGGGTCGCATGGTTTGGCAGCCACATTGGATTGAAGAAAAATATTAAATAATGTTTTCTCTGGAACTGCTTAATTAATCGACATGAAACGTCACAATTTTGATCCGGTCATGATGGGGAATAAATGTTTTAAATTTCAACTTGATCGGACACATGGTCTGGCAGTCAGAATTATTTAATTATTTTTGATCTGGGGTTTTTTATATTTTTTTTTGAATAAGGCTCATGTGGCTGTGCCTGGGTGGGTTTGAGGGTAGAGGAGTAGCAGCTGAAATGCGAATCCTATCCTGGCTCCTGATGATTTCATCTTTGCTTTTTGCTTGTTTGGGCTCCTAATGACTCCAATGCAGGACTGTACCTCTTTGGTCTTCCACTTGATTTAAATTGAATTTATTTTAATCCGGTTTCTAAATTAAATTTAATAACAATAAACGTCATGTGTCAGGGTCAGGTGTCCAATCAAAGCTGGACGTCTTGGTACCCGGTCATCATTGCCAGCAGTTATAAAGTGGCAGTTCTAGTTATGTCTCATTAATGACGTAACACACCCGTGCACATACACCACAAAATACACCACACAACACAAGTCCGAATGGTCTGCAATCTTTGATTGCTCTTTTTCTTGTTTTAAATATTATTTTAAGTTGAGCTGTTGGAAATGTTGCTTCTTGAATGTTGATCGCCCTCTTGTGGTTAAATACAGGAGGCACTTAAATATACGAACCAAATTTTTCTGTGCTCTTTATTTGAAAAATAAATATTTTTGTCTTTTCTACATCCAGAATCATGGGGGAGTCTGTCTGCATACTCGCATCTGAGCTGTCTAGCCTGGGTAGACATCTCTGCCCAGCTATGAACTGTCACCCTGGTGTTTCACGGGCAGGGGGTTTTGTCGGCGCGTGCACCGTCCTTCAGATGAACATTAAACTGAGCATCCCATCTGCCAGCATTAGTCGGTGAATGTTAAACATCCCACGGTGTCTTTCATGAAGAGTAGGTGAGTTATCGCCGGCACCCTGAACCAATTTCAAATTCCTGCTCTAACCTATAGCTTGGGACACTGCGTCAGCGGCACAGCTGCTCCCC
>CM068953.1:140171722-140216753 GCA_035128595.1 Eptatretus atami | reverse complement strand
GGCCCAATGAAGCCTCAGAATGGCCTCCCACAGATTTCGGCAATCTAACCCAAGGTGGGTCCAGCGGCCTACAGAGACCGATGGGATGGATGGTGTGAAGGGGTACATTTCCTAACTATCCTACTTTTCATTCACTTTAAAATACCCCGGGGCTTTCCAAAACACCTGTCATTTAAACTATAGGTTCGAACAACCATGATTCCCGTCGCCTGTGTTGGTGTCCATTATAAATTTGGGCCTAGCCCTCCAATTTTCACTCGTGCCCTTGCACAATTTTGTGGCTGGGCAGCGTGGCTCACTTGGCAGGGATTCCCCCTCTGCCGAACTCTAACTACGGCACCCCCGGGCCCTGAGGCTGTCTCCGAGCCTTCCTGCTCCCTATGAACGGTTCCTGCTCACACAATGGTTGAAATTTCCTCTCAATCCGACACTCGGTTGCAGAGAAAAATACAAAAGATCTGTGTGGACAAACAAACAAACAGACCCAAATGCAATGCCCCCGACAAATCCTTCAGCGAGGGTAAAAATTTTTAAACAGCTTGGGACGTGCATCTTGACCCCATGGCCAAAGTACACAGTCCAACAAGACTGTCCCATTGGCATACATATGCCTCTCAACCCGAAGGCTGAAGCACATGGTCAAACAAACACGCATCCTAACACCAAAGAACCACAATGCATGGTCATACAATTGGACCCTCCATAGAAATGACTCCCCATGACTTCAAAAGCATGCCATCTCAAACATTCATCAGGATGGCATACTGATAAATATCGAACCAATGATGACCACATTCGTTGTTTAAACATCAGACACTTTTCCTGACTGTTATATGGCACACATCTTGTTCGGGTCTGTGCATGGGTTTACCACATCATCTTACCATCGGTCTTTGCTAACCACCACGGCCGCGGGTGTCTCCCGCTGACAGCGTACTTCTTCTCGCCTCTCCGCCCGGCGAGGCTGTTGCCAGGTGGCGGCGTGCTGTGCAGTTCGGGCCGTATGGCTTACGGACAGGCAGCGCATTGACCGGCGCTGACCGCCAGTCACCGGGGCACGGGCCGGGGGGTTCGGTGCAGGGCGATTCGTGTCACAGTGTTCGGAGCGAGACGATTCCACCGCATGGAATCATCTTGCCGGCTGTAAAGTGGAGCCGCTTCTGGCCATCGCTGCTGGGCCGTGTGCTGGCTGGGGACCAACCAGAGCACCCGATTTTGGTGACGACCCCTCGCTTCAGGTCGTCGCCCCCACCCCGCACCACAGGGTCTATAAAAGGACGAGTTGCGGGGCCGTTCGAGCGTTCCCCATCTGCTAGTGGTTTTCCGTTCCTGCTCATCGCTCCTGGTTCCTGTCGGCTCGTCCTGCTCTCTGTCTGGTCTGGGATCGACAATCTGCCCATTCGCCTGCTGACTCCGCCCTTCTTCACCAGCTCGCTGCTGACTACGCCCTTCTTCACCGACTTGCCACTGACTCCACCCATCCACACACCCACCTGATTCTCTCTGCCAGGATGCCCACTCGCTTTGGACTCCGCCTTTCTCCACCCACTGGCTTCTGACTCTGCCCAAAGTCCTTCCTTAAAGCCTGATGGTCACACCCCATTCTCTAGATCGACGCTTAGCTGCACGAAGTGGGAGACGACGCGCGACCTGTCAGGGAGGTATCGCCCAGCGGAGCATCCCCCAAAAATGTACTGGTGGCACGATTGGTCAATCATGCTGACGCACCTCACATTTCTTCCTTTCTCTGCTTACACACAACAATAAAAATTATTCACTGTGCCACATATCTTTCCTCGCCTGCTTGTTAATAAGTTATTAGTAGAAATGTTCCCACCTCGTTTTTGTCTTTTCTTTCATTGATCGAGCATGGTCCGTATCCTAACCGAGCCGGGACATTATTCCCAACGATCCGTTCCTTTTAGCCGGTACGTCCTTGGCAGTGTCGCAAGGCTGCATTTGATCTGTTAAAGTGATGCGGTTCGGACAAGGCGTACCGAGGGCGTGTCCCCCGGTAATTAGATCACATGATTATTTTTTAGGTAACCAGATAAACTAGAGGGAGGACCCTAAGTCACGTGGTTGAGTTATTGGCATTCACGGTCGGTCCAGCGACCTGCCGCGTCACGGAATTATCCGTGTGCGATGGCTGCAATTCCGGGGAGTCTGGTTGGAACCTGAGATAGCTTCCCCCCTGATATTCTTCTCACCCGACCCCTGGCCCGCAACAATATATATATATATATATATATATATATATATATATATATATATATATATATATATATATATACATACATACATACATACACACACACACACACAACACCACACACACACACACACACACAATATTTATGTAATCCCCCAGCCAATTGTGGTGGATGGGCGTTTAACACCGACCAGGGCCTGGATGGTCGAGAGGTTTTCCTAAGGAGGTGGACAAGTTATCCTCAGAGATTATAACGTGCGCGGGGGGGGGGGGACAGGGCGTGGCACTGGTGGAGCGAGAGGCACATGGAAGCACAGCACCAAGGGTTATACTCGAAACCTCACGACAAATACATGGACACAGCAACTTAAAATAAACGCGGCGATTTAATGTGAATATAAATATTTACAAGGGTAATTCAAAATGTAATAATAATAACTTGAAGTAAATTAATGTCTAAAGTTGAGGTGCCTCAACACATGGACCCTAATACAGACAAGGGGAAACAAAAGAAAAGCAAATCCTCCCTTTATTCTGGCACTTTGCTTGGTCGAAAGATGGTCTTTATGGAACTTTGGAATCGAGGCAATTTGTCCTGCACGTGTAAACGCACCGAAAATGGTGCCAAGCCGCTCTCTCTCTCTCTCAGCAGGAAAAATGTACGTCAGGCAATTCGTGAGTGGTATTCAATACCAGGGCTCAGAGATTCCCATGCAGCTTCCTCGTCGATCGTGCTTGGCGATTCACGGCACTCTACAGAATGGCACCATCCCCTTCGGTGACATACACGAGGCTTCGAGGACTGTCTCTCATGGCCCAACCAAGAGCCAATGGCCAGCGTCTTGCTCCACCACATGAGCCGATTTGCCTCAGCACGAACACGAGAATCGCGCCGTCTTCTTCATGCGTCGAAGGAAAGCTATTTTGTGCCGAGAGGAGAGAAAAGCGAGATCCTCCGTCTCAGCCACATTCCTCTCTCGACCACGTCCACCCCTCACACCGAACTCGTGCATTCACTCCCGATGTCTCTTCAACGTCGCACTGAATAACTGTCCACCTCCGGGGCATGGCTTGCTTGCACAAAACCTGGGAAGGCGGGGCTTCTGCTTGCTCGGCACGCCTGGCTCGCTTGTTGATATGGTGGTGGTTGTTATAAAAACACAACTCCTTTATGGCTGGCTTGTAAATGCAAAAACATCAGGAAAAGGTCACAGGAGGAAATTGCATATTGGGGGGAACTTATCCTTAATCTCTATCTAATTAACACTGCACCACCTCCCATGTGGTGACAAGTAACACTTAAGCACACAGTTTCCCTACTTAATTTACATCAAGATGTCTCCTACACATCCACGGACCAAACAACTCTATTCAATCCTAACTTCCCATGAAAATCCTCCATCTACCCCCACAACCGTAACAATATTTAAATGCCTTTGAACGGGATGTGGTAGTAGGTGCCAGGCACACTGGTTTGAGCATGTCAAGAACTGCAATGCTGCTGGGTTTTTCACGCTCAACAGTTTCCCATGTGTATCAAGAATGGTCCACCACCCAAAGGACATCCAGCCAACGGCAGGCCAGTGGTCAAAAATGGCTCATTGATGAAAGAGGCCAAACGAGGCTGACACAAATTGTGCAGAGCAACAGACGGGCTACAGTTAGACAACTGACTGTCCAGTACAACATTGGTGCTGAAAGATCCATAAAAGAATGAACAACTCGTCGTACCTTGACATGAATGGGGTATGGCAGCGGACGACCGCAGAGTTCCACTTCTTTCAGCAAAATACAAGAACCTGCGGTTGCAGTGTGCTAAGGAAGGAAAACACTGGACACTGGAAGATTGTGAAAACATTGCTTGGTCTGATGAATCCCAGTTCCTGCTGTTTCACGCTGATGGGAGGAATAGGGTATGGAGAAAACCCATCAGTACATACATCCATCATGACATGTGTCAACATTGCAGGCTGGTGGTGTTGGTGTGATGGTGTGTTTTCATCACACACATTTGGCCCCTTGATAAAAGTGGAGCAACGTTTGAATCACTCAGGATATCTGAACATCATTGCCAATCAGGTGCATCCCTTCGTGGCAGCAGTGTATCCATCTGTAAATGGATTTCTTCAACAGGATAATTCCCCATGCCACAAGGCTAGGATTGTCCAGGAATGGTTCCACGAACATGACAGTGAATTCTGCTGACTGCAGTGGCCTGCCCAATCACCAGATGTCAATCCAATTGAGCATCTGTTGGATGAGATGGAATGAGCCATTCGGAGTAGAATTTCACTACCAGCCAACTTGACACAACTGTGGGAAGCATTGGAGTCACCATGGGCCAACATCCCTGTAGAACGCTTTCAATACCTTGTAGAGTCCATGCCCGAAGAATTGAGGCTGTTCTGAGGGCAAAAGGGGGTGCAACTCAATATTAGGAAGGTGTTCCTCATGTTTTGGGCACTGAGTGCACACACACACACACACACACACACACACACACAACACACACAATATATATTCATTTTTATATATATATATAATATATATATATATATATATATATATATATATATATATATGTACGTGTATGTGTATGTGTACATGTATATATTGTTACGGTTGTGGGGGTAGATGGAGGAATTGCATAGGAAAAATAGGATCATATTGAGTTGCTTAGTCCGTGGGTGTGTAGGAGATATCTTGATGTAAATTAAGTAGGGAAACTGTGAGCTTAAGTGTTACTTGTCACCATACGGGAGGGGTGGTGCTGTGTTAATTAGATAGAAATTAAGGCCAATTTCCCCAGTATGTATGTGTTTGTATATATATATATTTTATATTATATATATATATATATTATATATTAAACACACAAATCTCTATCTCTAGAGGTAGTCGTACATGATATTGATGAATTCCACGTAAAACTGGACAAGCGATGCAACAAAAAAAAATCGTTCTGATGACAGCAGAATTAGTTTTCATTTCAATAAAATACCAAAAGAGAGAACGAACGCCCTTTTCGTTCGTTTTCAACTTTTATTGCATTTTTTGCAATGAACAATATGTTGAGCTTGTATTCGAAGATTGGATATTTTGTGATTCCGTCACGACAGTTTACCGGCCATGAAAATTGGATGAGACTACTTTCGAGCGAAAGCGGGTGAAATTCATGAGTTCATCAGTTGAGCTTTTGCGATATGTATTGCGCAGTTGCAAGAATTCGGCATACGAGCAGAGTTTTCTAATAAAGATACCTTCCCATAACCTATGTCCTTTGGTGTTGTATTCGTCACACAATTTCAATTAATGATAACTAATTAAGTGCTATTTGTCTTGGAATTTATTTTCCACTGATCATTCCTATTGGTCATGTTTGTTATTACAAAAGCATTATCATCGTGACATTTTGGGATATAACTTGAAAATATGAATCTGAATCCAGAAAAGTCTAGTGCAAATGGTGATTCCGTCACGCTGGAATTCATGATATGTGCACTGAACGGACGGTGATTGTAAACATCGAAGGAAATTAACATATTATAATTTCATAAAAGATCCTTCCAGTTGTCCAATTATTTGGAGCATGATTTCTTTTTTTAATCTGTCAACCCATCTGGTGCTCTGGTTAAAAAAAATGTTTTTTTGTCCACCGTGTAACATCATTAAGCCACCTCATGTTGTTGCATAGCTTGTCAGTGTTGTTTTATTCAAACTCGTATATAAGACCCGGCACTTCACTGACGAGAATACTAATCTTTGCGTAATTACAAAAAAAAAACGGTTGTTGTTCATGGGAAAATAAAATTAGGTGGTGTTTCGATACCGGCCTAGCTATACACTGAGGGAGTGAGGAGAGAGAGAGTGTTCATGGGATATTCATTGCAGCCTTTTTCGATGCTGAATACATATAATATACAACAACATATAATATACAATATAATATACAACAACACAAGAAGAGGAAGATCAAAATAAAATAAATTCTCCCCCTCCCTCTCCTTTCTTTTGATCAAACTGTCTGGGGTATGTATCAGATACAGGCCATGCCAGGAAGCAAACTCTCCTGGTCTCTCTGTGTGTTCTCTGATTCCTCATATCTCAAGCACTCCTTCCATTTTGGGCTTTCTGGTTCCTTATCATCACTGTGATGGCTCATCTACAGGGCAAGGACAAAAAAGGATTCCTGGAAGATCCTGCTCTCCACGTGGGATAACCAGCGTCGCAAGTTGGCGTTTGCAGTTTCGCCACATGTGTCCACGTACCCATCATACACAAACTTCCTCCATTTATTTATTAATTTTTTTGCATCACAAACCTTCCTGGGAGTTCCCTGGATCCACTGTCGTTGGTTTCATTGAAATCTGTTCATCCGTTCTCAAGTTATAGCACGACAGACAGACAGTCAGACATGTGGCTCCTTTTATAATCTTACTATAATTCACCGTCTGTCCGTCTGTCTGTTCCCAGGTACCGCAAAAACGGCTGAACCGATCACAACCATTTTTTGGGTGTGTAATCCTGGGATCCCTTGGAGTAAAATAGGTATAAATATAATAACATGACCCCCTTGACGGCTCCCGTAGGGAGCGGGTGCTTCTAGTATAGATTAATTCAACAGTTGGATCCTGTGCTAATGGCAAAAGTTATCAGAAGTGCTCAGAACTTACCGTTAAAATTTTAGAAGGTAAAGCATTGTAACAGTCGTAGGAAAACATTATTTGATTTGGGGGGAGTAATTGTACGCATATTTTGACAAATTTTGAACTGTTATTGCTTCCCCTGCATTTTGTGCATTCCAGCCTTGTGGCTTAAGGATTTGGCAACTGCCAAGTTCCATGGAGTAAATGGCTGCAGTTCAAATGGTGAAATGGGAAAGGACAATGGGGTAGAGGGAGTAGATCACTCCAAAAAATAAACAACACCCTCTCGGTTGTCGTGTTCAGGCCAGCACACTGAAGCTTCTGTCTTTGGATGTGTTTCTGCTTTTATGCAACCGTGAGCAAGAAAAAACAGCTTCAAAATTAATGCCTTTTAGCAAGGCCCGGGTACTCTTTGACTTCTAAACCAAGCAGTATCGAAGGGTGAGTTTATCCTCACCACTGATGATTTGTTGTGTGCTGCAAGACTTATATATGAGCTCCACTAATGCACTTGACCAGCTTCATGCACAGTTCAACAAAGTTGTTGAATTTAACCAAAGCGTTTTCCATCTCATCTCCATCTCATCTCCATCTCATCTCCATCTCATCTCCATCTCATCTCCATCTCCATCTCCATCTCCATCTCCATCTCCATCTCCATCTCCATCTCCATCTCCATCTCCATCTCCATCTCCATCTCCATCTCCATCTCATCCTTGTGGATTATGTGCAATTTTAGTCTCACCATTCCTGAGTGTGTATGCATTGCTTGCACTGCCCAAGCATGGTTTGAGGTGTGCTTCAAGGCATATGGCCTGGATTAGGGCACCCTCACGTTTCCCTTGAGCACAGTTCGACAAAGTTTTCTCTTTAACCATAATATTACGATCCAATTTAACCATAGGTTGATTTTACACCTTGAATTGCATTGTATCCATGTTAGCCATGCCCATTTCTGAAGGTATTTGCACCTTGCTATAGGTTTATCAATCATGCGTTTACAATATGTGGGCTAAATTATATAAATGTGTTTATATCAGTGCAAGGGATCTCAATCAGGGGCTGAATCCCAACCAAGCTATAAACTCTCAGCCCATTGTTTCACTGCAGGGTGTTTCATCAATGTTTGTGCCGTCCCTCGGATGGATGTTAAACTGGGTGTCCCATCTGCCAGCATTCATTGGTGGACGCTCAAGATCCCACGGTGTCCTTCACGAAGAGTAGGTGAGCTATCGTGGACCTACTCTTCCAAATTCTTCCAAATTGGCCTCTTCCAAATTGGCCAAATTCCAAATTTCTGCCGTAACCAGCGGAGGGCACTGCATCAGTGGCACAGCTGCGTCCTCAGCAAATGATGCTACCCCGCAGCCTTGTGCTGCATACGAACAAACAAACTCGGTGCATTGTTCTGTGAAAGTGGTCACCATACATAAACCTCAGCGAGGAACTGCATTGTTAAAGGCTTTGTCTTGTTTTACCATTTCAATTTGGTCGATATAGCCATTTGTTTTTCTCTATAATAGGTGTTACCACCTAATATGTACTTAATATATGGGATATCAACCAGCTCTTCCTTTGCCCTGCACGGTTACACTTAGCCCTATTGTTCATCCATTGCTATCTGAGTTACATCTGACATTCAGCGAACTGGAACCCCATAATCCTTGGTTTGGCTTTTCTCTACTATCGTATCTTCTTTACATTCAAGTGCAGCTACCTAACCTCAACGGGGTTGATTTAGATAGCATTTGTGACACAATATTACTGATACGTGTTGGCTATAAACTATTCAGCTCACACTGTTTGTGGCCATCTCTCCACTAAGCAGTGCCCTCACCAAGTCTATCCTGTGAGCTGAGTTTACCAGATAATGGCCAATGCCCAATGCACTACCAACTACTTGAAGCTGTAGGTGACAGTCTGAGAGACTAATGAGGACCAGTACGAGTAGTGCAGTGAATGTGGTTGATTGCTGGAGCAGTGGTACTACTTTTACTCCCACAACTAAATTAATAATTCCTAAAATAATGATTTACCCCATGTGACAACACTTATTTTACATTATTACATTCTGAAACTAGAACAGCACTCGGTAGAGCACATAGCGCCGCCAGGCTGAACAGTTTAAATTTGGTATCCCACTGATACGTCGGATCTGAATCCGGATCTTAACCAAAATCGAAACGGCTTGTTATTGTCACCTAACCAACTCATCCACCTCGTTTTGTCATAACTCGTCCAGAACTTTTTGAGATATCATGTGATACATAGTTTTTGGCCCCATCTATCAATGGTGAAGAATCACTTAAAAAAATAAAAAATATATTCTTGTATCTGGATGCGGATCCAGATATTCACAAAAATCTAATGGATGCATCCTTGTCACACACCCAACCTGTCCACCAAGTTTCATCTGAATCTGCCCACAACTTTTTGAGATATCCTGCTCACAGACAGGGATGATAACATGACCTCTGTCCACCATTGGTGGCGGAGGTAATGACGAAAGGAACATTTGAGGTACTTCTACAATACCATAATTAGAGAGTTAAATAGATTCTAAGATCATCAAATGTACTAGTATTCATACTTGTGTGAACAATGAACAAGTTGAAATGATTAGCCAGGGAAATCGGTGGCCATCTTGGAGAATGGCAGCCATTTTGGATTTTTCAGTGGCCAATGTTTCCTTTTATTATTGACTGGCACACTCGGAACTTTCCTGCAAATATTCATACGATCATTTGAACGACGATTCAAAAAATTTGAGACACCCAATTTGTTATTGGAAAAAAAACATGCAATCTATGTAATTAGTCTTATACTGAAAACCAGAAAATAATTATTATGCTTATATATTTTACCTGAAAGGCCAAAACTTGGGCATAGAAACTTAAAAACTGACGACTGGTACTTTAGGGGTACCCACTTCAAGAGTTTTCACCCAGCAATAGGGGTATCTTTAGAAAATGTTTCACTTGCTCAGTCATGAGGGTTATCGTACTTCCAGAAATTTTAATCACAAAATATATAGGACTCGTGTATATGTTTAATATTACGTTTATTACATTGCTTTGTGCCAACAATTTTCTTTTCGAGGAACGCTGCGTGGGACGGCCGAGTCGATTTGGCTTCAGCAGTCAACACATAGCTGCTTGCTGGGAAACATCAACATGTTTGGGATGCATTTTGCCAAGTCCAAATCAGTGTTTTGAACTCTTTGTGTATTGTTCTGTTTTTGAAACGCTTAGACAGGAGTCTTAGTTTTAAATTTATAAAATACTGTTAAATGGCAAGATGTGCATGCATTAGGCACAAACTTTGCTGTGCCTGATTAGAGCGCAGCCTTGAATTTTTGGCAGCGCTTTTGTTTCATGTGCAGAGAAACAGGAAGCAGACTGCAGTGAAAAGTGAGGGGAGGGAGAGACAGAGGGAGGAATCGTTTTTCTGCTGCATTTCAGCTGGAGAATCTGAATGATGGATGTAGAAGGCTCTCGCACCAAGCAGCGGTAAGTAGAATTTACTTATAAATACTTTTTCGAGAGCACAATTTGTTTGGCATCTTCAACACCAAAATGAAAGCTCAGCTCCGGAGGAGTGAAAGTAATATTTTCACCAAGATGGCTCGATCGATGATGAAACATCACATTGTTGTAAAGTTTTACAGGTGTTGCTACCAAGAGGTGTTTTGTCAAGAAAATTTGCAGAGAATTTCCATCATTATACAATGGAAAACAATGTGCAACTTTCTTTTCAAAACGATCTTGTCCCCAAGTTCCTGAAATGCTTAATCTTTTGATGGCTTTGCGGCCATGCCTGGTTTGCGACGGCAAGCACTGCCACGTGGCGAAGAAATGATTTCAGGCTGCTCCAAATTATTCCCGGAAAGTGAGTACGCACCCAATAGTTATTGAACTAAGCTAGGTTTTGGAGGCAAATTATAAGATGCTAACCCCCCCCATCAGAGAAGGTCGTGACTGTGGCAGGTAAGCAGAAGGTACCAAAACGCTAATTTTTCCTTGTGTTATGCAACTCTTGCACACGGATGCATTACAAGTGTTACCAGTGTGCAACTATTGCATTCAAAATTACATAAAAGTATCCAGGAGGGGCTGAGGATAGTGAAAAACTGTTCCCTTTCAACCCTAAATAAACAAGTCAGAAAAAAACATGTGCGGATGAAATCCACAAAAAACAACCAAACAAGTAAGGAAGGAATGACATCAGGATACAACACCGCAATCCTTTCACAGATCACCATCACGACAAATTTTGACATTTTTGTCGTGGGTGACAATAGTTGTATGAAGATGTCTATGTTAGAGGTAGTTGTAGATTTGTACTGTGGGTGGGTGTCGTTGTATATTGTATTTGTTCTATTTGATAATCCGAGCTACTTGGGGTAATTGATTAAGTGAGAGCTGATTGGTTATTCCCTCCAATTACGGGTGAGAGACGTGATTGGGTGTTGTTGTTTACTCATGTATGTTGACTGCTTTTGTCATTACACGTGGTACATACCTGAGGGCCTTGTTCATGTGTGTTTCTGTCTGCGCTGTCACTGATGACTCACCAACAAGCGATGAAACCGGTCCAGTAGCAGCTGAAGGAGTGTGTGGCATTGGGATTCTCATTTGTGTACCATTTGTGAATGTCTGCAGCTGTAGAACAATCCAGGTAGGATTTGAAAGAGCAAAGGGCTGACCTTGTGGAACTTTTTATGATGGTTGTTTTATGTCGCTTTATTTGGCTAGAAGAGTTTGGGAATATATATATATATATATATTTATATAGCTACAGCTGCTACCAAGCAGAGGCATGCTGTGCGACCCGGATCGCTAGGGCCGCGTGGCGTACGGACAAAGCAAGCACATTGACCAGCGCTAACCGTGGGTCGCCGGGGGTGCCCGGGCGGGCATACGGCACCGACGCCACCCTCGGCCGGTCGCCGGGGCATGGCCCGGGAGTTCGGTGCAAGACTATTAATATCACGGGGTTCAGAGCGAGATGATTCCTCAGCTCTGACTAGCCGGATGTGCAGTGAGGCCACTTCCGGTCATGGCGGTCAGGCGGTGCAGTGGCCGGGGTCCAATCAGAGCGCTTGCTTCGGGTGACGACACATTGCTTCGGGTCGTCGCCCCGCCCTGCACCGGAGGGTCTATAAAGGACGGACCGCAAAGCCGTCCGGAGGAGTCATGAGGATCGTGGTCAGAGAGTCGTCGTCAGTGGCATCGTTGTCGTTTTAGTCGTGGTCATCCTCATCTTCCTTGCTGGCTTTGGATCCGGTCTCGTGCGTGCCCTGTCTTCGTCTTCTTTACCGACTCGCCGCTGGCTCCAGCCACCCGCCTGCTGCTCACACTCCGCCCACTCGCTCTCGACTCCGCCTACTCCACCCATCCGCCAGCTGCTGACACTCTGCCCACTCACTCTCGACTCCGCCTACTCCACCCACTCGCCCGCCGGGGCAGCACACTCCCTGGCTCCCCCAAAAGTCCCTTCCTCATGCCTGACGGTCGCACCCATTCTCTGGATCGACGCTTAGCTGCACAACCTCCTCAAGAACAAAGGACACGATACGCTCCCTCGAAGCAGACCGTGATGAGGTATGAGTCTGGTAAGTCTGTTCGAGGTGGAGCGGTTGCATGATGCGAAGAGTACATGCCGAGTTTTTTTTTGGGGGGGGGGTGTAAAGGCCCTGGGATCTCTTGGGGTATCCAAGCTCCTTTATGGTTGTGTCAGAATGTGTGCATAACACAAGTAACATGGCATGGGTGAGTCACGGAGAGAATGGGATACGGATCGACCTAGATGGGAGTAGCGGTTAGTGTAACGGACGGGGGGGGGGGGACCCTTCTGAGTGGGATAAAGTAAATTTGGAAACCGCGCCGGCTCCATGGACTCTGTGTGTGAGGTACGACAGTGTGCGTGGGCCGTGCTTTGCAAACCACCCACAACCTCGGACCATTGCTCGAAGTGTTAATGGCTCAGAGGAGCCGGCGTCAAAATGCTCTGCACCGGATACATTACCGAGCGCAGATGGCTAAAAGGGAAGTGAAAAGAAGCAGGCCGTTTGCGAGTGACGTCAGCAGGGAACCCGCAGCATGAATGGCGGGTGTGTCAAACATGGCGTTTCCCGTGCGAGATAGCCCAATAGCCAGTGCAAGTATTTGAATCAGTTAACAGGCGACGAGTGCGCTGCCGACCACCACGATGGAGGCGTAAGGCTCGCCGAGAATTGCCACAAGTAGAAGAAGCCCGGCCAGGATGTGCTGAGCATCCTCGCCCGGGCAAAGGAGCACTAGTTAGGGGAAGGGTTTAGCATTAGATAGACCGGCCCCATGGTTGCATTAGGTGCAGTCCTCCATGTGAGCCCGGTAACATGAGTTACAGGAATTTCGGTTAGCAACTAGAGATGATTGGAAACATGGGCAGACATGGAACCAGTAGTGGGGATGTAGCTTAGCGATAGAGTAAAGTCGAACGTGCATTAGAGTAAGGGATGACGGGGAGCACGAGTTAGTTAGGGGGACATAGTTGGTAGAGTGTCGGTGTGAATAAAAAAAATGATGAGTGAATGTGGGTTAGTGGGCCCGGTTGTAAATGGAGTGATTGTGGAATGCATGGTGCGAATGAATGATTGGGGGGAGGAGTGAATCCCACCCAAGAGAACTTGGGATTAGAGTAATGTTAGTTTGTGGGATAGTGAAATTAACAAAGGTATGTCGTTTTGTGGTTGGTGTTGGAACGAAGGCACTAAACATTTTGCAGGGTGCAGGAGATGATTAACCGGTTGGGAGCGTGGCTTATGAAATGTGAGTACTGAGTAGCAGGCACCCCGGGCACCGACGTAGTCGGCCAGAGGAGGCCATGGGTCCAAGGGACTGAGGAGTTAGAGTAAGCAATGGGCACAGGTACCCAGGGAAAAGGGACCCGGAGTGCCAAAATGCCATGTGGGCATCGAGGGGGTAATTCCAGTGAGGGCATTCCCCACGTTAGTGAGGAGTAGGTAGGCTCGGAGACAGCCTCAGCGACCCAGGGGTGCTGAAGAATGAGTTTGACAGGTGGACAGACCTGCCAGTGGAGCCACGCTGCCCAGCCACAAAATTGTGCGAGAGCACGGAGGAAAATTTGCGGGCCAGGCGCAAATAAATAATTAACACCAACACATGCGATGGGAATTGTGGTTGCTAGAACCGATAGTTTAAAGAGACAGGCATGTTGAAAAGCCCCGGGGATAGTTTAAGGAGTAATACAGGATAGGACAGATGAGAAAATGTGTACACCTTCGCACCATCCATCCCTTCACTGTTCGTAGGCCGCTGGACTCATTGTGGAAATGCTGAAAACTGTGGGAGATATTCTGAGGTTGCATTGGACCTCAAGACACGTTTACTCGTCTCTTTCTCAATCCTCTTTCAAGGGATCTTAGGGATTGGGAATAGACAGTTAGAACAGGTGAGCTGAACACAGACGATAAGAGGGTTAGGGACACATGTATATTAAATAAAATAATAATAATAATAATAATGAAAAATTTAAAAAATAAATTCTAAATCTAATTAGTTTGTTACAACCTCACTGGGGTGGGGATGGACAAGGACAGGCAAAGGCAATCGGATGGAGGGAGACCATAGGGTAGGACCGAACCCATCTTCAGACCTGCCAACGCCAACACACTCCTTCCACAACTCCAAGAGACCACACCGAGTCCGGCCAGCTTCATGAGCCGACCTGCTGCACCTTACATGGTCTGCATTTGCCATGCCTTTGCTTTGACTCCACTTGCCATACCTTGCCATGTGCACCAGGACCATCTGTGTGAAAATGTTTGCAAGGACTCCAATGCAGGAAGCCATATCACTGGGGACTGTATTTGCACAGCCCGGACAGTTTCTTTTTGATAAAGGCCAGTTCAAATGGACTGTGAGACGGCGTGTGGCCTGCCGTGTTAGGATGAGTTTCCTTCAGCAGCCAGGAAAAAAACAAACAAACAAGGGACCATTTAGGGCCCTGAAGATGCCAGGCTGTGTGACCACCTGCTGCTGCACTCATCCACAATTACTGTGTTTTCATTTACTGTGTTTTCTTCCTTTGAGTGACAGGTCCTGGGCCATGAGTAATGTAAATATTAGAAATGTATATAATCATAACCCACCTGTTTGTTTGGTTCAATTCTGGAAATGTAGCAAAAGGATGTCCGGATGAGTCTGCTAGTTTAGATACGCAACGCACTAGGTTTATTATTTTTGGGACATGTGTTTGAAAAGTCACACTCAGGGATCCATAGGTAAAGCGTACTCGGGGAAACTACACCTACATGCCACACAAATGTTTAACGACTCAGGTCGAGTATAGCAAAAGGGAGGGGGGTAGTTTTGCAGTTCTGGAAACCGCATCCCTCCAAGGCAATGGCATCCATCATACAGTAGTCCCCAGACAGTTATTTAATTAATATACGTACAGTTAAACCTTTCCCTCATGTCTAATGGGTCAAACGGGACAAAGTGCGTTGTGTGGATCTTATCGTTAGGTCTGATTATATCTCTGTCTTCATTCCAATTCTTTTCCTCTTATCCCTGGAATAAATCAAAGCACGAACTGCACTCAGATGGCCACCTGTAAAAACTGAAGCCACACCCTTCACAATAAGAATGCGTCCTCACAGAAGACCAAAAGAAGCAAACAACCTCCACCACCAGACTGCACGGAATGCGTGCAACACAGCAATAATCTCCACCCACTGTTCAGGAGGCCATAAGCCTCAACTATACAATGGTGCCGCTGCGAGGATGCGTTGTCGGAGGCCGACAGTAGAAGCAAACAATAAACGTTTATTAATGCTGTACAGGACGCATGTGGCACGTTCTTTTCAACCCATTTCTGCATCTAATAATTATATCTATCCTCCTTTCGATCCAAATCTCCATCTACTACTCATATCTACACTCTTTTCAACCTAAATCTACATCCAATAATTATATCCAATCCTTTCCTTCAATTCATGGTGTGGATCGGGGTTGGCACCACGCACACCACCTCCTGTGATAAATAACTGCGAGCACCATGGCAGACACAGGCGCAGCCCCGTAATAAATAACCGCATGTACAATAGCGGACCTGTGCGCACTGTACGGGGCATGCATAGGACATCTCTTCATTCGGGTCTGCGTATGGGATTACAATAACATCTTATCTTCGCTCGCCACCACGGCCACCGGTGTCTCCCACGGACGGCAGACATCCTCCCGCACCTCCGCCTCGATAAAGATGCTACCAAGCAGTGGCATGCTGTACGGCCCGGATCGCTAGGGCTGCATGGTGTACGGACAAAGCAAGCACATTGACCAGCGCTAATCACAGTCACCGGGGTACTGGCAGGCATGCGGAGTCGGCGCAAACCCTCGACCAGTCGTAGTTGGCACGCCCGGGAGTTCGGTTGCAAGGCGATTCAAATCACGGGTTCGGAGCGAGAAGATCCACAGCTCAGCTTTGGCTAGACGGATGTACAGTGAGGCCACTTCCGGTCATGGCAGCTGAGCCGTGCAGTGCCGGGCCCAATGGGAGCGCCCGATTCGGGTGACGACGCATCCGCCTTGGATATTATATATATATATATATATATATATTATATATATATATATATATATATATTATATATTAATGTATATATATATATACATATATATATAGTATTTACATATATATATATATATATTGTGTACTGTATATAGCCTGGTGTTGGCGCAGTGGTTAGGCAGCGGCTTGGGATCCAAGAGTCCTGAGTTCAAGGCCCCGTTCGGCCACTGAATTAATACACCAGGTTGACTCAGCCTCATCCTCCGAGGTTGGCAAATGGAGTACCAGTATACTGGGCCCGTGTATACCCCGGTTGTACCGGTTACCATATGTACATATATGGTACACCTACAAAATATGTACCATATCCCTGTTCCTAAAGGCGACCAGGGTTTGCGTCAGGAAGGGCATCCGGCGTAAAACATGGGCCAAATCACTATGCGATCATACGGATGATCGCTGCTGGCGTGGGACCCCTAACGGGAGCAGCCGAAAGAAGAAGAAGAAGATATATTTGTACTGTATATATATATATATATATATATATATATATATGTATCTATATATATATACAGTTAGTCTCCGGATATAAATCCACGGATATAAATCCAGCCGTAATTAAATCCGGAACGCCAGTACGGAATTCCTACATATAGATTTCCGCCGTGTAATAATCCATCCGCCGGTAATAAAGCCACTTCATCGGCGCGTGCCTGTGTTTTCCCCGGAAGGATCACGCGATTTTTAGCATCAGTCGGAACCGGTTAGCGGAAACTGGTCGTAGATCAAACCTCGCTTGTGTCTCAAAGCTTTACAGTGTTCTGTGTGCCTTGTTAGCCGTTCTGTGTCCATTTTTCATTCAGTGTCCGAAGTGTTCTGATCGTGTTGACGTTAATTGTGTTGCCTAATTAAAGACATCTTGTTTTACTCCCATATTTCAACATATCTTGTGATGCCGAAGCGAAAGAGGCAACCGACGACGCGTCAGGATCTGACTTTGAACGAGAAGTTAGTGAAAGTTGAAAGGCATATGATGAACTGAAAGGCCAACTCAGTCAACTGATGCTGCAGACCAGCTTGGCATTTCCGTGGATGTCTCCAAAATCTTTTGAAATCAAACAACAGATCCGGGACGAAGCAGAAGCATCCCACAATACGAACGAGAGTCGCAGGTTCCGACCTGGAAGGATGCGGCGTGGAAAGCAGCCCTTTATAATGGTCATGTTCAGCAAGACGCGGAACCTCCCAGTCAACTGCCCATTCTGATGCACAAGGCAAAATCGTTGGTGAAAGAAGCAGCACATGACGACTTCTGTGCGACAGACGGTTGGTTTCACGCTGGAAAAAGAGAAATGGAGTGGTGTTCACCATTTTGAAGGGTGAACCAGCGGAAACGGACGTTCAAGGCAAAGGAGGTCCTCGACACAGAATGGCCAGAGCTCGAAAAACAATTCAGCAGGAGGGACATTTTCAATGCTGACGAAACAGGGCTTATTATCGCGCCCTCCCAGACTCGACTTACGTCGACAAAAAAGCAGGAACAGGGCAAGGGGTTCAAGTCATACAGCGACAGACCAGCAACAAGATAACCAGAAGACACGACGAAGATGACGATGACAATGAGGAAGAGCCTGTCGTCAGTTGAGCTGAATTCAGGAAGCTATTGAACTAGAACGGGCAAGACGACAACATGATATCCCAGTCCTGCGTCAGAGAGCTCAAGGATTCCGTTCGAAGGACATTTCCTCTCAAACAAAGGACGTTAGCCAACTGGCTGACGAAGGAAGATGGTGTAGCCTAATTTGCATTCTGTTTTTCTTTCCTGTTTTTTTTATCAATAAACCTCTTTTATATAAAATCAAACTTTTTGCTACTGCTGACAAAAGGGATTGCACGATACATAATTTCAGGTCCGAAGTTGGGTCACCGGATAATAAATCCGCCGGATATAAATCCAGGAAACGCTCCGCCAGGTGGATTTAATATCGAGACTACTGTATATATATATATATAATGTATATATGTGTATGTATATATAATATATATATATATATATACATATATTATATATATATAAAAACAAATATGTGTGATCTATAGTTATACATATACATACATATATTATATATATATTATATATAATATAATATATATATAATATATATTATATTTTTGCACAATGCGTATTTTTGTCATTCCCCGTGTGCGTCTGTTGTCTGCTACAGCTATGTTGTACTGCTCTCCCTTGCATGTGCACGGGTATCGCTAGTATATATATATATTATATATAGTATATATGTATATATATATATATATATGTTATATTATATATATTATAAATATATATATATATATATATATATATATATATAGCTAAGCGCATGTAAGTGGTTACCACTGTCTTAAAATCAAAAAATGAAGTTTGTTCCATTGCCTTCTCACTACATTTCCTGAAGTGTAAGTCTAACTGAGTTCAAACAAAAAACCGTATAGCTTAATTACATATATTATATTATATTATATATAATATATAAGATATATATAATATATATATATATATATATATTATTATATATATATATATATATATTATTAATATATATACTATATATATATACCGAAAGATGATACTTTGAAGAAGGGGTACCTATTCTGATGGTTTTGCGAGTTTTCAATGAAAGTACCTAATTTTCTTTTTTTTCTTTTTTTGCAAAATAAATGAAGGTCATAGTATGTAACTTATTCTAGCAACTAATCTAATAATCAAAATACCAATTCTGGGATTATTAAGAAATAATACGTACCTATTGTTTTATTACTTTCTATTCAGTGACTCTGCAGATGCTGAAAAGCACTAAAGAGATTTATCGAACAAATTCTTGACGTAAATTTTCAATTCAATCAATTCTGGGAGTAACAAAAAGCTCTCTAAATCTCCAAAACTGTTTTAACTGCCTTCTAAATTAATAAAAATATTTTAAATACCTGGAAAAAATTTTTAAAACTTTTTTAAGAAAATTAATTTTTAAATCAAATTCAAAAAAGTGTGACGTGCAGTTGGACAAAATGCAAATACTTCTAAACCAAAGCCATGCATGTTTTCAATATTTTTTTATACTATATATCTATATCACTGTGCCCCATTTGTAAATTAAATTTTAGTGAAAATAATCTGATGCACAGAAGATAAAAGCATTTTTTAAAAACGTGACTTGCAGTCGGGCATTTGGGTTGGAAAGTTCGGTCAAGCCGCTGTAATTAAGTTCACCCGGATCATCTCATTTTTTTACATTGATTATTGGTAATAAGTTGAAAATTATAGACACGTAAATATGATTTTGATAAACTAGTCATTTTGTTAGGGGATTTCATAGTTCCAGGCTCTAAAAGGCAATAAAACAAGAAAAATAAAATATGCCAGAATGTGCATATATCATGCAATCCACCACTGACCAACAAATGCTGATTTTCTCAGACGGTGGGTGACAACCTCTTGATTCGATGAGAAAATTTCATATAGAATGTTTATAGTGTTTATTTGCATGGTCTAATATATGTCATATTTAAGGTGAACAAGAAAAAAAGCCAATACTGGGCATGTATATTCAATAAAAATCCTGTAGATTCAGTAATATACATCATAGACCATGAACCTGTAATTTTAAGGTCCTATGGACATTGTCTGTGCAATGAACCGAATTTAATGACAGTAGTAGTCTTTGTGACTTTCAAAAATGCCACTCAAGTCAGGGTATGCCCTAAAATAGGGGTGGTAACCACTTACATGCACTTAGCCATATATAATATATATATATATAATATAATATATAATATATATGATATATATCTCTATTATAATACCAAGCTTGCACACTAAAAACTCGGCTCCCATCACCGATCCCTATGAACTGCTGTGGCACTTAGCGACATGCCGACAATGTTTGGAAGTCTTGGCGTTCCATAGTACCACTTGCATTTTGCCCACATGCGTATTTTTGTCATTCCCCGTGTACGGTCTTTCGTCTGCTACCAGCTATGTTGTACTGCTGTCCTTGCAGTGCACGGGTATCCTATATATACATATATAGCTAGCGCATGTAAAGGGCTGTCACACCTTGACGATTTAGGCCAGCGTATGCCGATTTATGAAAAATTTTCTAAAACGCTGGCAACGTCGAATACGTTATGGTACGTTTGTGTTACGTTAGGTGCACGCTGAAAAACACTACCATAGGTCGATTAGCTGGTTTAAAACGTGTACTTTTTGGTTGTCCAAAAAATTTTGCATGCTTGAAATTTACGACGTACCTCGGGTTTGGCTCACACGTTCCGCTACCTGGCCATAATGTCGCACTTAGCGATCGTTGACACACGTTAATTGTATGTTACTCATAAGTCGAAACACGTAGAGGGTAACATTCGCTGTACCCGAAACTTATTCTAACCTATGAGTAACGTTTGTAAGCACGCTACATGAACGTTGTTCACCACTTCGCAACACGCTACTTGGAAAGTTCCTCATACGTCGAAACACATCAAAGTAAGTTTAGGGTACCCGTGACTTATTATAACCTATGAATAACGTGCTGGGAATATTTACGCTATGCATACGCTAACTATCTTGGGCATAGGTTGTGGACGACTAAAACACGATAAACAATCGTTGTATAACTTATCTATAATTATCGAAGCGTTCTGTGTTCCATTACTAGTACATTATGCATTTGTCAAAGTCGTTTTAATACTTTAAAAAGTAAAACGAAGAATATTCATTTGGAATGAGGAAAAAAAAATTAAGCCGAAAAGAACATCGAACAATGTGCAAAGTAGTCTCCTACGCTGGACGATAAAGGATCCATCATCACGCACACCCCCCCATCACGCTCACATACTACTACTGACATGGACCTACTACTACTACCAATGCTACTACTACAACTACTACTACTATTACTACTGTCATGCACACCAACTACTGCTAATAGTATATACTACTGATACTACTCGCATGACATCTATTACTCAACATGGAGTCTGGAACATATGGATTCCTCTTGTGAAGCCCATTGTATATACAATTCCCCTTAATTCTCCAATACGCCATTACACGGTAGATTAAGTTAGAAACACGTTCAGTAAAGTGCTGTGTCGTCCGGAAGACGTCAATCTAATTCGTCACATACGACAATGTGCGTTGAGATAGTTACACTAGTTCATAGCATGTTCACTCAAAGTTAGGAAGCACGTTATACTTAGTTCAAGCATCTACACATAGTTAAACACTTACTCATAGGTCATAGCACGCGATCATTGGTTCAAGCACGTTACAAATAGTTCAATGCACAACTCATAGTTTCAAGCACGTTAAACATTGGTTCAGAGCACGCTACTCATAGGTTAAAAGACGTTACCCATTGTTGAAAATTAGGTCGGATGTTAAATATGACCTTGACGTGTTCGACTAGGAGTAACCTACAAGTAACGTGTGTCCGTCGTGTGTAAACCCGAGCGCGAGCGTCGCAGGACATATGAACAACGCATGCGAACGTATTACCATACGCAGTACTCGTAAAATTTCAGATGCTGAAAATTCACGACGATTACACGTAACCACGTCATATGACAGCTTTAACTTCTTGTTTTCCAGCCTATCTTTACGTAACCAACTTACACTATACCGTATTTACGTGCGCCTTAAGCTTTAGACACATTTTCATAGCGCATCCGGCAAAATCGTCAAGTTGGACTGCGATTGTTGAACTTCAAATTCTCACGGATTTTAATCGGTCGGCAGGTTCTTAACAGGCACCACGAGTTCGCCCGCGATACGTTAAGCCGTACTTGCTAATTAAACTTCGTGGGCATAGGTTGTGAACGCCGACAACAGGCTAGACATTCGTTGGTAAAGAGTATAATAACACAACGCACAGCGGCCCGTTACATGTATGATGATACTACAACACTTATGAATACGCCCAAACTTTAAAAAAAAAAACATTAAAATTTAGCGTACGCACGTTTACATCACTTCTTTATACGTTGCCATTGCGTTAACAACTCAACGGTGACCCTAAGGTGTTACCACGTTTCAAAAAATTCAAAAATAAGTTGGTTCCATTCCTCTTCACTACATTTCCTGAAAGTTAATCTAAACTGAGTTCAGAAACAAAAAAACCGATAGCTAATACATATATAACTATTATATAAGCCGAAATATGCATACTTGGAGAAGGGTACCTATTCTATATTTGCGAGTTTTCAAATAAATACCTTAATTTTCTTTTTTTCTTTTTGCAAAATAAATGAAGCATAGTATGTAACTTATTCTAGCAACTAATCTAATAATCAAACACCAATTTGAGCATTAAGATAAAAACGAACCTATTTTTTTATACGCTCTAATCATGACTTCAGATGCTAAAAAAGCACCACAAAGAGAGAAATTATCGAACAAATTCTGGACTAATGTCAATCAATCAAGTTGGAGTAACAATCTGTTCCTAAATTCTCCAAAACTGTTTTAACTCCTGCTAAATAATAAAATGATATTTTAATACCTGAAAAAATTATTTAAAATTTTTAAGAAAATTAATTTTTTTAATCAATTCAAAAACGTGTGCACTGCAGTCGACAAAAATGCAAAATACTTCTAAACCAAAAGCCATGCAGTTTCAATAATTTTTCTAATATTATATCTAATCACTGGTGCACCCATTTGTAAATAAATTTAGTGAAAATAATCATCAAGGAAGATCAAAAAGCATTTTTTTTTTTTAAAACATGACTGCAGCGGACATCTGTGGTTGAAAGTTCGGTCAAGTCGCTGTAATTAAGTATCCACACCAGGATCATCTCAATTTTTACACATTGATTAATTATTTGTAATAAGATGAATAATTTAAACACGAAAATAAGTATTATGAAACTAGTCATTGTTTAGGGATCATAGTCCCAGGCTCAAAAGCAATAAAACAAGGAAAAAATTAGAAAATATGCCAGAATGGACATATATCATGCGAATCCACCACTGACCACACAAATGCTGATTTCTCAGACAAGTGGGTGACAACCTTTGAATTAGTGAAGAAATTCATATAGATGTTTATATGTGTATTGGCATGTCTAATATAGTCATATTTATGGTGAAACAGAAGAAAAGCCAATACTGGCATGTATATTCAATAAACAATCCTGTAGATTCTGAGTAATACTACCAGCATTAGACCCAGAACCTATATATTTTAGGTCCTATGACACTTCCTGTATGCATGAACCGAATTTAATGACCATATAGCTTGTGACTTCAAAAAATGCCACTCAAGTCAGTATGCCCTAAAATAGTGGTAACACTACATACGCGCTTAGCCTATATATATAATTAATATAGATACAAACAAACACGACATAAATAGTCCGACGAAAGCTTTCTTCTGCTCCTCCAAGGAGGTAAAAAATCGACAATGGAAGCCAGAATGAAGAGTGGTGTTCATATGCAGGTTCAAATTAAGTAGACACTGATTTTCAGCCTAATATGTCACGGTAACTCGAATCACCCATTGGTCGGTCTACTCCCCTCAACCTGCATTGGCTGGAGCAGAGTTGCGAATGAATTACGTTTGCAACCAATTGACGAAATACGGTAACAATGTGAATGACTTAGGGAAACCCCTCCCTCCCCCCTCTCTCAGGATTGGTTGCACAACGTCAATCATCACGAACCTCGCCACGCAAATGGAGTTTGAGGGAAGACTGATGAGCCAAACCAGAGCGTTCGGATTAATCTACTCATTACGGCTAAACCAAATCAGCTCTACCTTAATTGAGACCTTCAATGAAGCACACGCTTCACTTCCTTCTTCCACTTGCTGCAATATTTTTTACCCTGAGGATCACACTGGAAAAAGGTTTCGTCACTATTAGTTCGTCTTTGTTTTGTCATATTAAAGTCTGGAGTTCCCAACATCTGTTTGATATCTATATCTATAGTCTATCTATCTAATCTATCATACTAGCTACTATATATATTTATGCGGTGTGAAATTCGCATTAAGCACCATAAAGAGTCCTCAGTGAGATATCTCGATAAGTCCATTGTGTAGTTAGTCCAAACCCTGTATAGAGGAATTTATGTGATCCATTCGGCTGCGTTCCTTCAGTTAGTCGTTTTCTTTCTCTATTATATTTTCGACCATTAAGCCCCACCAACGCAAACAGCCATTACCCTTACCTTCACAACTCCATCCCGCAACATCGCTTCACCACCATTCCAAACGACACCAAACATCAAAACCACCACCGAAAACCTCCACACCTTCGCTCTTCCTCACAAACCACAACCGCACCACCTTGAACACTGAACGTCGGCTTGTCTAGGGCCCTTCGGCGATTGTGTCCAAAGCGCACCGAGACGCGAAGCACGCGAATCGGCCTTTCCGAGGGAAAATTCGGATCCAAAATGTCACGCCACTTCCCCTCCGTCCAATGGGCAGCGCGCGGTTGGCCCCCTCCAAGCGCGTGTATTGTGAAGTCCGTTTATGCAAATATGCGGATCAAAGGAGGTTCACGCCCCTTTTTGCCCGACCAGTGGCTGACACAGAGGTGGCGTGCCCCGCCTCCAATCGCGTTTTGATCCGCATATTTGCATCGGCTCCTCCTGAGACCTATAAAGATACGAGCGCGAGGCGACTCGCGCGGAGAAGAGTGGAACTGGTGAGCTGAGTGGAACGGGAGACGTGAGTTGGAGAAGAGCGGGCAGAGCTGAGTGGAACTGAGAGAGGGTGAGTCGAGCTTTGAGAGAAGTTGCGGAGGATTGCAGGGAAGACAGCGGACGGCAACGAGGTCGCGGTGTGGGGGTCGCTCGACTCGTCGCGAGATCCAGCCGGCCAGCCATACCCCTCTCCCTGAGCATCAACGATTCCCCCCCCCCATTCACGCTGAGATAGTGCCGAGGGGGCCCCCGTTCCCCCCCCACCCTAAACGTGTGCCAACGGGACCGCTCGCACGGAGCACGCCGGAGAGGACTCGCCGACCACGCCAGGGCACGGAGTCGGGCGCAGCGGCGCGAACATTGCGGCTTGCCCGCCATCGCGTCACGAGGACGCGGGTAAGACCTCCCCGTCTCTCGGACCTGGCCGATCTTCGGGATCCACGTACATTTGGTCTACGGACCTGTCTCCTCCTCGCCTATGAGGTGGCTTCTTTTTCCTTTGCTTTTTATGAAATGCTTGTGGTGCGCCGTCTGTTAAGTGAAACTGCGGAAGTGTTGCCGTGTGTCGGTCTTAGTCGGTAGTATCTCTCTTTATTTTTCTTTCTGTGCTTGAATACGTGCCTTTTATTATTACTGTGACTGAATACTGTCCTTCCGTGCTGTCTGCGTGTGTGAAATAAATGTGCTTGTTCATTGTTCCCGCTTTGCTTTGTCTCCTTCCTTTTGTTGACTCTCCATCCTGCATCGCGTAAAGAGATTGGTAGTGGTGTAAGTTCCCGGTAACTAATCTGAACCGTCGAGGTCCACGATAACTCCGCTCAGTTATCTCTGCACTACGGAACGAACCGCTTAAGCGGTTCGTGTCCGAAGTCGACCTGCGCGGAGGTACGATCGCCCGATTAAACCATCCGCGTAGGTACTTAGGTAGGTCGATTGGCGAACAACCCTATCCTACGCGGTTCCGATTGGCACGATTGTGGTGAGGTCGAAAGACCCACCCGTGACTAGCTCCCGGCATTGTTCCGAGAGAGTCACGACTGAATTGTCCGTCCGGTGGCGACGTGCCGCGATTCGAGTTACGTGGCCGATCGCACGCCGGCGTGCGCGAATTCGCAACAATATATATATATTATAATATATAAATATATATATAATATAATATATATTATATTATATATATGTTTGTATATTTAGAAATATATACACACACAAATGAGCCAAACATTATGACCACTGACAGGTGAAGTGAATAACATTGATATCTTGTTACAATGGCACCTGTCAATGGGTGGGATATATTAGGCAGTAAGTGAACACTCAGTTCTTGAAGTTGATGTGATGGATGCAGGAGAAATGGGCAGGAGTAAAGACCTGAGCAACTTTGACAAGGCCAAATTGTTATGGCCAGATGACTGGGTCAGAGCATCTCTGAAACTGCAACGCTTGTGGGTGCTCCCAGTCAGCAGTTGTGAGTACCTAATGACAGTGGTCCGAGGAGGGACAAACCACAAACCGTCGACAGGGTGTTGGGCGTCCAAAGCTCATCGATGCACGAGGGCAACAAACGCTTCTCTTCTCGTCCAAACGATAGAAGTGTACTGTGTACGTCAGAAAATTTTAATGTGGTCACGGGAGGACTGTGTCACAATCCACAGTGCATCGCACCCTGCTGCGTATGGGCTGCGTAGCCGCAGACCGGTCAGAGTGCCCATGATGACCCCTGTCCACTGACGAAAGTCCTACAATGGGCACACGAGTGTCGGAACTGGATCTTGGAGCAGTGGAAGAAGGTCACAGGTAATGCAGTACCTTCAATTTAAACAGGCTTTGATTCTGACCACACACACACACACACAACCACACACACACACACACACACACACACACACACACACACACACACACACACACACACACACACACACACACCAACTGCCGCACATTTAGGCGAGGGAATCTATGAAATATATCGCCAAACCCACCACAAATGCAATAAAAACCATTCAAGTGTTTTTTCACTCCAAGTATGCTATAGAATGACATACTAAAAGTCACCAAAAATCCAAGTAGGGGAACATGTTATTTTTCAAGATGCCGCCACAACTGATAATTTTAGAATTAGCCCTATATCAGCAAGTAATAATGCTAAAAAATTATGTGAAACACTTAGGTACATGTTATTGACACAATAACCCATTTCTGGCATTTTTAACTTGTCACAGACTTCACATTCAAAATGGCCACCAAAATGGTGCCAAAACTAGCATATTTAGAAATAGCCAAATATAAGCAATTACTTGGATTCATATATAAATAAAATATCTTGAAATTCCTTGGTTCAGACATTTCGGAAATGAATGAAATTCTAAGATATGTTGGAGACATTTATTATTGTTTCATACGCTAAAGTATTTCTTTCTTTTCATATTACAGTGTAATTAGCTGATCATGAACAAGTGTGTTTTCTGTGAGAACCTCTTGTCCAATGGAGAGCCAACTTCCACATTACGCATCAAAGGATGTGAAGGCATTGCCAAGGCTAATGAGTTTGCGGAACAGAAATATTAGTACTGTGCCGGCCAAGTTGTGCATGTCAAGTGTAGGAAGGACTTCTGTTCCCCACAGTGCATTGTCAGTGACAACAAAAAGCGAGGACATGACTCCGCAGCTCCCAGTAGTTCACCATGTGCGCGTCGATCCACAAGTATGGCATTCAATTACAAAGAAAACTACATATTTTGTGGTGTTTGCGATGCAAAACCCACAAACCAACACATAAACTTATCTCATCAGAACAATGGATTTCCAGAAGACCATAATGCAGGTATGCAAAGAACGCAATGATTTGTGGTCAGACACTGTCAGAGGTAGAATTGAGTATGTGCAGGATCTACATGCTGCAGATGCGGTATATCACAACCTCTGCAGCACAAACTTTAGAACAGGAAGGAAATACCAAATGAGTTGTTGCAGAAGAAATGATCCCTCCCAAACGGCCTAAGCAGGCAGACCCTCCGATTCAGTACGAGCAGATGCTTTCATTAAGGTCGCCGAGTATCTGGAGGCCAATGACGATGAACAAACAACTATACAAGATCAATACATAAAATGGATGAATTCTGGATGGCACTGACAGTGAATCATATGATTTACTTACATGAAAGATCAACTTCAAAAACACTTCGGCGACAACATAACGATCACCGAGATCAATGAAAACTAAATGTGGTTACATTCCGCCACAAAGCATCCGCTATCCTCCACAAATTACAGTCAACCCAAGAAAAGCAACAACACTCAGAGAAATGAGACTCATTGAGACTGCTCCAAACTGATTAAAAGTGATGTCAAATCAGTGGAAGAGACAAAGAGGTATACTGAGATTCAAGTACAATGACATCTACTGACGAGGCAATGTCATTCTTACCTGAATCATTGAAACTTCTGCTTCAGAAACTCGCAGTTGGAAGGATGCCGAAAGAAAATAGCATCGTTGGGCCAAGCCATTATCGATGCATTCGACCAAGAGTTCTAATTGCTCCCTTACAGATAGGTTTAGGCGTACAAATGCACCACCATTTTGGGTCTAAGTTTCTCACCGACTCTCTCTATGCACACGGTTCTTGTACTCATATAAGGAAGTGCAGAAATTTGACGCAGTGCAGCAGTCACCCAAGGAACAGACATACAAACTACACTGAAGGCCAATTCATTCAGTATTGTGCCGACAATGTAGACCATAACATTAGGACAATTGATGGCCTGAACACTTTCCATGGCAGGGCATAATTGCCACTGTAACCCCTAGGACACAGACCACAAGTAGAGTACCACGCATATCTGTTACATGGAGGATGTTGCAGCAGTGGGTCGCATCAATATCCGACACCTAACATCTCCTTGCAGTGGATTAGCCTCACTGAGGTATGGATTACTGGAAGACAAGAAGGAGCAGGATAGAACTTCCAACTTCGACTCCTGTGGAAGATCTCCTAACAGTACGCTCTCCACGTCCAGCATGGTCCGGAATGATCAGGCATGTGCAGAAGGCCCACACCCAGGGCAGTCATCTGTTCTCTTTTTACCCTTGATAGACATGAACCCTGGTGATATGTCCTGATATATATCACGTTGGTGTTGTGTGTGACCATGCCAAACGCGACAATGCAACGCCAATTATCACTTTCGATCAGCCACTGTGGTGGAAAGCTATTACAATCATCGAGAGCGCGAGCGGAAGACAGTGACTTGCATGCAATTGTACTACGACTGGGTGGTTTTCATACGCTCATGAGCTTCCTGGGGTCTATCGCACATCATTACAGGATCAGGACTTCAACGCTTACTTGAACTTGTGTATGCTTGAAATACAGTCACACACATGATGTCTGGTAAGGCATATGACAGGGCCTTCCGGGACACCTTCTACTAAACATGTTCCCCTACTTGATTCGGTGACTTTTAGTATGTCATTCATATATATTGAGAGTGAAAAAACACTTCAATGTTTCTATTGCAATTTGTGGTGGTATATCACTAGATTCGCTGGCCTAATTGCACAACATCGTAGAGGTGGACTTGGGAGAAGTGGGGGGGAGGAGGGTGGGGTTACAGGCATAGGAAAGATCATGGTTTTTGAGGGGATGATCTGAAAAATGGTGAACAGCTGTCTTAGAGACGTGGAGGGAAGAACTGGATTTGAAGAGAATGTGGAAGTTGCTCCCACACGAGAGGGGGGAGGGAGGGAGGCAAAGCACAGAAAGAGCAGAAGGTGCTACATTAGAAAGGGTGCGGAAAGAAGGCAAAGATATCACCAAACCATGGACTCAGCTTAATTTTGACTGATTCCAATCATCTTGAAGGCCTTGGTTTCTGTGGTGTCAAGCTGAGCAGGTTGTTAGGCATGGGTGCTTCCACCTTGCTAATCTTCCATAGAAGTTTCAACAAGCTTTCATGTTTCTTATCCTCCACCCCTCTGACATCAGATATGAAGGGGGATTGGCCATGTACTTCTGTGTACACTAAATGTGAAAAACCGTTGAATGTTTAGCTTTCACATTGCAGATTTATATTTCTCATAACATTATCTCAACGTCATTAGATCACGGCTGTGATTGGGTAAGTTATGTTGCCATAGCAACCATCTCGATAACTTGGCTTGTGTACAGGATATTTCAAAAACTGTTCACGATTTAGCTTTCCTATGACACAGATCTATTCCTCTTACCACCCAAAAGGTGGGGGACCTCGAGAGTCAGCTCCTTGTTTTCATCGAAGCTTCAGCCTTATCAGCCCGTCCGTCGCTCGTCAGCGCAAGACGGCGGGTTTTGTAATCGCTTCCATGTTTATTTTGTCCGCTTGCATTTTAAGATGCTTTCTGGTTTACCATCTGAGCTTTTGTCATCAATTTTTTTTTTTTAACAACAACTCTATGTAAACTAGAAAATATGGAGAACACTTGTCAATAAATTTTACTTTGTAAATTTTTTTATTTTTTATTTTTGTAGCTGTTCGAGTACGAAGCAGACATGGACGGGCATTGCATTTTGAGATGCTTTCTGGTTTTCGTTTTATTTTCCACTTTGTTTCTTTCAGGTGCTCCAAACCGATTTTGATGGCTTTCTTAACTGAGTGGGTCATAGGCTGTTTTACACTTATCTTGTTGTGGAACATTGACTTGGCTGGAGCAAAAGAACAGAGAGGTTCTTCTCAAGGCGCAAATCATTCAAGGCCATTGTCTCGTGAAGGATGTACAGAGTGCTGTCCTTACCCTCACAGACCCATTATGTTGAAGAAAGAACTACAGAAGAGTGACCACTTCACGTCACCTTTATTCACACTCAAGGCAAATCTGATTGAATCTGCTCTGAAAGGTAAAGTGAATGGTGTTTATGCATTCCCCTTGTTTGTAAAGTCGTTGACAAATTGTGTTCCACTTTTTGTATTTATCCTCTTGTCTGGCACACTAGAAACCTAGTCATCTGTCCTCGTTAACATAACAGAGAGACAAATATAAGTACAATGATGGTTGATGACTGTTGAACGACTACCTTTCTCCAGTTGGTACGTTATGTCAGTTTGTTGCATTAATTTTATCCATTTCTGGAATTTGGGGATATCTTCTTCATTCCTTGGAATCAAATCGTCTTGTTTGTTGATGCAACAGTAAATACTTTGCAGCTAAACCGTTGAAAGCGAAACATTTTTACACACAGTGAGCTTGCAGAGAGAGAGAAAGCTATTTCAACAGGACTGTGAACAAATTCTTCACGTGCGAGGAGAGAATTCATTTGCACAGCTGAATGTATGTTTTTTTGGTAGTTGTATGCCAGAGGGCATGGTGATGGCATTTGAAGTTCTTGTGTGCCTGTCTAAAGCTGAAAAGTGTGCTGGACTTTGTTCATTCTTCTGGACATGCTTCTTTTGAACAATGAAGAAAATCTTAGTTCCGCACATCTGAGGGTGCAAATGTGGGGAAAAAATAAACCTACTTAACTCTATGTAAACTAGGTATTTTGTATGCCATATGTGAAAAGCCAAACAAGAAAAATGGGAAAATAAAACTTTACGATTTGACGAAACTTTACTAAACATTGTTAAACATGTGCTTAGTATTTAGTAAATACCATGGAAACTGCAAAATGCACCAAAAATACAAGGAATTCCCACCCAAGATGGTTTCAATCAAGGTTTTACAGTGTTTCCATAAGGCTGACAAGATGGCTGAGAGGTACGCACGCTCATTCTAAGCTGTCTCGTCTGGGTTTGATTCCCAACCCAGCTATAAGCCGCTCCTTCTAAGCTGTCTCGTCTGGGTTTGAATCCCAACCCAGCTATAAGCCGCTCCTTCTAAGCTGTCTCGTCTGGGTTTGAATCCCAACCCAGCTATAAACCGTCATCCTGGTGTTTCACGGGCAGGGTGATTCAGCAATGTGTGTGCCGCCCTTTGGATGGATGTTAAACTGGGCATCCCATCTGCCGACAAAAGTTGGTGGTCGTTAAGGATCCCACAGTGTCCTTCACGAAGAGTAGACGAGCTATTGCCGGCACCCTGAACAAGTTACAAATTCATGCTCTAACTTAGAGGGCATTGCATCAGCGGCACAGTTGCACCCTCAGCCAATGATGCTACCCCACAGCCAATGCTGCTACCCCGCAGCCAATGATGCTATCCGCAGCCAATGATGCTACCCGCAGCCAATGATGCTACCCGCAGCCAATGATGCTACCCTGCAGTCTTGTAGAGCATACGAAAAAAGAAAAAGTGTTTCCATAGTCATCCGTGTTCTCAAATGTATTTAACTGTGTGTGTGTGTGTGTGTGTGTGTGTGTATGTGGATTTCTGCCACTGATAATCCAAACTATATTTCTTGTAATGTTTGTGTGAAAGAAATCTTGCACAAAATATTGAATCTTTCACAAAATGAAAGAATTACATGCAAATACTTAAATTGGGGTTGGCATGTCCAGCAATTCAAAAGACCAATCTTTCTCCCTTTCAACAATCATTTTACTGCATTAGAATTACATGATAATAGCGTCAAGATTATAAAGTTCACAATCATGGGGGCATTCAGCATTTATCTGTCATGTTACTGTGATGGTTTATAACTTACTAGTAGTTATGCATATTAGTGAGGATATTTTATGGTTTGAGTGTTTATCTGCAGGAGACAAAGGAGACAGTGGACAACAGAAGCGGAGGGGTCCAATTGGTCCTGTTGGAACTCAAGGCTCTCAAGGTTTCCCAGGACCTAAAGGTCAAAGGGGCCATGCCGGAATCCCTGGTCAAGACCATTTTCACAGCATTTCGGCCTTCTCACTGTTGCGTTGGAATGAAACCGAGGGCGGTTTGTGGGGTGACGTTGTAACCTTTGACAATACTTTGGCCAATTCAGGAGGAAGCCCAAATATTCAAAAAGGATGCTTTCAATGTTCCACGTCTGGAATTTACTTCTTTAATTTTAATATCCACACGTGGGGTAGACGTGAAACCTACATCCATTTGCTACTAAACGGGTCTCCTCGAGTTGTACTCTATGCCCAGGCAGACTTCCGTGGTATCATGCAGAGCCAGAGCGTCCTGTTATCACTTCATCAAGGAGACAAGGTGTGGCTTAAACTCCACGCTTTAAAATCATCTGATACAACAAGGACAGTTCTCAATGGTATCTACAGTCATATGGCAGATGTGAGCATAACTTTCAATGGCCATTTGGTTGCTCCCATACCCGGTTAAATAATTATTAGTCCCCTACCGCTTTCACCAGAGGGGACTCTAGGTTTGCTCTCCGTCTCTCTGTCCGTCCATCCATTTGTCTGTCCGTCTGTCCCACCTGTGTTTCTTCTGACTTTTTTCCCCATACCCTTCAACATCTATCTTCTATATATTACTAAAACTCTCATCTTGTATATATGTATGTATGTATGTTCCCAAAACACAGCCAAAACGGTACACGATAGCGCAAAAATTTTATGGCCACCTTACTCACCATTCTCCTGCGGTGTGCAGTATCAAGTTTCGTTAAAATCGGGCAACGAAAAAATTATTAAAAAATCAATTCCCGATTCAATCAAGTACTCTTCGGGAGAATTTGATTAATGAAAACAACCTCAGCGGTATAGTTCGCTGGAGCTATCTTTTTTTTTCTTGAAATGTTATTTTTTCATCAGCCGCTATCACAACGGGAACCCAACGGGTTCACTGGTCATCTAGTAATCAACTAAAACTTGGTAAATGGCTTTATTATTATGATAAGTTACAGAACAAGTTCGAGTTTCAGGGCATTTCATCATTTTTTTCACACAGATATGTCATTTTTTTGGACTTATGAAATAGCTCATATTATACATGGGTCAGTGTTCAGTTGTTCTGACTCCATCCCACTGCTTTACTCCCAATGGCTGGACAGCTGGTCTGACTCCACCCCAATAAAATCATGCACCGCCATTACATGAAGCAGCACAGATTGGCAGGCCTCAGGCCTTAGCCCTGGGTGTTAGTCCGTGGCCTAGTGCAATTGGAATGATCCCAGGTATATAACCATGATGTATTATATATGCACATAAGCCGTACACATGTTTTTGCTTCATGTATGTGCATCAGGTTTTAAGCAGCACAGATTGGCAGGCCTCTGGCCTTTGGCCTCGGTATTAGTCCATGGCCTAGTGCAATTGGAATGATCCCAGGTGTATCACCATGATGTATTACATATGCACATAAGCCGTATGCATGTTTATGCTTCATGGATGTACATCGGATTGTTTTAATATGAAATAAGCAAAGCCTTGAAGCAAATGAAACATGTTGGTTAGAAAGGTTCTTCTTCTTCATTTTTTTTCCGGTATCGGCTCGAGCATGCATTAAAGTAAACTAATTTTTATCTCTGGTTTACTATCCTCTTTGTCTTAATTGTTTTATAGTCGACAAAATATATCAGCAAATGAAAATAGCTTTTCCTTTTATTTTGCCGAATAGACCCAAACATGGTGTTATAGGATTTCTTCTTCTTCTTCTTCATTTTTGGTCTGGTATTGGCTCGAGCGTGCGTTAAACGCAAACAAATTTTTATCTCCCGAACATTCGTTGGGACCGGTGGGAGACACGTATTACAAAGAAATCCTCGCTCTTGTTGGTTTTGCTTGGGTACATTGATAATACGAAGCACTGCAGAGCAATTTCCCATAAGCAACAAATATCATTGCTCAGCAAAAATATATTCTCAGTGACATTTTACAAAGAATCAAAACTTTCCATTTTTGATGCTTGTGGAAAGGTGTTAACCAGGTACATAGATGTTTATGAAGTTCTGGGAGCCAATTAATTTTTTCCAAGCATTGGATCTTTAAATATATATCTTGTATTTGGTAGGTTAACTCAGGTAATTATGTTGCTGTACCTGTTCTTGTCACAAATATCTTGTCTCCATTAGCGAAATTGTGTGGTTCACTCCTATTCTTTTGATTTGTTTGATTTCACTCCTACTGTTCCGATATTATAACTTCCTCACATCTAATGTGATGCCATGATGCTATTTCTGTGGGTGAGGTCGATGCAGGCATATGTTTGACGTTATCGTTAAGCCTTTATCAAGGTTGCCCTAATGACGGATAATGTGGACATCTTGCTCCTGTTATTGTTGTTTATTAATTAGCTGATCACAGAATGGATGAAAAGGCATTTGATGATGACTGAACATCTCTATTATAATACCAAGCTTGCACACTAAAAACTCGGCTCGCCGTCACACGATCCCTATGAAATTGCTGTGGCACTTAGCGGACATGCCGACAATGTTTGGGAAGTCTTGGCGTTCCATAGTACCACTTGCATTTTGCGCAATGCGTATTTTTGTCATTCCCCGTGCACAGTCTGTCGTCTGCTACCAGCTATGTTGTACTGCTATCCCGTGCATGTGCACGGGTATCGCTAGTACAGCATAATAGCGATGGTTCATCAACGGCACGCCATACCACTGGCATCAGCATTGATGGCACACATTGTACAAACTGCGGCTTTCTGCCGAATGGGCTAATGTTCCTACATTTTTGGATTCCGAATGAGTTCTTGTAACAAGATTCAGGAAATCATGAGGTTTTAGGAGTGAGTTCAGACCGGCACAAATCTCCGAGTGGAGACAACCTGAGATTGAGAAATCAGTTTATTTTTTTTACTGACAAAGGCAGTTTGAAATGAGATAGCAGCAATGATGTCATATCTTGCCTTGTTTTTTTTTTATTTTTTTTATTTTATTAAACATTCTCTGTATGTCCATTCACTTGTCCCTCCCAATAAGTACCTGTGACCGGCTCTGAAAACTAGAGAAACTGATGGTGAGGCATTGTTGGCATGAAGTGTGAGTTGGACATTATGTGAGGCTATGACCATGTCGCTGATAGAGACACTATTACTGGATTTTGTTAAAATAACTTTCTACTCCTTTTTGTTCCGAAACGAGCCTTACCTCAAAAGTAATACCTCTTTTATTTCAGTAAATGTATAGGACAAAACAGTCGTGCAAACACTGTAGTTTTTGGCAAGTTCCCCACATGGAAAGAAAAGTATCGATTTGATGTCGCATACGTCCACATTTGTATCTCGGAAATGCTTTTGGAAACAAGTAGAACCTATCAAGAAATAGCAAAGGAGGGATTACTTCTGAGGTCACCCTCTTAATAGAGTGCAGTGGAGTCCTGTTAAGACATGTTGACATTTGATATTTGAACGGTAGTTTTCCTTTTCAGTCCTGCGAAGTCTAATTTGATCTGGTAAACGTGGACATTCAGAAATTTGGCCGAATGCAATTTCCTGTTCAGCTACAGCACTTAACTCTTCTTGTCTTTGTGCTGAAGGATGTCGCTGCTGTCGGGTTCTCATGATTCCATTTGAATCGTACATTTGGCTAAACTCTCCATACTTTGCATCATGCTTGCTTCCTGTCTTGCTTTCTGCTTTACTAAATGTTTTGCTTCTAAAAGTAAGTTTGAAGAGGAACCGGAAGCTCTCATCTCAATTTCTGTCTCAATCTCCACCTCGATAATTCATGCTTGCAGGCATCCTTGTGTTTTTTTGGAATGAAGTAGTTACAGTAGTGTTGCTTTTAGGTTTGTGCCGTGTTTAGGCCTTGCAGTGTCATGTTCATTTCCGGCCTGTGCCACGTTGCTTCAAGCTGCAGTACTGGCATGCCGTGAACTACACCAGCCATGTCTGTCTCTCCTACTTATGTATATCAGTTTATGCACTTACTGCACCTCTGTTGTGCACGTGTTTTATTTGGATTGTAAAGTGGAAGTTTTCCCAATATCCATGTCAGTCTGTTTGTGATATTTATGCTTGTTTGGGCAGCCTGAATCAAAATTAGTGGCCAGTTTCTTGAAAAAAATTTGAGTTTTGTAAATGTTTTCTCCATTGAACTGTATTTAGCACAGTGCCATCCCAACCTTCCTTACCTACATTTTGAAAGCCTTGTAATGTTAAAAAAAAATTTTTTGAGGCCAAATAAGATGAATGCTTGATGCAGTACTACTTTCCCCTCTGGGCTGGCTCCCCTGCCTCACATCCTGCTCAGCTTAACGCCGTGGAAACCTAGGCCTTCAAGATTATTAGAAACTCCCGTGCTGAAGCTGAGTATGGGTCTATCACTTCGCCATCGCCCTCTCCTGCCCCCATGCCATTCCTCCCCACACTGATTGTTTGTGCGAGTCCCCGTCTATCTTGGCCTTCAATTCTGCTGTTGATGTTTCCACCCTCTCTCGAATGTTCCTTTTGTCATTTTTGTCCTGATCCATTCAGTATACTAGTAATCACTCTTCTTTGAGCCTCGACTATGTATCCAAAAAAAAAACATAAAAAAACTCCACAGAACATATATGTTGGTCTTGATAGGACTCCACTGCAGTTTAACCCTTTATTTACGACCATTGGGCATAATAATGTTGAAATACTTCTAGTATCTCATCACTCATGAAAGGTTGATATCCTCCTGAGAATGCAGTGTCTATTGTCTGAATATTTCAGATTCTGTGTTAACATTTATACAACCAAACACTAATGTTTTAAAATGTATCCTGTCTCTATATCATCAGACATGGTCAGTCTAAAGTGAATATTATTTTTGGCCATTTTGAGTTATCGATATGTTATTGACCCCAGTGTTCAGAGCTCAACATTTACATCTTATCAAATTGACGGACCAATCCGTTTAAACTATAATTGTGCCATATTTGCATTCATAATCCATTTCTGGATATCCATCATTAAAGCGACCTTGTTTTTTTCTCAAAACTGCCAAAAATTATTTGTCTACTTGGCAGTATTTAATTTTTCTGATGATATTTATTTTGTTTTTTATTTGATTAAGCGGTCACTCATTGAAATCCCTTGACATTGAATAAATGTATTAATTTCTGAAAAGCAAACTCGATGAGCGGCATATTCGCTGCGAAAAACTACAGCGGGTAGAGCTCCTTTAAGATGATGATGATGATGATGTTCGGATTCAAATCGCCTTTGTTTTTGCTGCTGTACGTTTTACAAAAGCTTTAGCTTTTCCAATTCTCAACAAGACAGAGTATTTAACAATGCAGAACTTAGTTAGGGTACATAGATTACAGTAGATATGAGAATGAACGACCTATAACATGGTAGATCCACATGACAACTTGCGCATTCACTGACACAGACCGATTGCAACAGTCTCTCTCATCCCTTCGGGAATTGGTGAGGCTAATGTTTTTCTAGCATAGCCACCTGGGTTTAATTGATTAGATGAGGGCTAATTGGTTATTCTCTCCATGCACAGGTGAGAGATGTGAGTGGATCTTCATTATACAGTTTATATACATATATATATATATATATATATATATTATATATATATATATATATATATATAGCACTATATAGTTTACTGCTAATTAATTAACCATAAATTTTATCAGCAGGGATAGAGATGTGGTGAGTTTCATTCGGGAGTGTACAGTGGAAAGGGAAAGATTGAGTGGTTATAAATGGAAGAAGAATATGAAGAGGAATTATATATATATATATATATATATATATATATATATATTATATATATATATATTATATATATATATGCATACATACATATAGTCATCAAACTTAATCCAATGGAATTTAACAGTTGAAATGAAGGTGCTTATCCACCTGTCCTTCCCTAAGCCCTCTTCCTCCCTCTTATTTCACTTGCAATGTTTGTGTTTGTGCCAATAAAAAATAAAATGTATTCAGGTTGATTTTTTTTAGTGGGGGATGGGGGATGGGGTGGGTTGGGGGGGGGGGGGTTTGATGTATTTGAAGATTTTGATGATGAAGCAGAAAAGTGCATCTTTCACGCTCCAAAATGGTAAAACGTTTCCCATAGCATAGCTTGTTTTAGCAATTAACATTATTTACATGAAAAAATATACTTTCAGAAGAAAATACTGCACAAAATTTCAAACATTAGATTAATTGTTGCAGATATACTTATAGTTTGCCAGAAATTGTTTTCTTACTGTCTCTCTTCCAGTCTAGCTGGCTCCCTCTGCTGTTTCAACCCTCCAACCCTGATCCCCAGCAACTCCAAGATGCATCCATTCTTCCAGTAACCCCATCCTGGTTAAACTCTCAAATTCCAGGCTTTCCATACACCTCAACTCTTTTATTCCTAGCTTCTCACATCTGTGTAACTAACTTTCTGAGGCTGTTCCATTTCACTCTTCCCTCCATGGTGCCAAGCAGTAGTAAAGTACTGAGATATGGGGGGGTAAGGTACCCCTCCCTCCCCCAAGACTTGGTAAGTCCAACCTTTTTTGAAGTGTTCCCAAAAAGTGTTTGATTGTTAACATTGAAACAAACTGAGCACTTTCACTGTTTTGGCCTCTTTTCAAAATGGTTACCAGATACCTCGTTTAACCACTATATAGCTGCAACAAAAGTGAGGTTCCGAAATACACCACCTCTTCATGCTTAAAACTATAAAAGTGCAATGAAGCTCAAAATAAAAACCAAGCCGAACATGTTTTGAGGAATTTAGGTGAATGTACACAGGAATCTTCCTCTACATCAGACATCAATTTCTAAGTTCAACACAATGCCATTCATGCATGGGTCTCTTACATCCGAAATTTGCTTTAGTACCTACTCTCTAACAATGGTAAATACAACAGTAAACCAATGTATTCATCATCAGATAAATCGAACAACTCATCTTGATCAATTTCCTCGACATATTCTCCATCACGAGATTATTCATCACTATCACTTTGAATGATGTTGGCTACATTATCTATCAGTCTATCAGGAAGGATGGTGCCTTCAGACCAGATTGGCTCAAGAAGATGAGTGCCTGTGTCCTCTTTCCAACCGTGTTTCTGGACAGGAGGAAGATTGCGGTCTTCACGTGTGCAAGCTTCCACTGTGCCACATTGTAACTGGCCCATTTGATTTGGGGAATTAATGACTTCGGCCATGGCAGTAGTTTTCTGAGATCCACCTTAGCCGTCTTCAAGATCTTGCCAGTTTTGTCTCCCACCGTCTTGCATCCTATCAGCTCCAGCACCTTGTGCACCTCTTTGATTCTGAAATGATAGCAGACACACTACAGCTAATCTGGTTGGGCACTAAGAATGCATGATGATTATATCAAATATACAGCACATTCAATGGGATAACAGGTATTCAATGAGTTCCACACTAATTCCACCTAATTTATCTTGCATCATCAAAATCACTTATATAAACTCGAATGGCACTCAGTAGAGTGCATACCTCTACCAGGCTGAACAGTTTACGTTTTGTATCCCACTTATTGGCCAGACCTGGATCCACACCTGATTCAAAATCGAATTGGCTTGTTCTTGTCACCTTCCAAAGTCGCCCACAAAGTTTTATCATAACCTTTCCACAACTTTTTGATATATCATGCTATATATGGTTTTAGCCCCAATTTCTCAATGGTGATAAATCATTAAAAATTTTATTGAATCCAGATGTTCACCAAAATCGAATCAATTCGTCCTTGTCACACACCAACCTGTCTATCAAATTTTGTCTGAATCCGTCCACAACTTTTTGAGATATCCCCACAGACGGGTGAAAAACATGACCTCGGTCCACATTTGGTGGCAGAGGTCATGACAATGGACCCCAGAACTGAACCTTGTGGTACTCCACTATTTACCAACTTACTACCTTAGCACATGCTCATTTAGTACTGTGATCTCTGACTCCGGTTATTCTATCCAAACAGCTAACCTACTACCCTTGGTGCTATGCCTCAGCTTAACAATTGAACAATGTGTATCAGGTGATTAAAACTCAAAGAGCAAAAGACTGCAGACTAAAAGAATATAAACTGAAGCATCATTTCATTAAAGGTAGGAACTAAAGCTTTCATAAACTTTTGGGTAGCTTTCCTGTTCATTTCCACTTGCGTCGTGAGCTCTTCAAGTTTTGCTAACGAAGAGTACTTGCATACCAAATCCGTTGAAATGTCTGCCACACGGATTTCAATTTCACACTTCAATTTCACACTGCTGCTGAGAAATCTTAGGTTCTAGTGCAAGCAATTTCCTCGCACTTACCTCGTGCCTCTCCTGGGCATAGGCCTCGCGAATCGGCCTGTGTCCTGGAAGAAACCTGTCAAAATGTGGGATCACTTTTCTCCAGCGTCCTCTCACAGTATATTGCACACAAAATGTGGTAAATGAACCGGCCCTTGACTCGATGCTGTTATTTGAAGACCCTCAGAGGGTTTGCATGTTAAAGCAGCTTCACCTGGCTGGATCCCAGTTGGGAACATCTGTTTGAGGAAATAACAGTGGGGATTTCTGGAGAATAACTTGTTGACCTTCAACCTTTCACTCAGGATTTTGTTTGCAAACAATAATGTGGTTGAGATTGAAAATCACAGTGCAGCACATAGCATTCTCGACGGGGTTGAAAGAATTGACGTGCCATGACGCACTTGGTTAAAGCGATTTGGCAGCAAGTGGAAGAAATATATAAATAATAACGAGAAACCATCTCAAAATCCACTTTGCGCTCAAACTAAACTTGACGAAAACAACAGCTCAAAAATAAATTGTACATTTTATTAATTTGTGTTCTTAATATTCTGACAATAAAGGCTTGTTAAAGATTTGATGACGAAAGCTGAAATGGTAAAAATGTTACGGAAAGGACAGACACACTGAAGCTCACTGATAAATCTACATTATAAAAGGAGCTGTGTCTGTCTGTCTGTCTGTCTGTCGGTCTGCCTGTTTGTCGTGTTATATAACTTGAGAATGGAATAACGGATTTCAATAAATCAAACGACGGTAGATTCAGGGAACTCCCAGGAATATTTGTGATACAAAAATAGAAATAAAATAAAAATAACAAAGGACGGTTTGTGTTAGGGTACATGGACACATATCCCTGTATGGAGGGCAGGATTTCCCAGGAATCTTTTTTGTTAACGTGAGAATTAAAAACGAGACGGTGGATTCAAGGAACTCCGAGGAAGGTTTGCGACGCAAAATAAATAAATAAAAAAATTAAAAAGGAGGTTTGTGTGTGGGTAAATGGGCACACGTGGCTAAACTGCAAATGCCAACTTGCAATGTTGGTTGTCCTCGCGAGGAGGGCAGGATCTCCCAGGAATCATTTTTGTAAGTGCTCCATAGATTAACCATCACAGCAAATATTGGTATTCCCATCAGCGAAGCAAGTCAGGTCAGGTGTGGGAGCATGCACTGGAGCAGCGCGTCACTGCATCCATGTTCCACCGGTACTCCAAGGGCCTCCATCTGGCCATCTCCCAGGCAGATATCTGGCCAATCCCCATCTTGAAATGCCGAGCAACCTGCTGCAACCAGGAGGCACGTGATTGGCCAGTTGGCCTCCTCCACTCACAAGGCTCCCTCACTTAGATAATCTGGCGAGCAGGATAAGCATCAGGAAAACGAGCCACATGTCCATACAGCCGCAGCTGACGCTCGCAGACTATGCAGGTAACAAATCTCATTTGAGTCTCTCTCAGCAACCGCTCGTTGGACACAAAGTCTGACCAGCGACAGGCAAGGTTTCTCCGTAGAGACCTGGTACCAAAGGAATTAAGTCTCTGTCTCAGATCCAAGGTCAGTGTCCAAGTCTCACATCCGTAGAGCAAGACTGGAAGCACCAAGGACCTGAAGACTTGGACTTTCGTCCTCCTGCACAGGTACCGGCAGCGCCACACCCCATGATCCAGTGAATCCGTAACTCCCCAGGCGCAACCCAGACATCTATTGACCTCTGGCTCACAGCCAGCAGAGACATGAATATCACTGCCAAGGTAAGTGAATCTCTCCGTGACCTCAACATCCTCACCACAAACAGGTACAAACAAGATAGCAGCATCGAAGATGTCATTGAAAGCCTGGATCTTAGTTTTGACCCAGTAAATCAGTGAAGCGATGGATGTTATATGCTAGGAGATAAAGAAACAAGCCGGTAGGCGGACATGGGTAGTCGATCAAGTTGAATTTAGTCGTTTTTCAGCCGTTACTAGCCAACAAAAGCGTCCATAGCAACGGTTCTTTCTCACACATAACAAGGACATACCACGAACCTACCATACCAGTTTCATGTATATCTGACTCATAGTCTCTGAGATATAACGAACTTCGTTTTTTTATTGTTTTCGACCAGGGTTCATTCAAAGTCTATCTTCTCCGACAGTTTTCATAGGATCTGGCTGGAAATTTTTGACAATATGGCTGAATGTACTGCCCACAGTCGCTCGTGGCCCGATTTTTGATTTTCGAAAAAATGAATTTTTGAGATTTTTTTGAAAATTTCAAAGGTCCGTTGCTAGGCAACGGATGGGTCAAGCAACGGTTCTCATTTGCACACAACTAGGTCATGGTATGAACCTACCAACCAAGTTTCATCAAAATCGCCATTGTATTAACGGAGCACTGGGACTGAACAGACATACATACAGACAGACAGACAGACAAACATATCGACGGAAATACTGATAATAAGTGTAGACTAGATCGACTACCCAACACAGAAGCGATTTTAAAAAAAGAGGGATGTCTCATGCTTAACACGCTATGGCGTGGCTAATAAGAGCTATTTATAGACACTATGGCTTTTCCCTTTCACATTTTGACCCATTTTTTAATTATTTTCTTCATATTCTCATCATAAAGATTTGTTGAAAATTTGATTTCTTTTTTTGAAAAAAAAAAAAAAGTAGGAAATCAGATCCGCCAGACCACAGGAGTACAATAAACAGGCTTTCCTCAATCATTACCACAACATTCTCTCTCCTTTTATTCCTCTCCCTTATCCACAACTTAATAATCGAATGCCCATGTGTGGTGAGATTATTTGAATTAATCGTGATACTGAGAATTATTAATCACAAGCCAGGGTACCTGGCGTTACCAGGTGCTGTTGTCATCCTGTTAGCATTTTGAAGAAATCAATTGTCTTTTATTTTCTTTTTTTTCATAGGGGGTCTCCCACATTTCCCTACACCCACTAAACAATGTGGTCAGGGATCATTTAATATGACCGTTCATACAGCTACAAAGGTTTAGGCAAAAAAATAAAATCCCCAAAAATACAACTTAAAAAAAAAAAATTCTAAAAGTTTTTTTTTGCTTAAAACACTCCGGCACTCACCGATGAACCCCTCAAGGTTTGAAAAAGATCCGTTCAGCCATCTCTGAGAAAAATTGTGACAGACAGACAGTGACAGATAAGCACCTCTTTTATGGTATAGATATTGCAACTGTCATCGGGGAGTTCCAAATCCCACACCTTACTACTGTGATGGTCATGGGTCAGATAACTCCAAAACCCAACGATTCCATAAAAAGACCACGGACACCATTTACAGCACTCAGATCTGGCCGAATCTTCACACCCAGGGTCAGTTTACCAAACCTGCGAGATGAATGAAGCAGATGTGGAACCGTGCCTCCGACTGCATAATGGCTACTAGTTTGCTGAGCGAACCAACGCTACGCATCACACCGTTTTATCTAATGGGCCGATTCGTTACGTGAGCTAATTAAACTCAGAAACGCTATCTCAGACCAAACCAAAACCTGATAAGTCAAGCCACGGTATAAAGACTTCCATGCACTTTATTTACACAAGCAGGAAATTGGCGAGAAGAATGGCAGTTGAGGAATTCAAATGGTAAAATGGTGGGAAAAATCAGGGGATGCAAGCAATATGATCAATTTACAAGCACATATACAGTGCCTACAGAAAATCTACACCCCCTTTTCAAAATTTTCATCTTTTGTTGCTTTATCGCCTGGAGTTAAATTGCAATAAATGAGGCTTTTTTTGACATTTATTTACACATCATAACCCACAACTTCCAAGTGAAAAAC
>CM068953.1:140160186-140170993 GCA_035128595.1 Eptatretus atami | reverse complement strand
AGCTGTTCACCACCATCTCTTATCTTCCCCCATCCAAAATCTCGATCTTTCCTGCCCCTGTTAATCCACACCAAACCCACCTCCTTCAAATTCCCTGCTTTCCTTCCTGAAAGCCCCTGTTAGGACCTGAAAGTCCTTGAAGTGTCCATCTTGTTTACCCTGTGCACCCCGCTCCATCCCTGTCCCTTCCACAGATCTCCTCATGTCTCTGTTTCACACTTTTTTTTTTCCTTTCCTCTTCCACCCCTCTTATCTCCTGCTCCCTTGTTTGTATTTCTGTGCGTTAGCTCTCACACAAGCATCGAAATTGCACACAAAAAAAGAAATAAATAAAAAATACGTTTTTATCCACCGAAGCAAAAGTGGGATACTTTGAGTCCTGCGAGGACATTATTCCATCTCCTCAAACCCGCTAATGCAGATAATAACCAATGCACACACACACACACACACACACACACACACACACACACACAACCGGACAACCAAGCATATCATTACTAAGATAAAACTTCTGCATTTATAATTACCTCCACTACCGAAGATGGATGGAGGTTATGTTTTCATCCGTTTGTGTCTGCTTGCCTGGGTGTAAAAATATATCTCAAAAAGTTATGCACAAATTCAGGTGAAACATGGTAGACAGGTGGGCTGTGCGACAATGACGAATTGATTAAATTTTTGGGAACCTGAATAGCACTAAGTTCCTTGGACAGCAAGAAGTCATGGACGTAGGGTGGCTGGTTCATGGTTTCAGCGCTCACAAGCTCATCGCTGGACTTGGTATTCCAACGCTGGCAGTGTGGCAAAGGAGATTGACCATGTCCTTGTTGATGGTCGCTGGAAGATGATCCAGAACTGAGGGTCTACTGGAGTGCTCAGTTCCTCAATACTGACCACCAGCTTGTTGTAGGAACTCTTAAGTTGCACCTTAAATTCAGGAGAATGGTACCATCCAGCCTTGGCTGGATGTTGGCAAGCTCAAGATGAGAGGGTAGCTGAGGAGTTTGCGAACAGGCTGAGTGGAGATTTGGGGGGTCTGGGTGCTTTGGAAGATCCTGAAGAGTTGTGGGTGCCTTCAAGAACAACCGTCCTTGATGTTGCCGGTGGATGTCTTGGAACTCACCGTAGGGCAAAGAAGAATTTTGTCTCTCAAGGGACACTGGAATACCATTGAACAGAGTCACAGGGGCAGGCTGAATGGCAGAGCTGAGCTGTTCAGGGAGCTGAGGAGTAAAACTGTACGTGCACTAAGGGTGGAGAAGGAGGCCTATTTGCGAAGAATCTGTGAGGGGGTAGAGCATCACCTGTGGTCAAGTGATTCTCGTCCTGCTTCCAGGGGAATTCGTGCGAGGCATGGGCTTGGATGAACGCAATGCACGAATTCCCCTGGAAGCAGGACGAGAATCACTTGACCACAGGTGATGCTCTTACCCCCTCACAGATTCTTCGCAAATAGGCCTCCTTCTCCACCCTTAGTGCACGTACAGTTTTACTCCTCAGCTCCCTGAACAGCTCAGCTCTGCCATTCAGCCTGCCCCTGTGACTCTGTTCAATGGTATCCAGTGTCCCTTGAGAGACAAAATTCTTCTTTGCCCTACGGTGAGTTCCAAGACATCCACCGGCAACATCAAGGACGGTTGTTCTTGAAGGCACCCACAACTCTTCAGGATCTTCCAAAGCACCCAGACCCCCCAAATCTCCACTCAGCCTGTTCGCAAACTCCTCAGCTACCCTCTCATCCTTGAGCTTGCCAACATCCAGCCAAGGCTGGATGGTACCATTCTCCTGAATTTAAGTGCAACTTAAGAGTTCCTACAACAAGCTGGTGGTCAGTATTGAGGAACTGAGCACTCCAGTAGACCCTACAGTTCTGGATCATCTTCCAGCGACCATCAACAAGGACATGGTCAATCTCCTTTGCCACACTGCCAGCGTTGGAATCCAAGTCCAGCGATGAGCTTGTGAGCGCTGAAACCATGAACCAGCCACCCTACGTCCATGACTTCTTGCTGTCCAAGGAACTTAGTGCTATTCAGGTTCCCAAAAATTTAATCAATTCGTCATTGTCGCACAGCCCACCTGTCTACCATGTTTCACCTGAATTTGTGCATAACTTTTTGAGATATATTTTTACACCCAGGCAAGCAGACACAAACGGATGAAAACATAACCTCCATCCATCTTCGGTAGTGGAGGTAATTATAAATGCAGAAGTTTATCTTAGTAATGATATGCTTGGTTGTCCGTTGTGTGCGTGTGTGTGTGTGTGTGTGTGGTGTGTGTGTGTGTGTGTGTGTGTGTGTCATTGGTTATTATCTGCATTAGCGGGTTTGAGGAGATGGAATAATGTCCTCGCAGGACTCAAAGTATCCACTTTTGCTTCGGTGGATAAAAACGTATTTTTTATTTATTTTCTTTTTTTGTGTGCAATTTCGATGCTTGTGAGAGCTAACGCACAGAACATACAACAAGGGGAGCAGGAGATAAGAGGGGTGGAAGAGGAAAGGAAAAAAAAAAGTGTGAAACAGAGACATGAGGAGATCTGTGGAAGGGACAGGGATGGAGCGGGTGCACAGGGTAAACAAGATGGACACTTCAAGACTTTCAGGTCCTAACAGGGGCTTTCAGGAAGGAAAGCAGGGAATTTGAAGGAGGTGGGTTGGTGTGGATTAACAGGGGCAGGAAGATCGAGATTTTGGATGGGGAAGATAAGAGATGGTGGTGAACAGCTGTTTTAAAGACTTGGAGGAAGAGTGGATTGAAGAGAGTGTGGGAGTTTATTCCAAAGGTGGGGAAAAGTGGAATGACAGCGTGAAGGTGAGCAGTGATTCTGATTTTGGTAAAGTTTGTCACAAACCCAACACAGCACATCACCCAAAGAACATCATCCCGACTGTGAAGCATGGTGCTGGCAGCATCATGTTATGAGAATGTTTCTCATCAGCAGGGACTGGAGCACTTGTCAGGAGAGAAAGGAAAATGGATGGAGAAAAATACAGAAAAATCTGAAAAGAAAACCTTCTGTTCTCTACAAGAAAGCTGAAATTGGGACGGAATTTCACCTTTCAGCATGACAACGACCCGAAGCACCCAGCCAAAGCTACACTGGAGTGGCTAAGGACAAAAAAGATAACTGTCCTTGAGTAGCCAAGTCAGAGTCAGGTCCGAAATCCAATCAAAAATCTGTAGCATGACTTAAAGATTGCTGTCCATCAACTGTCCATCAACACTCCCCACGGAACTTGACTGAGCTTGAACAATTTTGTCCAGACGAATGGGCAAATATTACCTAATTAAGGAATGCAAAGTTGGTCGAGACCTATCCCAATGGACTCACAGATGTAATTCCTGTCAAAGGTGCTTCCACCAAGATTAACTCAAGGGGGTGGGCACTTATCCAACCAGGATATTCTAGTTTTGTATTTTTAATGAATTTTCTGAAATTTGTAGAATTTGTTTTTCACTTGGAAGTTGTGGGTTATGATGTGTAAATAAATGTCAAAAAAAGCCTCATTTATTGCAATTTAACTCCAGGCGATAAAGCAACAAAAGATGAAAATTTTGAAAAGGGGTGTAGATTTTCTGTAGGCACTGTATATGTGCTTGTAAATTGATCATATTGCTTGCATCCCCTGATTTTTCCCACCATTTTACCATTTGAATTCCTCAACTGCCATTCTTCTCGCCAATTTCCTGCTTGTGTAAATAAAGTGCATGGAAGTCTTTATACCGTGGCTTGACTTATCAGGTTTTGGTTTGGTCTGAGATAGCGTTTCTGAGTTAATTAGCTCACGTAACGAATCGGCCCATTAGATAAAACGGTGTGATGCGTAGCGTTGGTTCGCTCAGCAAACTAGTAGCCATTATGCAGTCGGAGGCACGGTTCACATCTGCTTCATTCATCTCGCAGGTTTGGTAAACTGACCCTGGGTGTGAAGATTCGGCCAGATCTGAGTGCTGTAAATGGTGTCCGTGGTCTTTTTATGGAATCGTTGGGTTTTGGAGTTATCTGACCAGACCATCACAGTAGTAAGGTGTGGGATTTGGAACTCCCCGATGACAGTTGCAAATCTATACCATAAAAGAGGTGCTTATCTGTCACTGTCTGTCTGTCACAATTTTCTCAGAGATGGCTGAACGGATCTTTTCAAACCTTGAGGGGTTCATCGGTGAGTGCCGGAGTGTTTTAAGCAAAAAAAAACTTTTAGAATTTTTTTTTTTAAGTTGTATTTTTGGGGATTTTATTTTTTTGCCTAAACCTTTGTAGCTGTATGAACGGTCATATTAAATGATCCCTGACCACATTGTTTAGTGGGTGTAGGGAAATGTGGGAGACCCCCCATGAAAAAAAAGAAAATAAAAGACAATTGATTTCTTCAAAATGCTAACAGGATGACAACAGCACCTGGTAACGCCAGGTACCCTGGCTTGTGATTAATAATTCTCAGTATCACGATTAATTCAAATAATCTCACCACACATGGGCATTCGATTATTAAGTTGTGGATAAGGGAGAGGATAAAAGGAGAGAGAATGTTGTGGTAATGATTGAGGAAAGCCTGTTTATTGTTACTCCTGTTGTCTGGCGGATCTGATTTCCTACTTTTTTTTTTTTTCAAAAAAGAAATCAAATTTCAACAAATCTTTATGATGAGAATATGAAGAAAATAATTAAAAAATGGGTCAAAATGTGAAAGGAAAAGCCATAGTGTCTATAAATAGCTCTATTAGCCACGCCATAGCGTGTTAAGCATGAGACATCCCTCTTTTTTTAAAATCGCTTCTGTGTTGGGTAGTCGATCTAGTCTACACTTATTATCAGTATTTCCGTCGATATGTTTGTCTGTCTGTCTGTCTGTATGTATGTCTGTTCAGTCCAGTGCTCGTTAATACAATGGCGATTTTGATGAAACTTGGTTGGTAGGTCATACCATGACCTAGTTGTGTGCAAATGAGAACCGTTGCTATGGACCCATCCGTTGCCTAGCAACGGACCTTTGAATTTTCAAAAAAAATCTCAAAAATTCATTTTTTCGAAAATCAAAAAGGCCACGAGCGACTGTGGGCAGTACATTCAGCCATATTGTCAAAAATTTCCAGCCAGATCCTATGAAAACTGTCGGAGAAGATAGACTTTGAATGAACCCTGGTCGAAAACAATAAAAAAACGAAGTTCGTTATATCTCAGAGACTATGAGTAGATATACATGAAAATGGTATGGTAGGTTCGTGGTATGTCCTTGTTATGTGTGAGAAAGAACCGTTGCTATGGACGCTTTTGTTGGCTAGTAACGGCTGAAAAACGACTAAATTCAACTTGATCGACTACCCATGTCCGCCTACCGGCTTGTTTCTTTATCTCCTAGCATATAACATCCATCGCTTCACTGATTTACTGGTCAAAACTAAGATCCAGGCTTTCAATGACATCTTCGATGCTGCTATCTTGTTTGTACCTGTTTGTGGTGAGGATGTTGAGGTCACGGAGAGATCACTTACCTTGGCAGTGATATTCATGTCTCTGCTGGCTGTGGCCAGAGGTCAATAGATGTCTGGGTTGCGCCTGGGGAGTTACGGATCACTGGATCATGGGGTGTGGCGCTGCCGGTACCTGTGCAGAGGACGAAAGTCCAAGTCTTCAGGTCCTTGGTGCTTCCAGTCTTGCTCTACGGATGTGAGACTTGGACACTGACCTTGGATCTGAGACAGAGACTTAATTCCTTTGGTACCAGGTCTCTACGGAGAAACCTTGCCTGTCGCTGGTCAGACTTTGTGTCCAACGAGCGGTGCTGAGAGAGACTCAAATGAGATTTGTTACCTGCATAGTCTGCGAGCGTCAGCTGCGGCTGTATGGACATGTGGCTCGTTTTCCTGATGCTATCCTGCTCGCCAGATATCTAAGTGAGGGAGCCTTGTGAGTGGAGGGGCCAACTGGCCAATCACGTGCCTCCTGGTTGCAGCAGGTTGCTCGGCATTTCAAGATGGGATTGGCCAGATATCTGCCGGGAGATGGCCAGATGGAGGCCCTTGGAGTACCGTGGAACATGGATGCAGTGACGCGCTGCTCCAGTGCATGCTCCCACACCTGACCTGACTTGCTTCGCTGATGGGAATACCAATATTTGCTGTGATGGTTAATCTATGGAGCACTTACAAAAATGATTCCTGGGAGATCCTGCCCTCCTCGCGAGGACAACCAACATTGCAAGTTGGCATTTGCAGTTTAGCCACGTGTGCCCATTTACCCACACACAAACCTCCTTTTTAATTTTTTTATTTATTTATTTTGCGTCGCAAACCTTCCTCGGAGTTCTTGAATCCACCGTCTCGTTTTTAATTCTCACGTTAACAAAAAAGATTCCTGGGAAATCCTGCCCTCCATACAGGGATATGTGTCCATGTACCCTAACACAAACCGTCCTTTGTATTTTTATTTTATTTCTATTTGTATCACAAATATTCCTGGGAGTCCCTGAATCTACCGTCGTTTGATTTATTGAAATCCGTTATTCCATTCTCAAGTTATATAACACGACAAACAGGCAGACCGACAGACAGACAGACAGACAGACACAGCTCCTTTTATAATGTAGATTTATCAGTGAGCTTCAGTGTGTCTGTCCTTTCCGTAACATTTTTACCATTTCAGCTTTCGTCATCAAATCTTTAACAAGCCTTTATTGTCAGAATATTAAGAACACAAATTAATAAAATGTACAATTTATTTTGAGCTGTTGTTTTCGTCAAGTTTAGTTTGAGCGCAAAGTGGATTTTGAGATGGTTTCTCGTTATTATTATATATTTCTTCCACTTGCTGCCAAATCGCTTTAACCAAGTGCGTCATGGCACGTCAATTCTTTCAACCCCGTCGAGAATGCTATGTGCTGCACTGTGATTTTCAATCTCAACCACATTATTGTTTGCAAACAAAATCCTGAGTGAAAGGTTGAAGGTCAACAAGTTATTCTCCAGAAATCCCCACTGTTATTTCCTCAAACAGATGTTCCCAACTGGGATCCAGCCAGGTGAAGCTGCTTTAACATGCAAACCCTCTGAGGGTCTTCAAATAACAGCATCGAGTCAAGGGCCGGTTCATTTACCACATTTGTGTGCATATACTGTGAGAGGACGCTGGAAAAAGTGATCCCACATTTTGACAGGTTTCTTCCAGGACACAGGCCGATTCGCACGAGCCTATGCCCAGGAGAGGCACGAGGTAAGTGCGAGGAATTGCTTGCACTAGAACCTAAGATTTCTCAGCAGCAGTGTGAAATTGAAGTGTGAAATTGAAATCCGTGTGGCAGACATTTCAACGGATTTGGTATGCAAGTACTCTTCGTTAGCAAAACTTGAAGAGCTCACGACGCAAGTGGAAATGAACAGGAAAGCTACCCAAAAGTTTATGAAAGCTTTAGTTCCTACCTTTAATGAAATGATGCTTCAGTTTATATTCTTTTAGTCTGCAGTCTTTTGCTCTTTGAGTTTTAATCACCTGATACACATTGTTCAATTGTTAAGCTGAGGCATAGCACCAAGGGTAGTAGGTTAGCTGTGGATAGAATAACCGGAGTCAGAGATCACAGTACTAAATGAGCATGTTGCTAAGGTAGTAAGTTGGTAAATAGTGGAGTACCACAAGGTTCAGTTCTGGGGTCCATTGTCATGACCTCTGCCACCAAATGTGGACCGAGGTCATGTTTTTCACCCGTCTGGGGGGATATCTCAAAAAGTTGTGGACGGATTCAGACAAAATTTGATAGACAGGTTGGTGTGTGACAAGGACGAATTGATTCGATTTTGTGTGAACATCTGGATTCAATAAAATTTTTAATGATTTATCACCATTGAGAAATTGGGGCTAAAACCATATATAGCATGATATATCAAAAAGTTGTGGAAAGGTTATGATAAAACTTTGTGGGCGGACTTTGGAAGGTGACAAGAACAAGCCAATTCGATTTGAATCAGGTGTGGATCCAGGTCTGGCCAATAAGTGGGATACAAAACGTAAACTGTTCAGCCTGGTAGAGGTATGCACTCTACTGAGTGCCATTCGAGTTTATATAAGTGATTTTGATGATGCAAGATAAATTAGGTGAATTAGTGTGGAACTCATTGAATACCTGTTATCCATTGAATGTGCTGTATATTTGATATAATCATCATGCATTCTTAGTGCCCAACCAGATTAGCTGTAGTGTGTCTGCTATCATTTCAGAATCAAAGAGGTGCACAAGGTGCTGAGCTGATAGGATGCAAGACGGTGGGAGACAAAACTGCAAGATCTTGAAGACGGCTAAGGTGGATCTCAGAAAACTACTGCCATGGCGAAGTCATTAATTCCCCAAATCAAATGGGCCAGTTACAATGTGGCACAGTGGAAGCTTGCACACGTGAAGACCGCAATCTTCCTCCTGTCCAGAAACACGGTTGGAAAGAGACACAGGCACTCATCTTCTTGAGCCAATCTGGTCTGAAGGCACCATCCTTCCTGATAGACTGATAGATAATGTAGCCAACATCATTCAAAGTGATAGTGATGAATAATCTCGTGATGGAGAATATGTCGAGGAAATTGATCAAGATGAGTTGTTCGATTATCTGATGATGATAGTTGGTTACTGTTGTATTTACTGTTAGAGAGTAGGTACTAAAGCAAATTTCGGATGTAAGAGACCCATGCATGAATGGCATTGTGTTGAACTTAGAAATTGATGTCTGATGTAGAGGAAGATTCCTGTGTACATTCACCTAAATTCCTCAAACATGTTCGGCTTGGTTTTTATTTGAGCTTCATTGCACTTTTATAGTTTAAGCATGAAGAGGTGGTGTATTTCGGAACCTCACTTTTGTTGCAGCTATATAGTGGTTAAACGAGGTATCTGGTAACCTTTTGAAAAGAGGCCAAAACAGTGGAAAGTGCTCAGTTTGTTCAATGTTAACAATCAACACTTTTTGGAACACTTCAAAAGGTTGGACTTACAAGTCTTGGGGAGGAGGGGTACCTTACCCCCCATATCTCAGTACTTTACTACTGCTTGGCACCATGGAGGAAGAGTGAAATGGAACAGCCTCAGAAAGTTAGTTACACAGATGTGAGAAGCTAGAATAAAAGAGTTGAGGTGTATGGAAGCCTGGAATTTGAGAGTTTTAACCAGGATGGGTTACTGGAAGAATGGATGCATCTTGGAGTGCTGGGGATCAGGGTTGGAGGGTTGAAAACAGAGGGAGCCAGCTAGACTGGAAGAGAGACAGTAAGAAAACAATTTCTGGCAAACTATAAGTATATCTGCAACAATTAATCTAATGTTTGAATTTTGTGCAGTATTTTCTTCTGAAAGTATATTTTTTCATGTAAATAATGTTAATTGCTAAAACAAGCTATGCTATGGGAAACGTTTTACCATTTTGGAGCGTGAAAGATGCACTTTTCTGCTTCATCATCAAAATCTTCAAATACATCAACCCCCCCCCCACCACCCACCCCATCCCCATCCCCACTAAAAAAAATCAACCTGAATACATTTATTTTTTATTGCACAAACACAAACATTGCAGTGAAATAAGAGGAGGAAGAGGGCTAAGGGAAGGCAGGTGGATAAGCACCTTCATTTCAACTGTTAAATTCCATTGGATTAAGTTTGATGACTATATGTATGTATGAAAAAAATATATATATATATATATATAATATATATATATCCTCTTCATATTCTCTTCCATTTATAACCACTCAATCTTTCCCTTTCCACTGTACACTCCCGAATGAAACTCACCACATCTCTATCCTGCTGATAAAATTTATGGTTTAATTAATTAGCAGTAAACTATATAGTGGCTAAATATAATATATATATATATATATATATATATATATATATATATATATATGTATATAAAACTGTATAATGAAGATCCACTCACATCTCTCACCTGTGCATGGAGAGAATAACCAATTAGCCCTCATCTAATAATAACCCAGGTGCTTATGCTAGAAAAACATTAGCCTCACAATTCCCGAAGGGATGAGAGAGACTGTTGCAATCGGTCTGTGTCAGTGAATGCGCAAGTTGTCATGTGATCTACCATGTTATAGGTCGTTCATTCTCATATCTACTGTAATCTATGTACCCTAACTAAGTTCTGCATTGTAAATACTCTGTCTTGTTGAGAATTGGAAAAGCTAAAGCTTTTGTAAAATCGTACAGCAGCAAAAACAAAGGCGATTTGATCCGAACATCATCATTATCATCTTAAGGAGCTCTACCCGCTTAGTTTTTCGCAGCGAATATGCCGCTCATCGAGTTTGCTTTTCAGAAATTAATACATTTATTCAATGTCAAGGGATTTCAATGAGTGACCGCTTAATCAAATAAAAACAAAATAAATATCATCAGAAAAATTAAATACTGCCAAGTAGACAAATAATTTTTGGCAGTTTGAGAAAAAACAAGGTCGCTTTAATGATGGATATCCAGAAATGGATTATGAATGCAAATATGGCACAATTATAGTTTAAACGGATTGGCCGTCAATTGATAAGATGTAAATGTTGAGCTCTGAACACTGGGGTCAATAACATATCGATAACTCAAAATGGCCAAAAATAATATTCACTTTAGACTGACATGTCTGATGATATAGAGACAGGATACATTTTAAACATTAGTGTTTGGTTGTAAATGTTAACACAGATCTGAAATATTCAGACAATAGACACTGCATTCTCAGGAGGAATCAACTTTCATGAGTGATGAGATACTAGAAGTATTTCAACATTATTATGGCCAATATCTCTCTCTTT
>CM068953.1:140139866-140150082 GCA_035128595.1 Eptatretus atami | reverse complement strand
ACTGACTGGAAGAGGGGCCTTGTTGTCCCTCTCTGGAAAGGGAAGGGTGATCGCCAATACTGCAACAACTCCCGAGGGGGGATGCTGCTCTCAGTGCCGGGTAAAGGTCTTTGTTCGGATAATTATTGATGGGGTTTCCCAACATCTGCTTGAGCACCAGCATCCAGAGCAGTCAGGCTTTACACCAAAGAGGTCAACGATTGACCGTGTGTTCGGTGAGGACCCGAAGAGCAAGGATACGGTCAATCGTTGACCTCTTTGGTGTAAAGCCTGACTGCTCTGGATGCTTGCTCAAGCAGATGTTGGGAAACCCATCATAATTATCCGAACAAAGACCTTACCCGGCACTGAGAGCAGCATCCCCCCTCGGGAGTTGTTGCAGTATTGGCGATCACCCTTCCCTTTCCAGAGAGGACAACAAGGCCCCTCTTCCAGTCAGTTGGGATGATGCCTTGTTCCAGGCAGAGCATATAACTGCATGCAACGACACGAGTGCAGCATTTCCACCAGCCTTGAGAAGTTCAGCATAGATGCCACAGATCCTTGGAGCTTTACCCCATTTCAACCGGTTCACCGCAGTCTGTGTTTCCATAAACGAAGGTGGATCCACAGTTGATTAGAGGGCCAGCAACAGTTATTGTAACACCCCTGACATCCTACACGCCAGCTGGTGGATCAGTCTGGTACAATCGCTCAAAGTAACCCGCCCAGCGGGCCTTCACTTCGGACTCCTCTGTCAAGAGCCTACCACCCTCTCCTCTAACTGCAGTACACCGAGGCATGGGCTTGGATGAACGCAATGCACGAATTCCCCTGGAAGCAGGACGAGAATCACTTGACCACAGGTGATGCTCTTACCCCCTCACAGATTCTTCGCAAATAGGCCTCCTTCTCCACCCTTAGTGCACGTACAGTTTTACTCCTCAGCTCCCTGAACAGCTCAGCTCTGCCATTCAGCCTGCCCCTGTGACTCTGTTCAATGGTATCCAGTGTCCCTTGAGAGACAAAATTCTTCTTTGCCCTACGGTGAGTTCCAAGACATCCACCGGCAACATCAAGGACGGTTGTTCTTGAAGGCACCCACAACTCTTCAGGATCTTCCAAAGCACCAGACCCCCCAAATCTCCACTCAGCCTGTTCGCAAACTCCTCAGCTACCCTCTCATCCTTGAGCTTGCCAACATCCAGCCAAGCTGGATGGTACCATTCTCCTGAATTTAAGTGCAACTTAGAGTTCCTACAACAAGTGGTGGTCAGTATTGAGGAACTGAGCACTCCAGTAGACCCTACAGTTCTGGATCATCTTCCAGCGACCATCAACAAGGACATGGTCAATCTCCTTTGCCACACTGCCAGCGTTGGAATCCAAGTCCAGCGATGAGCTTGTGAGCGCTGAAACCATGAACCAGCCACCCTACGTCCATGACTTCTTGCTGTCCAAGGAACTTAGTGCTATTCAGGTTCCCAAAAATTAATCAATTCGTCATTGTCGCACAGCCCACCTGTCTACCATGTTTCACCTGAATTTGTGCATAACTTTTTGAGATATATTTTTACACCCAGGCAAGCAGACACAAACGGATGAAAACATAACCTCCATCCATCTTCGGTAGTGGAGGTAATTATAAATGCAGAAGTTTATCTTAGTAATGATATGCTTGGTTGTCCTGTGTGTGTGGGTGTGTGTGGTGTGTGTGTGTGGTGTGTGTGTGTGTGTGTGTGTGTGTGTCATTGGTTATTATCTGCATTAGCGGGTTTGAGGAGATGGAATAATGTCCTCGCAGGACTCAAAGTATCCACTTTTGCTTCGGTGGATAAAAACGTATTTTTTATTTATTTTCTTTTTTTGTGTGCAATTTCGATGCTTGTTGAGAGCTAACGCACAGAACATACAACAAGGGGAGCAGGAGATAAGAGGGGTGGAAGAGGAAAGGAAAAAAAAAAGTGTGAAACAGAGACATGAGAGATCTGTGGAAGGGACAGGATGGAGCGGGTGCACAGGGTAAACAAGATGGACACTTCAAGACTTTCAGGTCCTAACAGGGGCTTTCAGGAAGGAAAGCAGGGAATTTGAAGGAGGTGGGTTGGTGTGGATTAACAGGGGCAGGAAGATCGAGATTTTGGATGGGGAAGATAAGAGATGGTGGTGAACAGCTGTTTTAAAGACTTGGAGGAAGAGTGGATTGAAGAGAGTGTGGGAGTTTATTCCAAAGGTGGGGAAAAGTGGAATGACAGCGTGAAGGTGAGCAGTGATTCTGATTTTGGTAAAGTTTGTCACAAACCCAACACAGCACATCACCCAAAGAACATCATCCCGACTGTGAAGCATGGTGCTGGCAGCATCATGTTATGAGAATGTTTCTCATCAGCAGGGACTGGAGCACTTGTCAGGAGAGAAAGGAAAATGGATGGAGAAAAATACAGAAAAATCTGAAAAGAAAACCTTCTGTTCTCTACAAGAAAGCTGAAATTGGGACGGAATTTCACCTTTCAGCATGACAACGACCCGAAGCACCCAGCCAAAGCTACACTGGAGTGGCTAAGGAACAAAAAGATAACTGTCCTTGAGTAGCCAAGTCAGAGTCAGGTCCGAAATCCAATCAAAAATCTGTAGCATGACTTAAAGATTGCTGTCCATCAACTGTCCATCAACACTCCCCACGGAACTTGACTGAGCTTGAACAATTTTGTCCAGACGAATGGGCAAATATTACCTAATTAAGGAATGCAAAGTTGGTCGAGACCTATCCCAATGGATCACAGATGTAATTCCTGTAAAGGTGCTTCCACCAAGATTAACTCAGGGGGGTGGGCACTTATCCAACCAGGATATTCTAGTTTTGTATTTTTAATGAATTTTCTGAAATTTGTAGAATTTGTTTTTCACTTGGAAGTTGTGGGTTATGATGTTAAATAAATGTCAAAAAAAGCCTCATTTATTGCAATTTAACTCCAGGCGATAAAGCAACAAAAGATGAAAATTTTGAAAAGGGGTGTAGATTTCTGTAGGCACTGTATATGTGCTTGTAAATTGATCATATTGCTTGCATCCCCTGATTTTTCCCACCATTTTACCAATTTGAATTCCTCAACTGCCATTCTTCTCGCCAATTTCCTGCTTGTGTAAATAAAGTGCATGGAAGTCTTTATACCGTGGCTTGACTTATCAGGTTTTGGTTTGGTCTGAGATAGCGTTTCTGAGTTTAATTAGCTCACGTAACGAATCGGCCCATTAGATAAAACGGTGTGATGCGTAGCGTTGGTTCGCTCAGCAAACTAGTAGCCATTATGCAGTCGGAGGCACGGTTCACATCTGCTTCATTCATCTCGCACGTTTGGTAAACTGACCCTGGGTGTGAAGATTCGGCCAGATCTGAGTGCTGTAAATGGTGTCCGTGGTCTTTTTATGGAATCGTTGGGTTTTGGAGTTATCTGACCCAGACCATCACAGTAGTAAGGTGTGGGATTTGGAACTCCCCGATGACAGTTGCAATATCTATACCATAAAAGAGGTGCTTATCTGTCACTGTCTGTCTGTCACAATTTTCTCAGAGATGGCTGAACGATCTTTTTCAAACCTTGAGGGGTTCATCGGTGAGTGCCGGAGTGTTTTAAGCAAAAAAAAACTTTTAGAATTTTTTTTTTTAAGTTGTATTTTTGGGGATTTTATTTTTTTGCCTAAACCTTTGTAGCTGTATGAACGGTCATATTAAATGATCCCTGACCACATTGTTTAGTGGGTGTAGGGAAATGTGGGAGACCCCCCATGAAAAAAAAGAAAATAAAAGACAATTGATTTCTTCAAAATGCTAACAGGATGACAACAGCACCTGGTAACGCCAGGTACCCTGGCTTGTGATTAATAATTCTCAGTATCACGATTAATTCAAATAATCTCACCACACATGGGCATTCGATTATTAAGTTGTGGATAAGGGGAGAGGGATAAAAGGAGAGAGTGTTGTGGTAATGATTGAGGAAAGCCTGTTTATTGTACTCCTGTGTGTCTGGCGGATCTGATTTCCTACTTTTTTTTTTTTTCAAAAAAGAAATCAAATTTCAACAAATCTTTATGATGAGAATATGAAGAAAATAATTAAAAAATGGGTCAAAATGTGAAAGGAAAGCCATAGTGTCTATAAATAGCTCTTATTAGCCACGCCATAGCGTGTTAAGCATGAGACATCCCTCTTTTTTTAAATCGCTTCTGTGTTGGGTAGTCGATCTAGTCTACACTTATTATCAGTATTTCCGTCGATATGTTTGTCTGTCTGTCTGTCTGTATGTATGTCTGTTCAGTCCAGTGCCCGTTAATACAATGGCGATTTTGATGAAACTTGGTTGGTAGGTCATACCATGACCTAGTTGTGTGCAAATGAGAACCGTTGCTATGGACCCATCCGTTGCCTAGCAACGGACCTTTGAAATTTTCAAAAAAAATCTCAAAAATTCATTTTTTCGAAAATCAAAAAGCGGCCACGAGCGACTGTGGCAGTACATTCAGCCATATTGTCAAAAATTTCCAGCCAGATCCTATGGAAAACTGTCGGAGAAGATAGACTTTGAATGAACCCTGGTCGAAAACAATAAAAAAACGAAGTTCGTTATATCTCAGAGACTATGAGTAGATATACATGAAATGGTATGGTAGGTTCGTGTATGTCCTTGTTATGTGTGAGAAAGAACCGTTGCTATGGACGCTTTTGTTGGCTAGTAACGGTGAAAAACGACTAAATTCAACTTGATCGACTACCCATGTCCGCCTACCGGCTTGTTTCTTTATCTCCTAGCATATAACATCCATCGCTTCACTGATTTACTGGTCAAAACTAAGATCCAGGCTTTCAATGACATCTTCGATGCTGCTATCTTGTTGTACCTGTTTGTGGTGAGGATGTTGAGGTCACGGAGAGATTCACTTACCTTGGCAGTGATATTCATGTCTCTGCTGGCTGTGGCCAGAGGTCAATAGATGTCTGGGTTGCGCCTGGGGAGTTACGGATCACTGGATCATGGGGTGTGGCGCTGCCGGTACCTGTGCAGGAGGACGAAAGTCCAAGTCTTCAGGTCCTGGTGCTTCCAGTCTTGCTCTACGGATGTGAGACTTGGACACTGACCTTGGATCTGAGACAGAGACTTATTCCTTTGTACCAGGTCTCTACGGAGAAACCTTGCCTGTCGCTGGTCAGACTTTGTGTCCAACGAGCGGTGCTGAGAGAGACTCAAATGAGATTTGTTACCTGCATAGTCTGCGAGCGTCAGCTGCGGCTGTATGGACATGTGGCTCGTTTCCTGATGCTTATCCTGCTCGCCAGATTATCTAAGTGAGGGAGCCTTGTGAGTGGAGGAGGCCAACTGGCCAATCACGTGCCTCCTGGTTGCAGCAGGTTGCTCGGCATTCAAGATGGGATTGGCCAGATATCTGCCGGGAGATGGCCAGATGGAGGCCCTTGGAGTACCGTGGAACATGGATGCAGTGACGCGCTGCTCCAGTGCATGCTCCCACACCTGACCTGACTTGCTTCGCTGATGGGAATACCAATATTTGCTGTGATGGTTAATCTATGGAGCACTTACAAAAATGATTCCTGGGAGATCCTGCCCTCCTCGCGAGGACAACCAACATTGCAAGTTGGCATTTGCAGTTTAGCCACGTGTGCCCATTTACCCACACACAAACCTCCTTTTTAATTTTTTTATTTATTTATTTTGCGTCGCAAACCTTCCTCGGAGTTCTTGAATCCACCGTCTCGTTTTTAATTCTCACGTTAACAAAAAAGATTCCTGGGAAATCCTGCCCTCCATACAGGGATATGTGTCCATGTACCCTAACACAAACCGTCCTTTGTATTTTTATTTTATTTCTATTTGTATCACAAATATTCTGGAGTCCCTGAATCTACCGTCGTTTGATTTATTGAAATCCGTTATTCCATTCTCAAGTTATATAACACGACAAACAGGCAGACCGACAGACAGACAGACAGACAGACACAGCTCCTTTTATAATGTAGATTTATCAGTGAGCTTCAGTGGTCTGTCCTTTCCGTAACATTTTTACCATTTCAGCTTTCGTCATCAAATCTTTAACAAGCCTTTATTGTCAGAATATTAAGAACACAAATTAATAAAATGTACAATTTATTTTTGAGCTGTTGTTTCGTCAAGTTTAGTTGAGCGCAAAGTGGATTTTGAGATGGTTTCTCGTATTATTTATATATTTCTTCCACTTGCTGCCAAATCGCTTAACCAAGTGCGTCATGGCACGTCAATTCTTTCACCCCGTCGAGAATGCTATGTGCTGCACTGTGATTTTCAATCTCAACCACATTATTGTTTGCAAACAAAATCCTGAGTGAAAGGTTGAAGGTCAACAAGTTATTCTCCAGAAATCCCACTGTTATTTCCTCAAACAGATGTTCCAACTGGGATCCAGCCAGGTGAAGCTGCTTTAACATGCAAACCCTCTGAGGGTCTTCAAATAACAGCATCGAGTCAAGGGGCCGGTTCATTTACCACATTTGTGTGCAATACTGTGAGAGGACGCTGGAAAAAGTGATCCCACATTTTGACAGGTTTCTTCCAGGACACAGGCCGATTCGCACGAGCCTATGCCCAGGAGAGGCACGAGGTAAGTGCGAGGAATTGCTTGCACTAGAACCTAAGATTTCTCAGCAGCAGTGTGAAATTGAAGTGTGAAATTGAAATCCGTGTGGCAGACATTTCAACGGATTTGGTATGCAAGTACTCTTCGTTAGCAAAACTTGAAGAGCTCACGACGCAAGGGAAATGAACAGGAAAGCTACCCAAAAGTTTATGAAAGCTTTAGTTCCTACCTTTAATGAAATGATGCTTCAGTTTATATTCTTTTAGTCTGCAGTCTTCTCTTTGAGTTTTAATCACCTGATACACATTGTTCAATTGTTAAGCTGAGCATAGCACCAAGGGTAGTAGGTTAGCTGTTTGGATAGAATAACCGGAGTCAGAGATCACAGTACTAAATGAGCATGTTGCTAAGTAGTAAGTTGGTAAATAGTGGAGTACCACAAGGTTCAGTTCTGGGGTCCATTGTCATGACTCTGCCACCAAATGTGGACCGAGGTCATGTTTTTCACCCGTCTGGGGGATATCTCAAAAAGTTGTGGACGGATCAGACAAAATTGATAGACAGGTTGGTGTGTGACAAGACGAATTGATTCGATTTGTGTGAACATCTGGATTCAATAAAATTTTTAATGATTTATCACCATTGAGAAATTGGGGCTAAAACATATATAGCATGATATATCAAAAAGTTGTGGAAAGGTTATGATAAAACTTTGTGGGGCGACTTTGGAAGGTGACAAGAACAAGCAATTCGATTTGAATCAGGTGTGGATTCCAGGTCTGGCCAAAAGTGGGATACAAAAACGTAAACTGTTCAGCCTGTAGAGGTATGCACTCTACTGAGTGCCATTCGAGTTTATATAAGTGATTTTGATGATGCAAGATAAATTAGGTGAATTAGTGTGGAACTCATTGAATACCTGGTTATCCATTGAATGTGCTGTATATTTGATATAATCATCATGCATCTTAGTGCCCAACCAGATTAGCTGTAGTGTGTCTGCATCATTTCAGAATCAAAGAGGTGCACAAGGTGCTGGCTGCATAGGATGCAAGACGGTGGGAGACAAAACTGCAAGATCTTGAAGACGGCTAAGGTGGATCTCAGAAAACTACTCCATGGCGAAGATCATTAATTCCCCAAATCAAATGGCCAGTTACAATGCTGGCACAGTGAAGCTTGCACACGGAAGACGCAATCTTCCTCCTGTCCAGAAACACGGTTGGAAAGAGACAAGGACTCATCTTCTTGAGCCAATCTGGTCTGAAGGCCACCATCCTTCCTGATAGACTGATAGATAATGTAGCCAACATCATTCAAAGTGATAGTGATGAATAATCTCGTGATGGAGAATATGTCGAGGAAATTGAATCAAGATGAGTTGTTCGATTATCTGATGATGATAGTTGGTTACTGTTGATTTACCTTGTTAGAGAGTAGGTACTAAAGCAAATTTCGGATGTAAGAGACCCATGCATGAATGGCATTGTGTTGAACTTAGAAAATTGTGTCTGATGTAGAGGAAGATTCCTGTGTACATTCACCTAAATTCTCAAACATGTCGGCTTGGTTTTTATTTTGAGCTTCATTGCACTTTTATAGTTTAAGCATGAAGAGGTGGTGTATTTCGGAACCTCACTTTTGTTGCAGCTATAAGTGGGTTAAACGACGGTTATTCTGGTAACCTTTTGAAAAGAGGCCAAAACATGAAGTGCTCAGTTTGTTCAATGTTAACAATCAACACTTTTTGGGAACACTTCAAAAGGTTGGACTTACAAGTCTGTGGGGAGGAGGGGTACCTTACCCCCCATATCTCAGTACTTTACTACTGCTGGCACCATGGAGGAAGAGTGAAATGGAACAGCCTCAGAAAGTTAGTTACACAGATGTGAGAAGCTAGAATAAAAAGAGTTGAGGTGTATGGAAGCCTGGAATTTGAGAGTTTTAACCAGGATGGGTTACTGGAAGAATGGATGCATCTTGGAGTGCTGGGATCAGGGGTTGAGGGTTGAAAAGCAGAGGGAGCCAGCTAACTGGAAGAGAGACAGTAAGAAAACAATTTCTGGCAAACTATAAGTATATCTGCAACAATTAATCTAATGTTTGAATTTTGTGCAGTAATTTCTTCTGAAAGTATATTTTTTTCATGTAAATAATGTTAATTGCTAAAACAAGCTATGCTATGGGAAACGTTTTACCATTTTGAGCGGAAAGATGCACTTTTCTGCTTCATCATCAAATCTTCAAATACATCAACCCCCCCCCCACCACCCACCCCCATCCCAGCCCCACTAAAAAAAATCAACCTGAATACATTATATTTTTTATTGCACAAACACAAACATTGCAGTGAAATAAGAGGGAGGAAGAGGCTAAGGGAAGGACAGGTGGATAAGCACCTTCATTTCAACTGTTAAATTCCATTGGATTAAGTTTGATGACTATATGTATGTATGAAAAAAAAAATATAATATATTATATAATATATATATATCTCTTCATATTCATTCTTCCATTTATAACACTTCAATCTTTCCCTTTCCACTGTACACTCCCGAATGAAACTCACCACATCTCTATCCCTGCTGATAAAATTTATGTTTAATTAATTAGCAGTAACTATATATGGTAAATAATATATATATATATATATATATATATATATATATATATATATATATGTATATAAACTGTATAATGAAGATCCACTCACATCTCTCACCTGTGCATGGAGAGAATAACCAATTAGCCCTCATCTAATAATAACCCAGGTGCTTATGCTAGAAAAACATTAGCCTCACAATTCCCGAAGGGATGAGAGAGACTGTTGCAATCGGTCTGTGTCAGTGAATGCGCAAGTTGTCATGTGATCTACCATGTTATAGGTCGTTCATTCTCATATCTACTGTAATCATGTACCCTAACTAAGTTCTGCATTGGTAAATACTCTGTCTTGTTGAGAATTGGAAAAGCTAAAGCTTTGTAAAATGTACAGCAGCAAAAAACAAAGGCGATTTGAATCCGAACATCATCATTATCATCTTAAGGAGCTCTACCCGCTTAGTTTTTCGCAGCGAATATGCCGCTCATCGAGTTTGCTTTTCAGAAATTAATACATTTATTCAATGTCAAGGGATTCAATGAGTGACCGCTTAATCAAATAAAAAACAAAATAAATATCATCAGAAAAATTAAATACTGCCAAGTAGACAAATAATTTTTGGCAGTTTGAGAAAAAACAAGGTCGCTTAATGATGGATATCCAGAAATTGGCATTATGAATGCAAATATGGCATAATTATAGTGTTAAACGGATTGGCGTCAATTGATAAGATGTAAATGTTGACGCTCTGAACACTGGTGGTCAATACATATCGATTAACTCAAAAATGGCCCAAAAATAAATTCACTTGTATAGACTGACCATGTCCCTGAATGATATAGAGACAGGATACCATTAAAACCATTAGTGTTTGGTTGTATAAATGTTAACACAGAATCTGAAATATTCAGACAATAGACACTGCATTCTCAGGAGGCAAATCAACTTTCATGAGTGATGAGATACTAGAAGTATTTCAACATTATTATGGCCAATATCTCTCTCTTT
>CM068953.1:140127894-140139113 GCA_035128595.1 Eptatretus atami | reverse complement strand
GGACTCTGACCAGGGATCTGAGACGGAGACTTAATTTCTTTGGTACCAGGTCTCTTCGGAGAACCCTTGGCTATCGCTGGTTGGACTTTGTGTCCAACTAGCGGTTGCTGAGAGACTCAAATGAGATTTGTTACCTACATAGTCCGTAAGCGTCAGCTGTGGCTGCATGGGCATGTGGCTCATTTTCCTGACGCTGATCCTGCTCACCAGATTCTCTCAGCGAGGGAGTCTCGTGATGGAGGAGGCCAATGGGCCGACCACGTGCTCGTGGTTGCAGCAGATTGATCGGCATCCCATGGAAATGGATGATGGGCCGGGCATCTGCCTGGGGGATGGCGGACGGAGGCCCCTGGAGTACCGGTGGAAAGTGGACGCAGCGACGCGCTGCAATAGCGCATGCTCCCATACCTGACCTGAGGTTTTTTTAATACCACGGCAGTAAGTTGTTTTTAATAATATTGCAGGGAGGTGTTTTAAATAATGTGTCAGTGAGGTATTTTTAATAAAGTGGTGGTGAGGTGTTTTTAATAATGTGGCAGTGACGTGTTTTTAATAATGTTGCAGTGAGGTGTTTTTAATAATGTGGCAGTGACGTGTTTTTAATAATGTTGCATGCAGGGAGGTGTTTTAATAGTGTTGCAGTGAGGTGTTTTTAAAAATGTTGGCAGTGAGGTGTTTTTAATAATGTGCCAGTGAGGTGTTTTTAATAATGTTGCTGGAGGTGTTTTTAATAATGTTGCAGTGACGTGTTTTAATAATGTGCATGAGTTGGTAAGTGCAGTGAGTTTTTTAATAATGTTGCAGTGAGGTGTTTTTAATAATGTTGCAGTGAGGTGTTTTAATAATGTTGCAGTGAGGTGTTTTTAAAAATGTTGCTGGGAGGTTTGTTTTTAATAATGTTGAAGTGAAGGTGTTTTTAATAATGTTGCAGTGACGTGTTTTTAATAATGTTGCAGTGAGGTGTTTTTAAATAATGTTGCTGGGAGGTGTTTTTAATAATGTTGCAGTGAGGTGTTTTTTTAATAATGTTGCAGTGAGGTGTTTTTAAAAATGTTGCTGGGAGGTGTTTTTAATAATGTTGAAGTGAGGTGTTTTAATAATGTTGCAGTGACGTGTTTTTAATAATGTTGCAGTGAGGTGTTTTTTTAATAATGTTGCAGTGACGTGTTTTTAATAATGTTGCAGTGACGTGTTTTTAATAATGTTGCTGGGAGGTGTTTTAATAATGTTGCAGTGACGTGTTTTTATATGTTGCAGTGAGGTGTTTTTTAATAATGTTGCAGTGAGGTGTTTTTAAAAATGTTGCTGGGAGGTGTTTTTAATAATGTTGCAGTGAGGGTGTTTTTTAATAATGTTGCAGTGAGGTGTTTTTAATAATGTTGAAGTGAGGTGTTTTTAATAATGTTGCAGTGAGGTGTTTTTATAATGTTGAAGTGAGGTGTTTTTAATAATGTTGCTGGGAGGTGTTTTTAATAATGTTGCAGTGAGGTGTTTTAATAATGTTGCAGTGAGGTGTTTTTTAAATGTTGCTGGGAGGTGTTTTTTCATCATTTGAAGCGAGGTGTTTTTTAATAATGTTGGCTGGGAGGTGTTTTTAATAATGTTGCAGTGACGTGTTTTTAATAATGTTGCAGTGACGTGTTTTTAATAATGTTGTTGGGGAGGTGTTTTAATAATGTTGCAGTGACGTGTTTTTAAATAATGTTGCTGGGAGGTGTTTTTAATAATGTTGCTGGGAGGTGTTTTTAATAATGTTGCTGGGAGGTGTTTTTGATAAGTTGCAGTGAGGTGTTTTTAATAATGTTGCTGGGAGGTGTTTTTTCATCATGTGGAAGTGATGAGTTGTTTAATAATGTTGCTGGGAGGTGTTTTTAATAATGTTGCAGTGACGTGTTTTTAATAATGTTGCTGGGCGGTGTTTTTTTCATCATGTGGAAGTGAGGTGTTTTTAATAATGTGGCAGTGAGGTGTTTTTAATAATGTTGCAGTGAGGTGTTTTTAATAATGTTGCTGGGAGTGTTTTTTCAATCATTTGAAGCGAGGTGTTTTTTTAATAATGTGTGCTGGGAGGTGTTTTTAATAATGTTGCAGTGACGTGTTTTTAATAATGTTGCAGTGACGTGTTTATAATAATGTTGTTGGGTAGGTGTTTTAATAATGTTGCAAGTGACGTGTTTTTAATAATGTTGCTGGAGGTGTTTTTAATAATGTTGCTGGGGGTGCTTTTTTAAATAATGCTTGCTGGGAGGTGTTTTTTTTGATAATGTTGCAGTGAGGTGTTTTTTAATAATGTTGCTGGTGAGGTGTTTTTAATAATGTTGCAGGGAGGTGTTTTTAATAATGTTACAAGGAAGTGTTTTTAATAATGTTGCAGTGAGGTGTTTTTAATAATGTTGCTGGGAGGTGTTTTTAATAATGTTGCAGTGAGGTGTTTTTAATAATGTTTGCAGTGAGGTGTTTTATATAATGTTGCTGGGAGGTGTTTTATATGTTGCGTGAGGTGTTTTTAATAATGTGCTGGGAGGTGTTTTTAAATAGTTGCTGGGGGTGTTTTAATAATGTTGCTGGTAGGTGTTTTTTAATAATGTTGCAGTGAGGTGTTTTTAATAAGTTTGCAGTGACGTGTTTTTAATAATGTTGCAGTGACGTGTTTTTAATAATGTTGCAATGAGGTGTTTTTAATAGTGTTGGCAGGGAGGTGTTTTTAATAATGTTGCAGTGAGGTGTTTTTAATAATGTTGCAGTGACGTGTTTTTAATAATGTTGCAGTGAGGTGTTTTTTAATAATGTTGCTGGGAGGTGTTTTTTAATAATGTTGCAGTGAGTGTTTTTAATAATGTTGCAGTGAGGTGTTTTTAATAATGTTGCAGTGAGGTGTTTTAATAATGTTGCAGTGAGGTGTTTTTAATAATGTTGCAGTGAGGTGTTTTTTAATATTTTTGCAGTGAGGTGTTTCAATAATGTTGCAGTGAGGTGTTTTTAATAATGTTTGCAGTGAGGTGTTTTTTAATAATGTTGCAGTGAGGTGTTTTTTAATAATGTTGCAGTGATGTTTTTTAATAATGTTGCTGGGAGGTGTTTTTTAATAATGTTGCAGTGAGGTGTTTTATAATGTTGCAGTGAGGTGTTTTTAATAATGTTGCAGTGAGGTGTTTTTTAATAAATGTTGCAGTGAGTGTTTTTTAATTAATGTTGCTGGGACGGTGTTTTATAATGTTGCAGTGACGTGTTTTTTAATAATGTTGCAGTGAGGTGTTTTTATAATGTTGCTGGGAGGTGTTTTTTAATAATGTTGGCAGTGACGTGTTTTTAATAATGTTGCTGGGAGGTGTTTTTAATAATGTTGCCCAGTGCAGGTGTTTTAATAATGTTGCTGGAGGTGTTTTTAATAATGTTGCAGTGAGGTGTTTTTAATAATGTTGCTGGGAGGTGTTTTTTCATCATGTGGAAGTGAGGTGTTTAAATAAATGTTGCAGGAGGTGTTTTTAATAATGTTACTGGGAGGTGTTTTAATAATGTTGCAGTGACGTGTTTTCTAATGTTGCAGTGACGTGTTTTTAATAATGTTGCATGTGACGTGTTTTTAATAATGTTGCAGTGAAGGTTGTTTTTAATAATGTTGCAGTGACGTGTTTTTAATAATGTTGCTGGGAGGTGTTTTTTCATAATGTTGCAGTGAGGTGTTTTTAATAATGTTGTTGGGAGGTGTTTTTAATAATGTTGCTGGGAGGTGTTTTTAATAATGTGCAGGGAGGTGTTTTTAATAATGTTGCTGGGAGGTGTTTTTTAATAATGTTGCTGGGAGTGTTTTTAATAATGTTTGCAGTGAGGTGTTTTTAATAATGTTGCAGTGAGGTGTTTTAATAATGTGCAGTGAGGTGTTTTTAATAATGTTGCAGTGAGGTGTTTTTAATAATGTTTGCTGGAGGTGTGTTTTTAATAATGTTGCAGTGACGTGTTTTTAATAATGTTGCAGTGACGTGTTTTTAATAATGTTGCTGGGAGCGTGTTTTTAATAATGTTGCAGTGACGTGTTTTTAATAATGTTGCAGTGAGGGTGTTTTAATAATGTTGCAGTGAGGTGTTTTAATAATGTTGCAGTGGGGTGTTTTTTAATATATGTTGCAGTGAGGTGTTTTTAATAATGTTGCAGTGACGTGTTTTTATCATGTGGCAGTGAAGTGTTTTTTAATAATGTTGCTGGGAGGTGTTTTTAATAATGTTGCAGTGAGGTGTTTTTAATATGTTGCAGTGAGGTGTTTTTAATAATGTTGCAGTGAGGTGTTTTTAATAATGTTGCAGTGATGTGTTTTTAATAATGTTGCTGGGAGGTGTTTTTTAATAATGTTGCAGTGAGGTGTTTTTATAATGTTGCAGTGAGGTGTTTTTAAATAATGTTGTTCAGTGAGGTGTTTTTAATAATGTTGCGTGGGAAGTTGTTTTTATAATGTTGCTGGGAGGTGTTTTTAATAATGTTGCAGTGACGTGTTTTAATAATGTTGCAGTGAGGTGGTTTTTAATAATGTTGCTGAGTGAGGTGTTTTTAATAATGTTGGCAGTGACGTGATTTTAATAATGTTGCTGGGAGGTGTTTTTAATAATGTTGCAGTGAGGTGTTTTTTAATAATGTTTGCTGGGAGGTGTTTTTTAATAATGTTGCAGTGAGGTGTTTTTTAATAATGTTTGCTGGGAGGTGTTTTTTCATCATGTGGAAGTGAGGTGTTTTAAATAATGTTGCTGGGAGGTGTTTTTAATAATGTTACTGGGAGGTGTTTTTAATAATGTTGCAGTGACGTGTTTTTCATAAGTTTGCAGTGACTGTGTTTTAATAATGTTGCAGTGACGTGTTTTTAATAATGTTGCAGTGAGGTGTTTTTAATAATGTTGCAGTGACGTGTTTTTAATAATGTTGCTGGGAGGTGTTTTTCATAATGTTGCAGTGAGGTGTTTTTAATAATGTGTTTGGGGAGGTGTTTTTAAATAATGTTGCTGGGAGGTGTTTTTTAATAATGTTGCAGGGAGGTGTTTTTAATAATGTGCTGGGAGGTGTTTTTAATAATGTGCTGGGAGGTGTTTTTAATAATGTTGCAGTGAGGTGTTTTTAATATGTTGCAGTGAGGTGTTTTTAATAATGTTGCAGTGAGGTGTTTTATAATGTTGCAGTGAGGTGTTTTTAATAATGTGCTGGGAGGTGTTTTAATAATGTTTGCGCAGTGCCGTGTTTTTAATAATGTTGCAGTGACGTGTTTTTAATAATGTTGCTGGGAGGTGTTTTTAATAATGTTGCAGTGAGTGTTTTTAATAATGTTGCAGTGAGGTGTTTTTAATAATGTTGCAGTGGGTGTTTTTATAATGTTGCAGTGAGGTGTTTTTTAAATAATGTTGCGTGAAGGTGTTTTTAATAATGTTGCAGTGACGTGTTTTTAATCATGTGGCAGTGAGGTGTTTTAATAAATGTTGCTGGAGGTGTTTTTAATAATGTTGCAGTGAGTGTTTTTAATAATGTTGCAGTGAGGTGTTTATAATGTTGCCAGTGAGGTGTTTTTAATAATGTTGCAGTGAGTTGTTTTTAATAATGTCGCTGGGAGGTGCTTTTATAATGTTGCAGTGACGTGTTTTTTAATAATGTTGCAGTGAGGTGTTTTTAATAATGTTTTTGCTGGGACAGGTGTTTTTAATAATGTTGCAGTGACGTGTTTTTAATAATGTTGCTGGGAGGTGTTTTTAATAATGTTGCCAGTGAGGTTGTTTTTTAATATGTTACAGTGACGTGTTTTTAATAATGTTGCAGTGACGTGTTTTTAATAATGTTACAGTGAGGTTTTTTAATAATGTTGCAGTGACGTATTTTTAATAATGTTGCTGGGAAGGTGTTTTTTCATAATGTTGGCAGTGAGGTGTTTTAATAATGTTGTTCGGGAGGTGTTTTTTAATAATGTTGCTGGGAGGTGTTTTTTAATAATGTTGCAGGGAGGTGTTTTTAAATAATGTTGCTCGGGAGCTGTTTTTAATAATGTTGCCTGGGAGGTGTTTTAATAATGTTGCAGTGAGGTGTTTTTAATAATGTTGCTGGGAGGTGTTTTTTCATCATGTGAACTGAGGTGTTTTAATAATGTTGCTGGGAGGTGTTTTTTAATAATGTTACTGGGAGGTGTTTTTAATAATGTTGCTGGAGGTGTTTTTAATAATGTTGCAGGGAGGTGTTTTTAATAACGTTGCAGTGACGTGTTTTTAATAATGTTGCTGGGAGGTGTTTTAATAATGTTGCTGGGAGGCTGTTTTTTCATCATGTGGAAGTGAGGTGTTTTTATAATGTTGCTGGAGGTGTTTTTAATAATGTTGCTGGGAGGTGTTTTTATAAAATGTTGCCTGGGAGTGTTTTTTCATCATGTGGGAAGTGAGGTGTTTTTAATAATGTTGCAGGGAGGTGTTTTTAATAGCGAACGCAGTGAGCTTCATACTTAACGCATGCACGTGAGAGAATAGGAAACAACAACAACAACAACACATACACTCAGCTATTTGGAATCGGTGTCGTTAAGCTATGACCTTTTGCTTCCGGTTGTTTTTAAACGCTGTGCGGTGTATAAACACCATTTGGGTTTTAATTCTATCTTGTGAATTATTACTTAACGCGTGCACATGAGATAATACGAAACAACAAAAACAACACAATACCATGGCAATTGTGAATCCGTGTCGTTGGCTATGACCCTTTTGCTTCCGTTTTTGTTTTTTTCTGTTTTTTTTTGTTTCCGGTTTTTGTCATGGGGAATGATGCATTGCCGGGAGAATAAAGGCATCGTCGTGAGACATGAAAGACGCAAATAATCATGACATGGTGTATATTCCCTCCACTGATTTTAATAAACATATCCCCGCATCATCAAAAAATAATTTTAATCGTGATTAAATGATCATTCGATGAATCCGAATGATCATCCGCTGATCCGAATCCAGGCCGAAGTAACCAGGAAATTGCGTATACAATTGTCCACAAGTTATAGGTAAGAGTCAGAAGCGAATGTAAGAAGAATTCTACGTTCGCTTCTCGGCTTTGCCTATTCCATATTACGCGAACGGCAAGTGAGGCTTAATACTTAACTGCGTGCAAACGTGAGCAGAATAAGGAAACAACAACAACAACAACACTAATAGTCCTGGCTATTAGAATCGTGCGTCCTTAGCTAAGACGTTTTGCTTCCGTGTTGTTTTAAACCCTGTGCGGTGTATAAACACGGATTGGGTTTATTTCGTAATCTTGCTGAATATTACTTAACGACGTGCACATGAAGAATTAGGAAACAACAAAAACAACAGAACCTGGCAAAAAAAAAAAAAAAAAAAAAACTTAGAACCGTGTCGTTGGCTATTTAAACATTGGCTGTCCGTTTTTTGTTTGGGCTCCTGTTTTTTTTTTGTTTCCGGTTTTTAATCATGGGGAATTGATGCATGCCGGGACGATCATGAACCGCGGAAGTGTTTATTTATTTATTCAATTATTTTTTCCAAAGTTAATTTGTTCTAACTTACGAAAGTGATTTTTTTCATGACAGAAGTGTTTATCTTTGTATTAACATACCGGGAGTGATTTTGAAACTCTTTCCGGAATTTTAATTTCTTTTATTCTTGACCAGAAGTGATCGTTTTACTTATTATATATTTATTCAATTATTTTTTACCAAAGCTAATTTTATAATAAGATATCTTCCCGCATCATCACAAAATATTATTTTTTTAATCGTGATTTACATATTTTGATCGCTGCATCCCGAATCCGCAGGCCGAAAGTAACCGGAAATTGGCCTCAAAAATCATTCAGCTGTTGCGGCGCTTACATGTGCCATTGGTATAGTTGGCACAGTATACAGTTTGTGACAAGTTTTCATGTAAAGTCAGAGCGGAATGTAAGAAGAAATTCTACGTTTCGCTTTCTAGGCTTTGCTTCTATTAAGTCTGAGGTTTTAGCTGGAGTTTTTATATGGCATACTTTTTAAAATGTTGCGAGTGTTTTATTTTCATGGGTTTTGGTTCTGAGGTTTCACTGGAATGAGTGTTTTAAAATTTAGATGTTTATATGTTGGATTTTAATATACGGGCGTTTATGGCAGTGGATGGTTTTTAATAATGTTGCAGGGAGTGTTTTTAAACGCATGGAGGTGTTTTTAATAATTGTTGCGGAGGTGTTTTTAATAATCGTTGCATGAGGTTTTTTAATAATGTTTGCTGGGAGGTGTTTTTTATATCTATGGAAGGAGGTTTTTAAATAATGTTGCCGTGCGGAGGTGTTTTTAATAAGTGTTTTTTATTTGCTGGGAGGTATTTTTTAATAGATGTTACTGGGCTAGGTGTTTTAATAATGTTGCTGACGTGTTTTTTAAAATGCTTGCGGAGTGTTTTTTAATAACTGTTGCTGGGAGGCTGTTTTTAATAATGTTGCTGGGAGGTGTTTTAATAAGTTGCATGGGAGGCTGTTTTTAATAATGTTGCTGTGAGGTGTTTTTTAATAATTTGCTGGGGTTTTATGTTGTGGGAGTGTTTTTAATAATGTTGCTGGGCAGTGTTTTTTAATACTGTTGCTGGCAAGGTGTTTTTAATAATGTTTGCTGGGGGTGTTTTAACTAATGGTTCTGGGAGGTGTTTTTAATAATGTTGCTGTGCGGAGTGTTTTATAAATAGATGTTGCTGGGGTGTTTTTAATAGTTGCTGGGAGGTGTTTTTAATAATGTTCTGCGGAGTGTTTTTTAATAATGTTGCTGGGGAGGGTTGTTTTTAATAATGTTGCAGTGGAGGTGTTTTTTTAAATGTTGCTGGGCAGGTGTTTTTAAATAATGTTCTGCGGAGGTGTTTTTTAATAATCGTTGCTGGGAGGTGTTTTAATAATATTGCTGGGAGGTGTTTTTATAATGTTTGCTGGGAGCGTTAAGTTGAGTATTGTTTTAATAATGTTGCTGGGAGGTGTTTAAAATTTCAAGTGTTTAAATGTTGCTGGAGGTTTCTCGGTGGAATATTTTAATTGTTGCATGAGTTTAAAATGTCTGGGTGGTGTTTTATTGTGAGAGTTAATATGTTGCTGGGAGGTCTTTTTAATAATGTTGCATGCAGGTTTTTAAAGTCGTGTTTTTGATAGTTGCAGTGTTTTAATAATGTTGCTGGGACGGTGTTTTATTCATATTGGTAAGTGAGTGTTTTTTACATAATGTTTGCTGGGAGGTGTTTTTTAATAATGTTGCAGTGACGTGTTTTTAATAACGTGTTGCGGGAGGTGTTTTCACAATAATGAGTGTTTATATTGCTGGTGAGGTGTTTTTATAATGTTGCTGGGAGGTGGTTTTTAATAATGTTGCAGTGAGTGTTTTTAATAATGTTTGGGACGGTGTATTTAATACTAACTGTTGCAGTGACGTTGCTTTTTAATAATGTTGCTGGGAGGTCGTTTTTTCATCATGTGGAAGTGAGTGTTTTTTAATAAGTTGCTGCGAGTGTTAAAGGTTGCTGGTTTATAATGTTGCTGGAGTTGTTTTAAATAATGTCTGCATGGGAGGTGTTTTTAATAATGTGCCTAGTGAGGTGTTTTAAGTAACTGTTGCAGTGACGTTTTTAATAAATGTTGCAGTGCACGTGTTTTTGATAATGTTGCATGAGGTGCTTTTTAATAATGTTGCTGAGGTGAGATTCGTGGAGCTATTTTTAATAATGTTGCGGAGGTGTTTTTTTATAATGTTGCATGTGACGTGTTTTTTAATAAATGGTGGCAGTAGGTGTTTTTAACTTGGAAGTGCTGGAGGTGGTTTTTAATAAATGTTGCATGCAAGGTGTTTTTAAAATGTGCTGGCAGAGGTGTTTTTCAATAAAGTGTTGCCAGTGGACGGTGTTTTAATAATGTTTCAGTGAGTCCGGTGATTTTTAATAATGTTGCAGTGAAGTGTTTTTAACTAATGGTGGCAGTGAGTGTTTTCATCATGTTGACAGTGAGGTGTTTTTATAATGTTGCGGTGAGGTGTGTTTTTAATTAATGTTCGCAGTGGAGGTGTTTTTAATAATGTTGCTAGGATGTGTTTTAATAATGTTGGCGGGAGGGTGTTTTTAAATAATGTTGCAGTGAGGTAGTTTTTAATAATGTTGGCAGTGAAGGTGTTTTTAATATGTTTGCAGTGAGGTGTTTTAATAATGTTGCAGTGACGTTCGTTTTTAATAATGTTGCAGGGAGGTGTTTTAATAATGTTGCAGTGCGTGTTTTTAATAATGTTGCAGTGAGGTGTTTTTAATAATGTTGCTGAGGTGTTTTTAATAATTTGCAGTGACGTGTTTTTTAATAATGTTGCTGGAGGTGTTTTTAATAATGTTGCCTGAGGTTAGTGTTTTTAATATGTTGCAGTGAGGTGTTTTTAATAATGGTTGCTGGGCAGGTGGTTTTAATTCATCATGTGAAGTGAGGTTGTTTTAAATATGTTTGCTGACGGAGGTTGTTTTTTATAATGTGTAACTGGAGGTGTTTTTAATAATGTTGCAGTGAGCGTTGTTTTTCATCATGTTGCAGTGACGTGTTTTTAATCATGTTGCCAGTGACGTGTTTTTAATAATGTTGCAGTGAGGTGTTTTTAATTAATGTTGCAGTGATTCGTGTTTTTATAAATGTTGCTGGGAGTGTTTTTCATAATGTTGCAGTGAAGGTGTTTTTAATAATGTTGCAGTGAGTGTTTTTAATAATGTTGCAGTGAGGTGTTTTTAATTAATGTTGGCAGGGAGGTGTTTTAATAATGTTGCTGGGGAGGTTTGTTTTTAATAATGTTGCTGGGAGGTGTTTTTAATAATGTTGCAGTGAGGTGTTTTTTAATAATGTTGCAGTGAGGTGTTTTTAATAATGTTGCGTGAGGTGTTTTAATAATGTTGCTGGAGGGTGTTTTTTAATAAATGTTGCTGGGAGTGTTTTTAATAATGTTTGAGGAGTGTTTTTAATAATGCTTCAGTGACGTGTTTTTAATTAATGTTGCTGGAGGGTTTTTTAAAACTTGCAGTAGTGTTGAAATGTCAGTGAGTGTTTTTAATAATGTCGTGAGGTGTTTTAATAAGTTGCAGTGAGTGTTTTTAATAATGTTGCGTGAGGTTTTTATAATGTATTTGAGTGTTTAGCAGTGACGTGTTTTAATCATGTGCTAGTGAGGTGTTTTTTAATAATGTTGCTGGGAGGTTGTTTTAATAATTGCAGAAGGTACTCT
>CM068953.1:140095893-140103393 GCA_035128595.1 Eptatretus atami | reverse complement strand
TCAGTCTCCTTCAACAAAGCTTATAACAACTTTGCGTTGCTCAGGAAGCAAAAACAAACATCTTTGACTCTCAAATTGTAACTCTCTAAACTGTGTCTCCCCGAATCTGGTGCTCACTTAAGTCTGTTTCCGTGGTGTTTCCCTCATCCCTCCCTTCAGTCAATGAACACCAGTGACGGGAATGTTGAGAAGGGCTGATGCTAAAACCGATTTGCTTAAATCTTGCCAACCACGCTTTCTGTACCATTACCAGTCGGGCACGCCAGCTGTTCCATGACTTGTATCTTTCTCCCTGAAGGTGGAGAGTTGGTCAAACCTCTGACTCAGATTCTGCTAAGACGTCCAGACGGCATAACCACTGTTCGAAAAACCTTGCTCTGCCTCTTGCTCACTCTCGTTCTATGTGCTTGTTTGCTCAATTGTCATCTGCATCTGCAGGAAAAGCACATTACGGGACTGTTGCTGCAAAAAGGGTACAAACATTTCTGCATTTAGACAAGCAAGCCTTCCCAAATCAGCAAGGTTATGGAATTCGCATGCTATCGTTCAGACATAAATCCTTCCTCTTCTCCAATGGGTGATTTCTGATCATAATTGATCAATATCTACCTGGATTACGCCTTATGCTTTCTCCAACATGGATGAGATCTCAAGCCGACATTAAATAAGCCATCTCAGGGACATATGCGTGCTCAATATGTCTGGACCGCCTCTGCTCGCAAAACTCTCTTCTAGGATGAAGGCCATCTCACTCTGGCTCGACAACTCGCTCTCATGTCAGCTGAGCGTGTGGCCTGTAATGGAGTTCTCTCATCCTCTTCCAGTCAGCTGGTAGTCCTCAGCAGTGTGTCTGGGCCCTCGTTTCTTTTCTGGTTTCACATCCTGATCTGACTCTCGAAAAGGTACTTCTTTATGTCTTTCTCAATGAATCAACCGCTGCCAACCACGTCACCTCAGATAGCAAGCCCCTCTTCACCTGCAGATCTGGATGCAAAACACAAGCGATCCAAGGGAAATGCTTTATCCTGACAAATCAACACTCTCAGAGTCTCCCGAAAGGAAGTCTGAACCCCCCCCATCTACTTTCTCACATCCTCTGAAAGAGATCATCTATGCAACGCTTTCGGGTCTTATATGTCCATGATCTTCTGGAGGCGACATTCCAGCATGCTCAAAGCAGTCGGGCGACTGGATACTGTTGCAGGTCTCCTTGGCAAACTAAGTCCTGACAATAACAGAACTTTGTCTTCGGTTGATGGAGTAACTGCTCTCTCGGGTTGGTGTCCCCCTGCACTTTCTCGATTAATGTGAAACCAAGCATTAAAGGATCATGGTGTGTCCGGATGAGCTGGTTTGTGGTCCTCACTCTCTCACTGCTCAGGTCGGTGGGTCTTATCTCTACATCTCTCTCGCGCCTCGCCCCCTCGCTCGTCTGAGATATGTCCCCGCCCCCATATTGTTTTGCAGGGTGCTCAAGTCCGCTGCACCTTTTGCAGAGAACTACAAATCGACAAGGAATCACTGCTCATCTTCACTCTTTCATTCCTCTTTTCCCACTTTTGAACATAACTCCCACATTCTCGTCAATCCCAAACTCTTTCCTCCAGTCTTCAAAAGAAGCTTGTTCACCACCCTGCTCTTATCTTCCAATCCAAAACCATATTTTTCTGCATGCTAATTCCACCCAAACGCACCTCTTCAAATCCCCCTTATCTTCCTGAAAGTCTATGGTGGTCATTTGTTTACCCTGGTAGCCCATCCATCCCTCTCGTTCGCACAGATCTCACTCACGTTCTTCCTCACTGTTTTTCTTCCCTCTCCACCCCTTGTCTCCTGCTTCCAGTGTTGTGACATGCGGTGTAGCTTCATATGAGCTCGACATGTATACATTAACAACAACAACAATAAAAAAGACAGACAGAGGTGAAAAGTGGAACCCATCCACTCACTGTGCAGGTGATTATGTTAAAAACTCGCTACCATTTCTCCAAACGACTTGTGTTTCTTTCTGTAATGCTTAAGAATTATTAGTTTAATATATAGGAGTGTTGAATTTGTCGGAATTCAGTGACAGACGAATTTGTTGAAAACACCCGGAACGCATAATTTAGAACCAAAGTGTCTTCACGATCCTATTATCTCATCGCGTCAGTGAGTACTAAGGGGCAATGTATTGGCCACTTATTAATATACATCAATGATCTCTCTGACTCGGAAAGTCCTCGTTTACTATTGTTGACGACTCACTCGATGATATCGTCATTACTTTCCTGCAGCCTTCAAGGTCTATATCTCATGTTTGTTTTTTAAACAAAATTTTATGTGGTGTGACACGTTCGAAGATAGGTACAAATGTTGGGGTATTCCAATGAGACATTAACAAGTACAACTAACTCATTGTCTCTGCTATTTGTAAAAGTAAGCGTGGCCAGATGTCGGCAACCTCAACTGACAGGACCGACTTCTGGAAGGCCAACCCGTCCATCTTCTTTTCCCCATCTCACCAGTGTTCACAGATTTTCTTCAAGACAAAAGCAAGGAGAATGGTTGCAGACTTCAGTGGACAAGATTCCGATATAAAACAAATCATAAGTCAGCATTGGAAAATTGGTTTGATTAATATAGAAATTTTAAATTATGTTATTGAGTTGAACAGCAAAAAAAAGAGGGCATAATGCATTTGAGCTGTCAAGGCACATTTTAAACGGTTCCCTGATTGCTCTGGAGGGGAAATACACATAGCAAATTACCCTGCGATGGAAGATTTTGACTGTCAGTGATATGAGGTAGCTAGCAGACTAGTAACTGCAGAACCATTAAGGAACAGTGAATCCAACTGGTCTTGCCCTTTTGTATCTGAACTCAACAGTGCATTTCAAATTTAACGCGTATAGCATAAACAAAATGCATAAATGCTAATATATGTCAGGGAGTAAATGTCAATGTGATAAGGTAAGTGTATGAAGAAAGGAAAGGAAGGGAGGTAGAGAGAGAGTGAAAGGATAGAGAGAGGAAGGAATAGAGAGAGAAGAGAGAGAGAGAGAGGAGGGGAGAGAGAGAAGAGGGGAAGGGGGGAGAGATTTACAGTTAAACCAATATGCAATAATTAATAATAAAAGCTAAATAGGACCTTTGAAATTGATTGATCAACTGATTACAAGTACGTCAGCACGATTAAGATGATATGCTTGGTTTTGCACTGCAAGGTCATGATGACACTATCATTAATTTACAGAGGCGTGACGAAGTAAATAGACATAATGATTTATAAAGAAATTTAGTTTATTGATATTTGAAGACATTGAATCATTAATACACACAGGTTTATTGTAGACTGCATTTCAGATTCAAGCATTTACTCTTCAGGCATTGAACTAACGAGTCTCGAAATTTCTCTTGTGATTTCGTCCGGCTCCAAAAGGTTTAGGCATCTGCCCGTGATGTGGTTTCTGGACTTTTTCACACACAGCTGATCGAATGTGGACAAAGGTTCAGTGGGAATGGTCATGGAACTGACTGGCCATTGAAGTCGCTTGATCCCTTCTGTGCCTCATATTGTCTTTTGCAGTGTGGCATGGAGCCATTTCCATGAACGTGTAGTTTGACGCATCTGACCAGTGGAGAAGACGAGACATCCACCTCAAAGGATAGAAATGTGTGCCGCGGTGTGATGTTGCCACAAGCTCTGCTGACCAGCAACCCACACCATCACTGAAACCACATGTTGACAGTTGCGCATCAGTTCAAAGAAATAACTCTTTGCTGGAATCTCCAGACCATACATTCATGTCAAAATTGAGTAAATGGACTCATCTGAAAAAATTGTTGACAAAATCAAGGTCTGTGCATCTCGACCCATTCTTACTTCCTTGAATGTTGACTGGTAAGAAGGTTGTCGCCGAGCTGCACCCATAGTAGCCAGTGATAAAGTACCGTACGCATTCTTGAGCGGACTGACTTCTGCAATATTGCGCTGCACAGGATTTGCTCATGGACCGTGCAGCTCGAATACACTCTGGCCCAGATGACAGAGTGGAACTGGTGGATATCTGCTGCTAGTGATTGCACAATCACCGATCGCGAAAGCGAAATCCAAGCTATCTGATGTCGACTGCGCGCACTCGTGGCACATTGTCCTTAAAATCGAAAGTTTGTGGCCCCCTGGGTCTGAGGCATAGTTAATTGGCACAAGACAGGAATCGTTTCTGAAATAAACATCCGAATATTGTTCAATCACAGAGTAGAACTGCATTATACAGATGAAAGAAGAAATTGTAAGGTGTCTAATTTACTTCTGTCATGCCTTTGTATTCTCATTCCAAAGGTTTTCATAAGCTGTCTTGGTATGGAATGTGAAACTCTGGATACAAAATGGTTAAGACCGCTTAAGAAGGCACCAGAGATTAACTAAAAATTCTCGAAAGCCAGATTGAATGGATAAACTGGTTTAGCTGGGTCCTTACAGTTAGGGTTGGCTTAGATCTAGGTTGAGTTCAAGCCACTGGGCTGTTGGAATAACACCAGGTTGGTTGATTTAGCTTGGCATCTTCCTGAGGTTGGTGAAAGAAAGTACCAACTGTGGTTCCATGTGTGCTGCGTTGGCTGCTGTTGCATCATGGTTGGGCTGTGGGCTATGCCGGCTGAGCTGTTGGTAAGGTGGATTGCAAGGGGCCCAGCCATGCCCTGGAAATGATCAGCCAAGATGCATAGTCAGAATAAATAAATGCCAATTGATGGAATAATGGAACCTTAAGAGTTTGGAATTATGTCCTAACAGGAGATTTTTGTGCTGCAAAGTCCTTTCGACAAGTAATGTGTAAAGCATTTCACTAGCTGTTTGAATTTACCATACGTTCTGCGTCAAACAAGAAGTGCAAACTATTATTCACAAGAACTTGTGAATTGTATCTGCAATCTTCTTCATCCATAAGACTTTTCTCGACTAATTCCATGTCCTGTGACCCTGCGGCACATCATGATCAAGTGCAATTACAGTTTCATCATAAGTTTGCTAACAAATTCATTGAAATTTATAAAGTTTATAGAAAGGATTTTTACTTGCGTATATGTGAAGGGTACATATTGTATAATGCGGTACTCAATTAACATGCAATAAATGTCGTTGGAGGCATGAACGAACATGCCATGTTGAGGTTGTTGGTGGTTGGACATGCAATGACATGTTGAAGCTATCTAAAGGTTTGCCACATGACTTACTTTGTCAACACATATTAAGTAAATTGTTCAAATGTATAAGTTATGATAATAATCGATATCTAACAAAACAATAACATTCTGATTTTGGCAGGATTTGAGTATGGGAGACCCTCTTCGTGCTGGAATCGAAAGACAGCCAGTGTGTTGCACTACAAGTGGATGAAGAAACAGTAAGTCTTAACTATTCATAAATCAGTTTTATCAAGTCTCAAAAGTTTTTAACTGCAGTATCCTTGAGTTGGGGACTCCTTGGATAGCTATTGAAACGAGTTACACACAGAAGAATATTGAAACGAGTAACACACGAGTACTCGTCATTATTGTTGGCGAAAGATATTCCCCTTCAGAGAATGTACGCCAAGAGAGGGTTAGTGACAACTCGTACGGTAAGTTGACAACTGCAAGGAGCATTTCTCTCTGACATGCTTCGAAATGAACCTTGGCCACAGAAATAGATTGCAAAAGGCAGCGCAAATGCGGCACACTAAAAGCGCATCCTCAGATAACTAAGTGGCATGGACCAGGAGATTTCTGCAAAATGAAATTGCAGCATCTGCTGCTTCAATCAGTGGTCTCTCATTCGAATGGGCCACTGGCTCAAGGAGAATGCATGTACTTTAGTCTTTGCATAATCTCATAGTCATTGCGTATGTATTATTTGTCTGAAATTAATGGAAGACCTCGATAATTGAACATGGGCAGGTTGAAGTTTGGGATCTTTGTTCTTTACAATTCTTTCTTTCTAAGTTTTTTTTTTTCTTCATAATCTTTATCATTTAGATTGTACTTTTCTTATTTCATCTTATAACTCTTCGTCCCTTCATTATCTATCTTCGATAGGAAATTGAATCTGCAGAAAATTGTCTGTAAGGGCTCCTTGGTGCACTGAGGGTTGAGAGTTGGTGGGCTGAATACCCGGATCCTGTACAGGTCTCTGATGACACATCTTGCTTTTACTGATCGTCCCTGGTCTTCTGTTCTGGTGGGAAACGACTTTCATCATTCATATGGTAATGTCAGAAAACAGAAGACACTTCCTGAAATTTCACAAATTGTGAATGATCCAAAAAAGGTCTGATATCAACAAATTTTCACGACCCATGTCCAATTACTCGTTCTTCACTATAGTGGGTCTCAAGAAGATGTACTTATTTCGTGTCATGGAGGTCTGTCTTGACTTATAAACATTAAAACATGTGTACATTCTACGATATCTTTATAAAGTGAAAGTTGACAAAGTACACCATGCATGAATAAATGAAGCTGATGTTTAGGATGTATCGCCTCATCAGACAAAAAAAAGGCAAATAAAAATAAATGATGGAAACGGAAACATAGCTTCATTTGCTTCCATAGCATTAGAACACCGTGTCACTTTAAGGTGACATATTCATTGAATGTTGCCAATGGCATAAACCAACATGAAAAAGGACTTAAGAATATTCCTACCTAGTAAAACAGGTAAAGATATTTCATATCCAAAGTACATCAGCAGTGACATTCCAAACACAGTTAGATGAAAATCAGGCCTTGCACTGAACATACACCTCAATCAATGATGCAGTGCAATGTGTACATTTGGTACTCATTGGGGCTGTATTTGCCTTCGGAACCTAGGGGATTTCCAATGTAGGGATAATAATGATGCAACCAAGAAAGTCTGCATTCGATATCGTCGCGTGAATAGGTGGGCGAGTCTTTGGGCTATGCAATGAGACCAGGTAAAATAGGAACGGAGGAGCTTCATACTTAACGCGTGCACATAAGAAAGGAAAGCAACACAACGACACAAACACGCCTGACAATTCGAATGCCGTGTCGTCGGCTATGACTTGCTGCGGTTGTTTTTAAACGCGTGTCGGATGTATAAACAGAATGGTTATTCATCTTTAATATACTTAACGCGGCATGAAGAATAGAAACAACACAACAACACAATACATGGCAATTGTGAATCCGGTCGTTGGATATGACCCTTTTGCGTCCGGTGTTTAACGCTGTCGGTTATAACACATTGGTTTATTTCTATTTGTAATAATTATAACGATGCACATGAGAGAAGAAACAACAACCAACAAACCATGGCAATGTGAATCGTGTCGTTGCCTAATTCCCTTTTAGCTTCGGTTTGTTTTTTGTTTCGTTTTGTCATGGGAATGATGCGATCTGGGGATAAAGGCATCGTCGAGACATGAAAGACCAAAGGAATATCAGACATGGTGTATAGTTCCTCGACTGATTATAAATATTGCGAATCCAAAAAATATTTTTTAATCGTATAAT
>CM068953.1:140082240-140095455 GCA_035128595.1 Eptatretus atami | reverse complement strand
GTCCAGCACATTATTAAAAATACCTTCCCAGCAACATTATTAAAAAACACGTCACTGCAACATTATTAAAAACACCACCGCGCAACATTATTAAAAACACGTCACTGCAACATGATTAAAACACGTCACTGCACATTATTAAAAACACCTCCCAGCACATTATTAAAAAACACCTCACTGCAAACTTATTAAAAAACACTCACTGCAAATTAATAAAAACACCTCCCGAAACATTATTAAAACACCTCACCTGCACATGATTAAAAACACCTCCCAGCAACATTATTAAAAATACCTCCAGGCAACATTATTAAAAACACGTCACTGCAACATTATTAAAAACACCCCAGCAACATTATTAAAAACACGTCACTGCAACATGATTAAAAACACGTCACTGCAACATTATTAAAAACACCTCCCAGCAACATTATTAAAAACACCTCACTGCACATTATTAAAAACACTCACTGCAACATTAATAAAAACACCTCCCAGCAACATTATTAAAAACACGTCACTGCAACATTATTAAAAACAACGTCACTGCAACATTATTAAAAACACGTCACTGCAACATTATTAAAAACACCTCCAGCAACATATTAAACACACCTGCACTGCACATTATTAAAAACACTGTCACTGCAACATTATTAAAACACCTCACTTGCAACTTATTAAAAACACCTCCCGCAACATTATTAAAAACAACCTCACTGCAACATTATTAAAAACACCTCCCAGCAACATTATTAAAAACACCTCACCTGCAACATTATTAAAACACTTCCAGCGACATATTAAAACACCTCACTGCAAAATTATTAAAAAACACCTCACTGCAACTATTATTAGAAAACACTCCCAGCAACATTTTAAAAAACACTCACTGCAAATTATTAGAAACAAAATCCCAGCAACATTATTAAAAACACTCCCAGCACATTATTAAAAACACCTCCAGCAACATTATTAAAAACATTCCCAGCAACATTGTTGCTCGCGGTGTGGAATATTTATTTATTCTTTTTTTTTTTTTTTTACGGGCACGTACGAGTTATTAAAAGCATCACTGCAACATTATTAAAAACACCTCCCAGCAACATTATTAAAAACACCTCCGCAACATTATTAAAAAACGCGTCACTGCAACATTATTAAAAAACACATACTGCAACATTATTAAAACACCTCCAGCAACATATTACACTCCGCAGACATTAAAAAACATCCAGACATTATAAACACTCACTGCAACATTATTAAAAACACCTTACCCCAGCAACATTATTAAAAACACTCCCAGCAACATTATTAAAACACCTCATGCAACATTATTAAAACACCTCCCTGCAACATTATTAAAAAACACCTCCCAGCAACATTATTTAAAAAGACATCACTGCAACATTATTAAAACAACCTCCCAGCAACATTATTAAAACACGTCACTGCAACATTAATAAAACAACGATCACTGCAACATTATTAAAAACACCTCCCAGCACATTATTAAAAAACCTCCAGCAACTTATTAAAAACACCTCACTGCAACATTATTAAAAACACCTCCCAGCACATTATTAAAAAACACGTCACTGCAACATTATTAAAAACACCTCCCAGCAACATTATTAAAAACACGTAGTCACTGCATCATTAATATGGAATAGGCAAAGCCTAGAAGCGAACGTAGAATTCTTCTTACATTCGCTTCTTAAATATATCAAATTAAAGTCTTTTTGCTATGAAGAAATAAATATTCCTTAACATTACCTTCACAACAACAACTACACGCCTAGAACAGATATTCATCTAAAAAAATTAATCTTTACCTCAACATTACCTTCACAACAAACTACACCACCTAGAACAGGATCTCATCTGCCAAAAAATAAATATTACCTCAACTTACCTTCACAACAACAACTACCCCGCCTAGAACAGGATCTCATCTTGAAGAAGAAAAAAAAAGTCCTCAACTTACCTTCACAACGACAACTACACGCCTAGAACAGGATCTCATCTAAAAAAATTAATATTACCTCAACATTATACTCAACATTACTTCACAACACAACTACACCGCCTAGAAAGGATCTCATTTGAAAAAATTAATATTACCTCAACATTACCTCACAACGACAACTACACGCCAAGAACAGGATCTTATCTAAAAAAATAAATACTAGATTGAACGTAGAATTATCTTACATTCGCTTCTGACTTTACCTATAACTTGTTCACAATCTATACGCAATTTTCCGGTTACTTCGGCCTGATCGGGATCAGCGATCAAATAATGTAAATCACGATTAAAATTATTTTTGATGATGTGGGAGATATCTTTATTAAATCAGTGGAGGAAATATACACCATGTCTGATATTATTTGGGTCTTTCATGTCTCCGACGATGCCTTTATCTCCGGCATGCATCATTCCCCATGACAAAAACCGGAAACAAAAAAAACCAGAAACAAAAAAAACCGGAAGCAAAAGGGTCATAGCCAACGACATGATTCACAATTGGCAGGGTATTGTGTTGTTTTTGTTGTTTCCTATTCTCTCATGTGCACGCATTAAGTTATTCACAAGATATAAATAAAACCCAATCGTGTTATACACCGCACAGCGTTTTAAAAACAACGAAGCAAAAGGTCAATACCAACGACACGGATTCCAAATAGCCAGGGATGTGTTGTTGTTGTTTCCTATTCTCTCACGTGCACGCGTTAAGTATGAAGCTCACTGCGTTCGCTAATATGGAATAGGCAAAGCCTAGAAGCGAACATAGAATTCTTCTACATTCACTTCTGACTTTACCTATAACTTGTGACAACTGTATACGCAATTTTCCGGTTACTTCGGCCTGGATTCGGATAGCGATCAAATAACATAAATCACGATTAAAAATTATTTTTTTGATGATGCAGGAGATATCTTTATTAAATCATGTGAGGAAATATACACCATGTTGACATTATTTTGGGTCTTTCATGTCTCCGACGATGCCTTTATCTCCGGCATGCATCATTCCCATGACAAAACCGGAAACAAAAAAACCAGAAACAAAAAAAAAACGGAAGCAGAAAGGGTATGCCAACGACACGGATTCACAATTGCCATGGTAATTGTGTTGTTTTGTTGTTTCCGATTCTCTCATGTGCACGCGTTAAGTAATATTCACAAGATAGAAATAAAACCCAATCGATATTTTACACCGCACAGCGTTTAAAAACAACCGAAGCAAAAGGTCATATCCAACGACACGGATTCCAAATATCCAGGGGGATTGTGTTGTTGTTGTTGTTGTTCCTATTCTCTCACGTGCACGCGTTAAGTATGAAGCTCACTGCGTTCGCTATTAAAACACCTCCCAGCAACATTATTAAAAACACGTCACTGCAACATTAATTAAAAACACCTCACTGATACATTATTAAAAACACTCCCAGCAACATTATTAAAACACCTCCCAGCAACATTATTAAAAACACGTCACTGCAACATTATTAAAAACACCTCCCAGCAACATTATTAAAAACAACGTCAATAGCAACATTATTAAAAACACCTCCCAGCAACATTATTAAAAACACGTCACTGCAGCATTATTAAAACACGTCACTGCAACATTATTAAACACCTCCCAGTAACATTATTAAAAACACCTCACTGCAACATTATAAAAACACTTCACGCATAAATTATTAAAAACACCTCACTGCAACTTATTAAAAACACCTCACTGCAACATTATTAAAAACCGTCACTGCACATTATTAAAAACACCTCACTGCAACATTATTAAAAACTACCTCCAGCAACATTATTAAAAACACCTCCAGCAACATTATTAAAAACACTCTCACTGCAACATTATTAAAAACACTCACTGCAAACATTATTAAAAACACGTCACTGCAACTTATTAAAACACCTCACTGCAACATTATAAAACACCTCACTGCAACATTATTAAAAACACGTCACTGCAACATTATCCATAAAACACCTCCCAGCAACATTATTATAAAACACCTCACTGCAACATTATTAAAAACACTCACTGCAAATTATTAAAAACACCTCCCTGCAACATTTTAAAAACACTCATGCAACATTATTAAAACACCTCACTGCAACATTATTAAACACCTCACTGCAACATTTAAAAACCACCTCCCAGCAACATTATTAAAAACACCTCACTTCAACATTTTAAAACACCTCACTGCCACATTATTAAAAACACTTCCAGCAACATTATTAAAAACACCTCACTGCAAAATTATTAAAAAACACCTTCACTGCAACATTATTAAAATACATCCTAGCAACATTATCAAAAACACCTCACTGCAAAATTATTAAAAACACCTCAATGCAACATTATTAAACAACACATCACTTGCAACATTATTAAAAACACCTCACTGCCACATTATTAAAACAACTCCTGTGGTGAAATAAAGAAGAAGACAAGCCGCACCACGTGACGTGACACTTGTTTTGTGAAGCAATGACTGACAAAACTGCCTCTGACGAGAAGATGGTCCTCGGTTCTTGTCGTTAACTGGAGTAGTCCACTCGAGGCTTAAACGGTGAGAGTTGAGAGTTGTACCTAGCTCTGTGTGTTTGATGGTTATCTTATCATTATATACTTGCGCTGTAAGTCGATTGTTGATGTACCTTTTTCTTTGTGTTTGTTGAGATGGCATTTAAATCAAGCGCAACTAAGCCTAATTCAAACCGAAAGGCCTTTCTCTCTCTCATTCATCGCAATTAATTCGCTTGATTTCCTTTGATTGCTTTAATCGACCATTGGACAAGAATCTTCAATAGCTGGAGAAGCTCGATGCGGACCCAAACGCCAGCGACACGGACGAATGAAGGTGCGTGTCATTGTATCCACCTTCTCGAAGAACTATCCGGATGATCATTGAAGAACTTTCATGTGGACAACTGCCCCCCTATTAAATCATGTCTCGCCAAGTGTATATAGACTTTCTCGGAGGTAACACTTATGAAAGATGCGATCGACGTGCTCCGGGCGCTTCTACGTGGAAGGCAGAATGAGGTATACAGAAGACATCTTCTCACCATACGCAGGCAAGCAGGCTGCGTGAGACATCGATCGCGTTCGTGCAAGCTCTGAGACAGTTAGGCAAAGACTGCAATTTCCAGGCTGTTCAAACTTGCCGAGAAACATAGAGATGAAGCAACCCGAGACGCGTTCATACAGGGCTACAGGTCTGCCCCATACGGCAAACGCTTACTGCGAAAATTGCACGACTAGAATTGCAAAACGCTGTGACCAGGCCGAGCTATGGACGCTGGCCCAGCAACATCTGAGTCGTATGGGTCCCATGTCTTCCAATTGAATGCCTGCCTCCCACGGAAACTCAAGGAACTCCCCGAGTATACCCCGCGAAACCGAAGATGGAAGATAATTCCGGAAATCAGACACTCCAACCTCGTCGAAAACCCTCTGGCAACAGCTTCGGCGGTAAATCGTTTCCTTTTGTGGGTATAAAAGACACCCACGAAGCAAATGCCCGGTCCAGGGATGCCACCTCGTATGAACTGTGACAAGAACAGCGACACTTATGCCAAGGTATGCAAATCTACTTTCAATAAAGAAATAAACCAACTTCAGCTGCCCTCTACTCTCAAAAGAACGGTAACCGCTGCCTTCGCGCGGATAGTCTATCGAAAAGCTACATTAAAGTACGAATCAATCGGGCATATGGCTGAGGCGTTGATCGATACCGGTAGCTTCTGAAAAATTTTCGTCAAATGGCTCACTAGCAAGAGACAGAAAATGGAAGATCCTACTACCGGAAAATCGGTATGTCATGGCTTTCGACATCACTAACAGTCTAGCGGCACGAGGATACTGTAACTTTGCAGCGACATAAAAGGCTACAACGTATGTGATGTAAAGGTACTAGTACTTCGGTGATTTATGTGCAAATGTAATCTTGGTCATAACGTCCTCAGCAAGCACACTAGTGTTGAAATACCCTTGCGGGAAAAGACCTCATCAATTCTAAATGCTCTGATCACCGCAGAAGTAATCGCCCCCCCCCCCCCCGCTCCCGCTGCTGTTTTTGCAAATTTAATCTTTGGACTGCAAACGATAGCGATCAAATCGCGACGATATACCACTGCCGATACGAACTTCATCGCTTCGAGACTAAGCAATTATGGAAGAAGGTATTATGACCGAGCGATTCGCCATGGCGTTGGCGCAGTATTGGTGACCACCAACAGAACCATAATAAACAAATGGTTGTCGATTATTCTCAAAACGATGCAATCGCTACAACTCACCTCGATGCCTACCCATTGCCACGCATAGATTGAGATGGTCCGAACGCGGTGGCATTACAAAATTTCCAGCACAACGATTTGCGAAGCGCGTATCATCAGATTCCCATTCGAGAGGAAGCAAACTTAACAACGCGTTTCGAGGCAGGGTAGGGGCGACTCTATCAACTCAGGAGAATCCCATTCGGTGTCACTAATGGGAGTAGCTTGTTTTCAACGTCATGATAATATAATCTCAGGCGAAAAACCTAAAAGACACTTTTTGTTTACGTGGATAATGTCACGATGTTGCGGAAAGAATCGGGAAGAACATGATGGCCACAATCTGGAACAGATTCTTGAATATTGCAAGAAAATATTTAATCTGACACTGAACTATGACAAATGTGTATTCTCGGTAAAGTCAATCGATCTAATCGATACACGAATAGCCGACGGTGTGGATCAAGCCCGATCCTGAACGTTTGCGGCCCGCTCCGCATACTTCCCTCGCTATGACCTGCAGTCATTGGCGTCCGGGTGATTGGGATGTTCGCGTACTACCTAAATGGATTCCCCAATATTCTGAGAAAATTCATCCTCTAGTGCATTGCAGAACTTCCCGCTAGACAACTGCTGTTTTAAATGCTTTCAACAGCCTCAGAGAACGACATCAGCAACTCGTGTGGAAACGGACCAATACGTACCACGTACAATCCGGGTGGACAACGGAACTGCTTCCGATCACCGCGATCCGCGCGACGCCATCAGTCGCGGCCGACCCGTCGCGTTCTTCTCGAGAACTTCTCTGGAAGCGACAGAGACAACTCAGCGATAGAGAAGGAAGCATACGCTATTGTCGAAGCCCTACGTAAATGGAGAACAATTATTTACTGGGCAACCACTTCACGCTCCATGACACGGCCAGCGATCCGTTGCTTTTATGTTTGATTGGAAAATAACGGAAAAATTAAAATGAAAACACTATGAGATGGCGCATCGATCTATCTGTTATAGTTATGACATTGTTTTATTCGGCCTGGAGGGACAACCTGCTGCCAGACACTTTTCAACTGATCCACCTGTTCGGCGACAATCAGGTCAGGCATTGCAAAGACTTCATGTTCTTATGCACCCAGGAGTAAACCAGAATGGCACACTTTGTGCGTCGCCAAAACCTTCCCTATTCTATGCGAAGATATTAAACGAATGAGTGCTTTCTTGCCCTGTTTGTGCTGAACTAAACCCAGATTCCTATGCGCAGCTCCAGGGAAGTTGATCAGCTACTTCATCCTTCGAGACTAAATATCGACTTCAAAGGGCCTTGCCACACTGGAGACAAGTACAGATACATACTCACTGTGTTGTTGACGAATTACTCAAGGTTCCGTTTGGCGATTCCGTGTTCGGATATGACCTCTAGCCACCATCGGTGAAATGTCTCTCTTGACTCTTTGCCATGTTTGGAGCACATAGTACATACATTCTGACAGAGGTCCGGTGTTTCATGTTGGTGAAACTCAAACAGTTCCTACATGAACAGCGGCATTGCAACTAGTCGAACGAACGAGTTACAACCCACAAGGGTTAATGGACTGGTGGAGCGGTATACACGGAGTTATTGTGGAAAGCCCCGTAACCCCTGGTGGCCGAAATCGAGAGGACTGGGGATTGAGCAGTTGGAGAATTATCCTCCCGGTGCCTGAATTCCATACGCTCTTTGCTCTGTACTGTCTATCATACTAGCTTCCGGCTGAACGAATGTTTTAACCACCAACGGATACACCAGCAGACAATCGGTGCCCCAACTGGCTAAACTTATCCTGGTACTGGTTATCATGAGCCGCGCTGGTATGAAACAAAGCAAGTATGAACAATGGTGGATAAGGTCAAACTCATCGATACTAATCCTGAAGTATGCTCGATCGTTACAACTCTGTGGCAGGGAGACCACTGTGTCGGTTCGCGCATCTGGCTCCCGCTGGTGCATTCCCTCAGGTGCTTCTCCTTCTGTACTTCTCACACCCGAGAAAAGGGTAATGTCGGGCTTGATGCAGACAAAGCTAAAACATTTACCAGAGAGCGAACGTGGTGTATCCCCGACACCAAGCGAGGCTTCTCAAGGGGTTCAGAATCTCCCACGAGAAAACCGCACCATTTACATCTCGGAGAAGGGCGACCGAGTAATTATAGCTCCTCGACGGATTCGATTCTGTAAAAGGAGGAATATTGGTATCCCAATGATAACTTGCCTACACACTTATTCTGCCCATAATATTTCTCACTGTAGTGGGGCAGATTAAGTCAGTATCCCACAAGAATCTTTCAGTTTGATGTAACATAGCTCAAAATTTGGTAATACATGTGCTCCATGTGACCGCATTCTCTCAGAAAAGTTGCTAAACCACGTTGAAAAACAAAATGCCGCCATTTTTCAAGGATGGCCGTCTCATAAATAGGCAAAAGGGTTTTCCAGTGCTAAACGTCTTATAAATAGGAAACAATGCTATTGTCCAAATGTTAAATAGATTGTATTTTGACTGAGAAATATATTTTGGCACTATATTCGAAAATGGTACCAAGTGTTTCAAGATGGCGGCATTGCATGACTTAAAATCAGTACTTTTTGTAGTTGTCCTTACAAAATTATCACAGATATTGCTGGGCAACATCTGTTGATCATGTTATTGAGGTTATGCGGTCAAGCTCTATTAGCATTATGTGAATAAGAGTGATGTTAAAGGCACAACGGCAGGGCACACTGGTGACATCACTGCTGTGAGACTCAGCAGAGTTTTCAGTGTAGGCTTATAGTGTACTACTTGTAGCTAGAGTTTACTAACACTAAACTGTAGTTTTGTAGTATACTTGAGTGTACCCAAAATGCTATCTAATAAGCCCCTGTATATATTTCCAAGCTAGAAGTATAAGCTATTTGTAGTAATTACACTATTAGATAGCGCGCCTGAATTGAAGGATGTGCCAGCGGCGGGAGAGCCGAGCCAAGGGTAACGGGGCTTCAGTTACCGGGCGGAAGGTGTACAGCTCGCACAGGCCTTAAATGGCACTGGCATGAACGATCGGCTAGGTGTAGGGCATTTGTATGTATGAAACCTAGTTGTATCACATATCTCGCATGTGCTTAATGTATTTTGTACGGTTGGGTGGTAAACAGGATAAACCCTCAGCCTTAAATCTGTTCAATTAATGTCGCACCTAATAATATCGTTGAGTTGTAGCTCCTAAAACTGACTGGAGGAAGTGTTGCTCTGTCAGACTGTACAAAAGAGAGTTGACGTCTCCCCCAACCCGTTATGAGTGTAGTTCTGATGGTTATTCCATGATAACAAAAAACCTACACTACAATTTCCGGCAATCCACCGTTACTGATGCAGGTTAGATCCCATCAGATTGGATGAAGAGAGGTGGATTGAGAATACACTGAGGCGAAATAGTGCCAAGTACCTACCAAGAATTGTCGGAAAATGTTTGACAGCTATAAACTTGAGCGTGCGCACTAAAAAGAGGCAGCTGAAATTCACTGATCCAGGAGAAGGCACTCAAAAATGCGAAAATAGCATGGAAGTGCAATGGTGTTCTCTATGTGAAAAGATACAAACCAAAGTCAAAGTTGCGACAAGCATGAACATGCAGCTAAAAAGAGGCTTATGAATGTGCTCGCAATCTTAATGATTGGCAAGCTTTTGCTTGTCTTTGAGCGGTAGAAGATGTGGTTGCCCTGGAACTGAAATACCACGAGGTGTTTTTAATCATGTGGCGGTGAGGTGTTTTTAATAATGTTGCAGGGAGGTGTTTTTAATAATGTTGCAGTGAGGTGTTTTTAATACCATGGCGGTGAGGCGTTTTTCATATCTTGGCTGTGAGGTGTCTTTAATAATGTGGCAGTGATGTACATTAAATTTTATTTTATATTGATCATGACAACGCAGCAACTCACGTACAGTCATTATTCTCAGTTAAAACAAGCCTGTGCGTCTGCAGCGACATGAGGTGAGGCGAGCATCGTGAGCCGATCCACGCTAATGCTTCCATCCATTGGGACTATACTCTGTGCAGAGCGTTGGTGCTGCCTCAGCAGTCTCCTTGGCTATTGGGCACTAATCCTGGACGGGTCGCCATCGCGCAAAGGAAGCTGAGCAAGCTGGAATCATTTTGCCGACCTCGAAAGATGACAGGCAGAGTCAACCCCACCTGGTATTTATTCAACAGCCGAGTGGGAATTGGAATTCAGGATCAAGGATCCAAGCCCACCACCCTCACCATTAAGCCAACACCAGGCATATCCATTCTTATGTATGTATGTATGTTTGTAAATATATATATATATATATATATATATATTATTATATATATATATATATAATATATAATATATATCACACACACACACACACACAAATACATATATTTATTTATAAATACATATATAAAAATACATATATGTGTGTGTAGGTTTGCATTCAGTAATGCTGATTCAGTTTGACTGGCCAAATTGACTGCTTTTGTAAAAGTGAGGTTTGGCTCGAACAACAGTCTTTCACAAATCCAAATCCTGACATTGAAAACACCTTCCACCAGTTGATCATGTGGCATGTCAGCTTCCATTTCATCAAACTCGCAAGTGGTTGATAGTTCATGCAAGGCTGCAGCACATTGATCGACGGTTTCATCACGAGGCCTCTGAGTTCTCTGGGGTAATTTTTAACGTTCAGCAACAATATTGATTTTTGGTATGACAGCAGAATCGAATGTCCTTCCCATGTCTGGTAAAGTGTAGAAAAAGCTGTTGTCCCTCCATCACCAAACAGTGTAACAGAACAACAAGCCTTGGCCTTTCAGGTCAGCTGGCCTCACCAGTGGCGTCAATAACAAGTAAGTAGTTCTCAAACATTTTCTTCCATGTAAAGAATGGAATAGCAGGTTCCCCCATACAAGGCAGAAACAGAACAGGTAAAGGAATGGAAGCCATCATCTCTGTGATCAATTTTGTTGATTGTAAGAAATTAGATCTGGACCACAGGAATACAATAAACAGGCCTAACTCAATCAACGCCATATTCTCTCTTTCTCCTGTTCCTTCCTTGACCACTTCCTCCTCCTCCCCTTCCTCCTCATCCAAATCGATAACTCAATCATCGAATCGTCTCATGTGTCCAAAGTGGGATTAGCATTGTACGACAGTGGTATGGTACACGACATCATTCATGCCAGGAACTTAACTTTTCTAGCTTGCTGTCTTCCTGAAGATAACACCCACATACATGTACGCAAAAGCACACCACACATTGTTGGATATTGCATGAACTCCTTGGTATTACACATGACGTATTATGCACCCATTTCCGTTTCCGGGATGTCTCGCAGCCTTGGGCCTGCATGTTTGGTTGTCGTGTCGTTTGAATAAACTTGTACTTTTATTTCTGACTTCTTGAACCTTTAACATGGAGTAGTTGGCAAAAGTAAGATTCTACGCGGCTCCGGGCGTGATCATCAGTCCCAATCCAAGTTGATAGCGGTGGATGGCAGCGGATTGTGTTTCGATTTCCAATTCGTTTTCATCGTCGGCTGGAAGAGGATTAATCATGTTTGTGTCTGTTTCACTTCCCAGTGAGTGCGTTTAACACACAGACATGTCCCCCAAAGAGAAACCTGCGGAGTCTTCTCAGGACATGACATTGTTGGTGGCTGCGATAAAGGAAATGGTGGCCATGCAGCAGCGTGCCATGCTAAACCAACAAGAAGCTGTGGCTGATCAACAACAGGCACACATGCAAGAAATGAAACTGTTACGTGTGACCATAGTGGGACGCCCGCCCACTATGGTCTGTTAACGCTTCTGCGCTTCTTCTGCGTTCAGCGCTTCTGTTAACGTTGGTGATGACGGCATTCCGGATCGTCATAACAACCCTGAAACATCATCTATATCTGCTTCGAAATTCTCAGTTAAACACCCATCAGTCTTATCCGAGTCTACGATCTTGTGGGATTTCAAGGCATCTTTTTTTTTAATGCAATGTCGAGGCTCTTATGAGAGCTACCACACAGAATGTACAACAAGGGCAGCAGGAGAAAAGAGGGGCAGGAGAGGGAAGCAAAAAACAGTGGGGAATAGACACATGTGGAGATCTGTGGAAGGGAGAGGGATGTGGCGGGGTACACAGGGTAAACAAGATGGCAACTACAGGGACTTTCAAGTCCTTACACTACAGGGACTTTCAGGAAAGAAAGCAGGGAATTTGAAGGAAGTGGATTTGGGGTGGGTTAACGAGGGTAGAAAAGATCTTGGTTTTGGGTGGGGGAAGATAAGAGATGGTGGTAAGGCCTGTCACATTTGGCTCGGCGGCCGTAGGGTCTACAAAATCTACGGCCACTAGCAATTATAGGGCGGCTGCAGTATTTCCACGGTCACACAATGTAGACAGTCAGATATGTTTATTTTTCGGTGTAGCCGCACGGGTATTTAGAAATTGTGGAGACGCGAAAATGTGGGGATGCCGTACGGTCTTTGATTTGATGTCGCACGGTGACCTTAGGGCGTCCCTGTGGCGGCCATAGAATTTTCAAGGCAGACGCAAGGTAGCCTCAAGGTGCCCGCAAGGCGACCGCAGGGGGACGCTAATGGCAAACGTGCGGCCAGACGGACGGTAACGAGTGGGTATATATACCAGTTCTGTTTTTTACTGAAATAAAAATGTACCAGTTCGGAATATACCAGTATATATAACTGAAAATACTATAACTATAATATATATAACTGAATATACCAGTTCAGAGTATAGGCAAACACCGATACTCCGATCTCTAGTGGTAGCGCACGGTGGACGCACGTTGCCCGCAGGTAGTCGCACAGACTGCAAGGCCACCGTACGTTGAACACA
>CM068953.1:140055102-140079147 GCA_035128595.1 Eptatretus atami | reverse complement strand
ACAATAAGTCAATCTGGAGCAGGTTTCCATGTTGGACGTTATCCACACTGGATGGCCTTGCTATCAAAACGAATTGCCCATTCCATTGAGACCATATTGGAATTCAAAGAGTGAGTTAGGTGTCTCTGATGGAATTTTCTATGAACGTTTCCTTCTGGCAGTGCCACCTCGTCTCCGTCAGCACATGCTCTCCATCATACACAGCTCTCACCTTGGTATTATAAAATGCAAACAGCATGCTCGGGAAGTGCTCTATTGGCCAACAATAAACCAACAGATCGAAGAGACAGTGAAAAACTGCACAACATGTGCAGATTACCAAAATAAGCTTCCTCTGGAACCGCTCATACCGGCAGATTCCAGATTTACCATTCAACCAGGTCGCCATGGACCTATTCGAGTTTGAGTCAAAACAATACATTTTGGTCGTCGATTCTTATTTGAAATTTATAGAGGAATGTGAGCTCAAGGATATGAGAAGCCGCACAACGATTGATGCTCTAAAATCCATCTTTGATACACATGATATACCCGAGGGTCTTTGGATGACAATGCATCCTTGTTAGTGTCCAAAGTGTTCAAATCGTTCTGTTTTGATTACGGCATTAATCAAACTACTTCCAGCCCTCAATTTGCTCGTGCTAACGGTGAAGCTGAAAGAGAAGTGCGAACTGTTTTTAAAAATTGGGGAAGAAAGCGGAGGACAAGCATCTGGCTTTGTTAGACGACCACACCACTCCCCAAGAAGGTCTACTCTTACTATACTAACAAAACTCCAAGGAAGCGCATGACTGAAAATTGGTTGTTTGGCTTAATTAAAACACCCCTTTTGAAGATAATTAACGGCCTTATTTTATTATATCCTTTATCAGGCGCATCCTCGGACACCCTCGGACACCTCGCTCACACTCGATGGGGGTCCTAATTCGCCATTTTGTTCAGCCCATTCAAATATGTCTCAATTTGTAAACATTATCTACTCTCACGGACTAATTAAAGTGTATAATTGAAATATTATGTCTCATGTGAGAAATTATGTCACATTTGAGAATCCGATCTGGTGGATAGAATAAGTATCAAAATCTGGAGTAAAATCCAAAAATTTTAACAAATTAGTGATTTTTATAACTTCGTGTGCATTTAAGCAAAGCATTAAACTTAACTTTTTCTATTGTTCAGATGATTATATTGAGTGAAGTAAAGATTATGGAATGTGCAGAAAGTGTAAATTCATTGAGTGAAACGCCATGCTTCATAACCTGCTTTTGTAATCTATGACGGCACAGTCAACAGAGGTCCTTTTTTTCGGAAATTACATACGCAGTTTGCTGTATCCGTTTTCTGTGATTTGCTAACATTACAAAATATTAATGTAAATATACGATTATAGTACCGCCAAAAGGTTAATAGTTGGTAGTTTCTGCAAGCAAAGAGGAACGTTTTTGTTGCTGCAAGTGAAGAGGCTTTTTTTTTGCTTTTACCACACTTTACACCTTACCATTACACCATTTTGTAACAGCTATTCATACAAAAACTTCATATAAACATACTAATAGTTGCTGCAATATATTAATAGTCGGTAGTTTCTGCAAGCGAAGAGGTACGTAGACAGTACACATGGACGTGGTGGAAATGGAAACAAATGACCCCGTGGGGTGTGTGCGTGCCTGTTATTGGTTACATGGGTGCAATGCGAGGGTTTCGTGGGCACGCAATCTGAACTCGAACTCGGGCCCGTGGTGCGTGGCGCTATGGAGGAGGTTATTCAGCCATCTTTTTGAACCATGCACTTCTGCAGCGCCGAAGCTTCAGGAGTGGCCATGCTGTGGCATCAAAGCCGTGTGGGACATGGCACAGTGCAGTGTGGGTGTGGGAAATCCGTGCATGTTTGCGAGTGAAAGGTTGAGTATATCGCCAGTGCGCATGCATGTTTAGCATGGACTGAAAGGAGGTTGGAAGAATGCGTGGGGGGGGGGGGGGGATTCATGCATTCTCCCCTCACACTGCTTTCCATTCCCTCCGTCACACTGGTCCACAGCATTAGTTTTCGGTTTTTAAGTGCTTCCGCCCAGTTTTACATAAACACGGTGGTTATAAAGAAAACACTGCTGATTGGTTATCTCCCGGTAATGCCATGGTATGATGCCTTCCCTTTCCCCCATCAATCTGCTTTCTCATGCCATTCCATCACGCTGCCTTCCCTTTCCTTCACACTACCTGTCCATTCCCTTCACTTCATGCCACCTTCCCATCCCCTCCCCCTCTTGCCGCCTTCCCATCACGTCCCCCCTCACACTGCCTTCCCATCCCTTCCTCCCTCACGCCGCCTTCCCATCCCATCCCCCTCACACCGCCTTCACATAGCCTCCCCTCTCGCACTGCCTTCCCATACCTTCCCTCCTCGTGCCGCCTTCCCATCCCCTCCCCTTGCTCCGCCTTCCCATCCCCACCCACTCTGCTGCCGCCTTCCCATCCCCTCCCCCTCGCGCCGCCATTCTCCTTCCATCACCCCTTTTCCATACAACTCCATACAATCCATCCATACAACCTTCGACGGAGCGGGAGACAGGTCAGGTCAGGTATGGGAGCATGCGCCGGAGCAGCGCGTCGCTGCGTCCACTTTCTGCCAGAACTCCAGGGGCGTCCATCTGGCCATCCCCCAGGCAGATGCCTGGCCCATCCCCATCTCCTTGAGATGCTGATCGATCTGCTGCAACCAGGAGGTCCACGTGGTCAGCCCAATGACCTCCTACACTCACGAGGCTCCCTCGCTGAGAGAATCTGGTGAGCAGGATTTGCGTCAGGAAAACGAGCCACATGTCCATCCAACCACAGGTGACGCGCATGGACTATGCAGGTGACAAATCTCATTTGAGTCTGTCAGCAACCGCTCGTTGGATACAAAGTCCGTACAGTGATGGCCAAGGATTCTCCGAAGAGACCTGGTACCAAAGGAATTGTCTCCTCCTCAGATCCTTGGTCAGAGTCCATGTACTACATCTGTAGAGCAAGACTGGAAGCACCAAGGACCTGAAGACTCGGACTTTCGTCCTCCTGCACAGGTACCCCGACAGAGCCACACCCCATGTCCAGTTAATCCATGACTCCCCAGGCCCGACTCAGATGTCTGTTGACCTCTGGCTCACAGCCAGCAGAGACATGAATATCACTGCCAAGGAAAGTGGATCTCTCAATGACCTCAACGTCCTCACCACAAACAGCTACAGACAAGATAGCAGCATCCAAGATATCATTGAAAGCCTGGATCTTAGTTTTGACCCAGGAAACCCATAATCTCAGTGGCTCCGAATCCTCAATCAGCACCTCGACGGCTCCCAAAAGGATCTCCAGAGTCTTCGCAAAGATGACTGCATCATCTGCGAAATCAAGGTCAGAGATCTTGGCATTCCCAAACGATGCATCACAGCTTGATCTCTCCGACCTCCTCCTCAGAATCCAGTCCGTACAAGCGCTGAAAAGTCTGGAGGCAAATACACACCCCTGACAAACTCCAGTAACAACTGGAAACAAGTGGTGCCAGGCACAACAAATCCCGCCCATTTAAGGCATAAAGTTATTTTGGGGATCAAATTTAAATTTGATACATTCTTAACCTGAATGTTGATTATAAGGAATAGAATAAGGAATATTTTAGTCTTAGTTTGAAGTCAATTAAACCATTTTTGACGAAGTTATGACCGTAAAGTTGTATTTTCGTAACCATGTTTTAGTTTTAATGGAAATTTGTAATTTTGACCGATGACCATGATCCCCAAAAATTCGGACCCGACCGATCTTCACAAATATGCATTTTTCACTCTAGGAATGGGTAGGATTATAAGTGACAAATAGAATAAGGTTCACTATAAGCTGAGTTTGAAGTAAATCAGATCATTTTTGACGAAGTTATGAGCGAAAAACGATTTTGATCTTTTCGTGACCTTGACCTTGACCTTTGATCCAATTTGACCCAAAAGTTAATGCGGTCGGCCAAGGTTCATTGCCCACCTGTGGATTAAATTTGATAGTGTTTGCAAAAGCCGTTTTGCCGTAAAGTTTGCTTAACAGACAGACAGACAAACAAACAAACAGACAAACAAACCGGCCGATTACAATATCCCGCACCCTCCCTCCGGGGGGGGGGGGGGGGGGGGGGGTTTGGGGGGGCGGGATAATATGTCGGAGATGGTATCACCACATCTCTCAGCACCCTCAGTACCAGAGTATCGTTCACACATCAGTTTGATCAGTTTTGGTGGCACCTCACGAAAACCAAGAATCCGCCAGAGGGCATCCCAATTCACCGAATCTGCCAGAATCAAAATACGCTGCAAGCAGCCCCTGCCGAAAATCTCGTCTGCATTCGGTGAGGACCTGAAGGGCAAGGATACGGTCAATCATTGACCTCTTTGATGAAAAGCCTGAATGCTCTGGGCACTGGTGCTCAAGCAGAAAGTGGTGAACCCGATCAAGTATTATCCGAGCAAAGACCTTGCCCGGCACTGAGAGCAGCGTCACCCCTCAGTAGTTGTTGCAATCCTCGCCATCACCCTTCCCTTTCCAGAGAGGGACAACAAGGCTCTTCTTCCAGTGAGTTGGTATGATGCCTGTGTTCCAGGCAGAGTACAGAACTGCACACGAGTACAGCATTTCCACCAGCCTTGAGAAGTTCAGCATGGATGCCACAAATCCCAGGAGCTTTACCCCATTTCAATCGGTTCACCGCAACCTGTGTTTCCACAAATGAAGGTGGATCACAGTTGATTAGAGTGTCAGCAAAAGGGATAGCAACACCCCTGACATCCAACTTGACAGCTGGTGGATCAGCCTGGCACACACGCTCAAAGTAACCGGCCCAGCAGGCCTTTACTTCGGACTCCTCTGTCAAGAGCCCACCACCCTCCGCTCTAACTGCAGTACACCAAGGGATGGGCTTTGAGGAATGCAATGCATGAATTTCACTGTAAGCAGGATGAGAATCACCTGGCCAGAGGTGATGCTCTACCCGCTCATATTCCTCGCATGTATGGTTCCTTGTCCACCCTCAGCGCATGTGCAGTTTTACGCCTCAACTCCTTGAACAGCAAAGCTCTCCCATTAAGTCTGGACCTGCAACTGTGGTCAATGGTATCCATTGTCTCTTGAGAGACAAAATTCTTCTTCGCCCTCTGGTGAGTTCAAAGACATCCATCGGCAACATCAAGAATGGTGGTCTTGAAGGCACTCCACAGCTCTTCAGGATTCCCCAAAGGACCCAGACCCCACAAATCTCCACTCTGCCTGTTTGCAAACTCCTCAGCTACCCTCTCATCCTTGAGCTTGCCAGCATCCAGCCTAGGTTGGGATGGTGCCATTCTCCTGGATTTAAGCTGCAACTTCAGAGTTGCTACCACAATACTGTCGTCGGTTTTGAGGAACTGAGCACTCCAGTAGACCCTGCAGTTCTGGACCATCCTCCAGTGACAGTCAACAAGTATATGGTCATTCTCCTTTGCCACACCACCAGCGTTGGAATACCAAGTCCAGCAATGAGCCTGCGGGCAATGAAACCATGTACTCGCCACCCTAAGTTCACGACTTCTTGCAAAGTCAAGGAACTTATCGCTATTCTGGTTCACAGTTTCAGACCCAAGGGGACTAACACATGTCTCATAACCATCCCTATCAGTTGCAGTTGATGCATTGAAATCCCCCAAGATGAAAAGAATATCTCACCTGGGACACTGATCAACAACATACTCGAGCGTGGCATAGAATTCATCCTTCACGGTGAGATCACTCACCTCAGTCGGAGCATAAACAGAGACCAGGGAAATGACACCTAAGGAGTGATGAATCCTTAGTCTCATAATACGCTCATTGACCGGCGCTACCAGAATTATCATTGGAGTCAGCTTATTGGACACAGATACAGCAACTCCTTGAGTATGGTAACCAATAAAGCGACTGGACAAATAGTATGTGTAACCACCATCCATTATCTCGCCAATATCCGGTCTATGAACCTCAGAGAGTGCTGCAATACCGATGTTCAAATGCTTGAGTTCAGACGATAATAGAGACAGGTGATCATCCTCTCTTAGGGATAGGACATGCCAGGTACCCTCCTGAAGGGACCGCCTCATGTGAAGTCAAGGAGACCGCCGTCTGGTGGACGATACCTCAGCACCACCCCGACACACACTACTGTAATCTGACCCACGAAGGTTACCCCATGGTTTTCTTCCTATCATCAAAGAGTGGGGGTCCCAAAGGCTTTGCCCCAATCCCGTAATCCGATGAGCTGACCTGTGGAGGGCAGCTGCACTGGAGGTGCTCTCACGGAGTGGGTTTTCAGATTTCTTTGCATTTTTGTGTTTTGCGGAGTGAAGGGTTTTACGGTGGCCGGAGTGAAAATCCTGCCACCAACTTCCTAAAAAAAAAAGTAACCTAACTTGCAGAGGACATCCGCAGACACAGTTGGGCACTAGATATGGATGGCCGTTGGCTCACAAGGAGCTCCTCCACCCTTTGACAGGTTTTGTTTTTAATCCGGCTGGGTGTCCATACCAGGAAACCTTGTGGGGAGATGGTTTAATCGCCAACAACCCGACAATGAAACAGGTTAGTGCAGGTTTACATGGTACATGTAACAAGTCACAGATCTAATCTGGCCTGACCCTGACAATTTGTTATCCTTTGGCCCTCTGTCCAGTTGAGATGACCTCTACAACTAGGTAAAGTTTCATGACGATTGGTTTAGAATTGTGACCTGTAGGCGATTGACAAACAGACAGAATACCAAAATCGACTGACCAATATACTTGAAAAATCTTCGATTTTGCAAATATCAAATGGACAAACAAACAGAAAGATAGCGGTGAAAACATAACCTCCTTCCACCTTCGTTTGGCACAGGTAAAAATACAAATTGACGATTTTAGGTGACCCTGACATTTTGACCTCCAAAGTAACAGGCTTCAGTGATCCAACATGCATACCCTGCTCAAATTTCGAGTCAAATAGATGGATATTGATTTTGTGACCTTGACCTTTGACCTTGACAGAACACAGGTTACTTGATGAATTGGGTCACTTTTTTATTTTATTGATATTTTACATATTGATATTTTATGCAACCTTGACCTCTTTTGATCGGAAAAAAAAAATCGGCTTCTCGCTTTTGATTGGTGAACCAATTCAGTGACCCAATTTGCAAATTGTTAAAATTTCATGGCAATTGGATGAAAATTGATGATTTTATGTGATGTTGACCTTTGTCCTTTTGCCCAAATTATTTATTTGTCTTCTCAATATTATCATAACAAAGCTTTGTTGAAAATTTGATGACAAAAGCTCAAATAGTAAAAACGTTATGGCCCGGACAAACACACAGACAGACACATCGAAGTGGTTGCAAAGCCCATCTCCTGCTGTGTGGGGGACGGGCTAATGACACCCAGCCATTCCTGAATTAACTTGGATCACATGGGTGGCCAATTTATAAAGGTTATTGTTATGGGACTTTGCAGACATGTCGGCAGAATCTGTGGAAGACGTGATTTTAAGCTATGACGAAGAGAATTCCGAACTGTGAATCCATAATTTATTTCACAGTTCACAAGTTGTTGCTTAATTTTTTGGTGGAGTATACTTCTAATTTTGCATGAAAGAAAATAGCCCATTCTTTTCTTATGAGATTTTTTTTTACCTGTCAGACACTTTTCCTTACTTTATTCCACTCCTTCCCAAAGTCCTTTCACCCACCTCCACCCTTTCATCTCCCTGGGGCTGTGTCCCCTCCTTGTGGAATGTCCTCCTTTTGACTGTCTTGCAACATTATGGCTCCTCACCATCTCAAAGTGGCCCAACACATAGCTGTGACTTTTTTTATTAGTCCCCTACTGGACCTGTGGTTCTTCTGACTTTTTTATTTAAAAAAAACCATATTCTTTAACGTATGCAACTGAAATGTGGTGCATGGCTTGATTACGATAAGTTACAGAACAAGTTAGAGTTTCAGGGCATTTGGTCAATTTTTCACAGAGTTATACCCTTTTTAAATTTAGAAAATATGATATTGTACATGGGTCAGTGTTTAGCTGTCCTTATTCCACCCCACTGCTTTACACCAACGGCTGGACAGCTGGTCTGACTCCACTCCAATAAAATCATGCGCTGCCATTGCATGAAGCAGCACAGATCGGCAGGCCCCAGGCCTGGTATCGGCTTGAGCATGTGTTAAAGGAAATCTTTTTTTTTTAATCTCCGGTTTGTTATCCTAGTTGTCTTTATTGGTTTCTAGTCTAAAAGGATATCAGGAAATGAAAACTTATTTTCCCTTTATATTGCCGAACATTGTGCGTCAGAGAGTTTCTTCTTCTTCATTGTGGTTCCAGTACCGGCTCGAGCATGCATTAAGCGCAAACTAATTTTTATCTCCCGAACATTCATTGGGACCCAGGAGACATGTATTGCAGAGCAAGTCTCACTCGTTACTCTTGCTAAGCGAGTTAATTTACTATCCTTCTCTCAACTACTCCATTGTCAGTGCAGAAATCCTCCATTTGCATTCATTCAGTCCTCCATGAGCTTATATCGTCTCTGTGTATATAAAGGGATTTCGTGAAGATGATTTGGACTTTCATCTTGGAGAGGATATTCATTTTCCCATAAGGACACAAGATGCTCTTGTGATGGGTAATCATTACGACGTTTATTCAAAATGAAATTCAGCATTCACCTCCAAAGGTAATTTTAATTGTGCACTGACATTACTGATGTCACAGGCCATTCATGAATTGTAGCTCTTTGGAAGCCATCCACAGCCATTGTGTACCACTCTTTCCAAGAGACTCCTTGTTCAACAGAGGCTTGCTGTTTGTTTTGGCAATAAACTCCTTCCGAATGGCTCGCACGTGTTCCTGTTGTAACATCATTTGTGACTCAACACAAGAATTCTGGCAAACAAAGCATGATCGGTGCTACTATGCCTTTCCATCACGGGATCACTTATCAAAGGCTCTAGATTATTGGTGGGCAACTTCCGGCCCACAATGCATCCACCTGTGCCCCCTCCCCTCAGGACCTCCCCCATCCAAAGCCCAAACACCCCCAACGTTTTCTCAACCCTCTCTCCTCCCCTCCAGGATTTTGCACTCTACATTATGAATGGTGAATTTAAATGCTTCACACAAAATATTATCATCCAGAGTTAACATTATGTAAGAAGCCTCGAATGATGACGAAATGTCTTCTCTTTTCGAATGATGTGTTCAATCACATTTTGAATGTTTATACAGTACAATTTAATATATACTGCTGCTCTTTTTATATTAAAATGTCTCATTTGACTTGAAATTACAGTATAGGAGGTCTTGTGACCCTTCAGGTGTTTAAGGACCGGTCCTACAGCCCTCTGATTTGCTTGAAGTTGCTAGACCACAGTTCGAGGTGGATGAAATTTTTAGAGAGCACTCAAAAAAGATTTGGACGTTTGAAAGGGGGATAAGGAGGAGGGTGTGGGGAAGGGGGGGGGGTGTTATGCAGCTGCAGAATGGTATTTGAGATGACATCATGTAAGGGCACTTTTATACATACTTTTTCTGTTATTGCATACAATAGTTCATGTAACACAATTCAACCAGATTCCGTTGTGTAATGGCGAGGGTATCCACTGCCCTGAATATGGGAAGTCGGTGGTTCAAACCCCAACCAAATCATACCATGGAGTTGAAAAAATGTTACTTGATGCTTCCTTGCTTAATGCTCAGTATTTAAACTTTAATAGATAGATCACAAACAACCATATGTTGGTAAAAATAGCACAGGTGTTGATTGGCCTAATTGCCTCTATCTGCATCAAAGTTCCTTGTGAGAGAACTTGTATTATGAATATATAGGACAGGATATATAGGATATGAATATATATTATTAAGGACAGTCGATGTAATCGAAGAATGCAATTTCTGTGTTGTGTTGTCAGAAATTTTTTTCATAGAATAGGAAAATCGCCAAAGTAGCTTTCTGGCTAAAACATACTGGTGGAATAATCTGCTTGCTTTATGTGAAATGGTTATGGCATTTGTGCTGCATGGTATTGCAGTGAATCTGGAACTACTGTTTGTTCTGAGGAGTTTTTGCCATGGCCTGTCATCTTCCATCTGTCTGTTAACATTTTAAACTTCTGCGAAACCCATGAGGAGATTTTTCATGCAAATAGGCAGAGATTTTCCTTATGATGGTCATTCTCAAGATTGCTCAAGCTGTCGCCAAACGAATTTTAAGTGCCTTTTTTAAATCAAGAATTTCCAAAAAATTTCAAAATTTCACAAATATCAAAATTGGTGAAATCATAGGATGTCATGGACAATATTTTAAATGTACAAAAAGAGAACAAACCTTTTGATGAGTTCCAAAGCCACATGGCTGAATTATGATGTCCTGTAGACTCAGAAAATACGTTTTAAATGGAATGTTGATAAGGTAACAACAAAAAATTACCACGTGAGTGCAAAGCAAAAAGCGGGATTAAGCAATTGGTTCACTTTGTTTGTGTATCTCTCTGTCCGTCTGTCTGTCTGTCCACAAACGTCAGTTTATGATCGAGGAACTACTTAATTTCACTTCGAGGTTATACCTTGAACACGAGTCGGAAAACATTCATAGGAAAACAAACCAGCAGTTTTACAGCACTTTGGCTCTGAATTTGTCCCGATCGCACATGTGCAGAGAGGAGTGAGATAGTTGTTTTACTCTATCTGCCTGTCTGGCAGTCAAACAAAATTGAATATCATTCCAAACAGGAAATGTACTGTTTTTAGCGATGTCACAAAGGATACAAACAACAGGCATGAATAACTAATGTGCATGTCAAATACGGTGGTGTAAAAGATGCTGCTTCAACAGCAGTAAACTTCCAAAAGTTTTTTTTCTGCAACCTTTAAAATCTTTATTTTATTTCAATCGAATTATATACTTTGTTTAATGTAGAACACAAATCACCATGATGGCACTTAAAAAAAAACAAACTTTTGTTTAGCAGAACCTGGACAAAATATTACATGTTACATCATCTCAACCAATCAAATTTGTTGCTCGCAGACCCCGCCCATGTCCTATTTTCTCAAGAATGTGTGGGGCAATGTGTTCTTTGAACTCTATAATTACCCTCGCCGAATTAGAGGGCATTGTGTTTGGGTCTTTTTTTTTGTTTGTTTTTGTCTGTCTGTCTGTCTGTCTGTCTGTCTGTCTGTCTCTGTTTGTTTGTCTGGACAGAACTTTAGTGTTTTTCTCCGCAACCTCTTACCAGATTGAGACAAAATTTTCAGCATTGGTGCAACTACTCATGTGGAATCTTTTAATCATAATTATGATGTCATAGGTCACGTGGTGTGAAAGCCATGTTGGAAAAATAGAAAAACTTTGGATGTCTGTCTCTGAAACCACACCAAGGAAAATATTGAAACTTGGCACACGGCAAGTATTCATGAGGAAGAAGTGTGGTTTTTTGAGGACGTCATAGGTGCCTTCATTATGATGTCATAATTGCAGATGCAGAATGCTACATCTGATCAGTATGAAAATTTTTGAGGGTCATCTAGGGATAAAATGTCCACAGACAAAAAATTTGATTGTCATCAGTCATGTGATTCGGCAGCCATTTTTTTGTTTGTTTTTTTAAACCTTCAAAAATCTTCTTCTCTGAAGTGGCTGAACAGATTGAGGTGAAACTTTATATTTATGACCACCTATCCATGAGGAACAAAAGGCTTACACATATGATGTCATAGGTTACATGGTTTGGTAGCCATATTGGATTTACCCTAAAACCTATAAAAATCTTCTCCAGAACAGATCAAGGGGAAACTTTACACAAATGTTCCCCAAGCCATGTGCGTACACATTTAAGGAATAATGGATGGGTCACATGGTTTGGCAGCCATATTGGAATCCAGAAAAAAAACTATTAAATAATGCTTTCTCTGGAACTGCTTAATCAATTGATGTGAAACGTCACATTTATGATCTAGTAAAGGCCCTGTCACACCTTGACGATTTAGCCAACGTATGCCTGACGTGTGCAAAATTGGGCTAAAACGCCGGCACACGTCGAATACGTTATGGGTAAGTTTGTATACGTTAAGAGCACGCTGGCATACGTCGTAGAATACTGGCATATGTCGTAGTACACTGGCATACATCGTAGAACGCTGGCATATGTCATAGTACGCTGGCAAAACGTCGTAGTTCGCGCAGCTGTTAGACAAATTTTCCATGCTTGAAATTTCCCGACGTATGCCAGCGTATGACTCACACGTTCCGCTTAATGCTGGCCATAAGTTAGGCATGTTATGCGATCGTTGACACACGTCGACACACGTTACTTGTAAGTTACTCATAAGTCGAAACACGTCGAGTAATGTTTAGCGTACCCGAAACTTATTTCTAACCTATGAGTAAAGTGTTGTAGGCACGTTACGCGATCGTTGACACACGTCGACACACGTTACTTGTAAGTTACTCATAAGTCGAAACACGTCGAGGTAATGTTTAGCTACCCGAAACTTATTTCTAACCTATGAGTAAAGTGTTGTAGGCACGTTACGCGACTGTTGACACACGTCGACACACGTTACTTGTAAGGTACTCATAAGTCGAAACACGTCAATGTAATGGTTAGCGTCAGTGTTCCAGACTCCCTGGTTTATTTTTTTTCTTTTTTCGGTATGACGGTAATGTTGACACTTCGATTTCTAGTGCGGTTATAATATAATATAATTAAAAGGCTGCCGCTCAACTATTTAAATCATAACCGTCATACCGAAGAAAAAAAACAAAACAAAAAAAAAACCATGGAGTCTGGAACACTGACGCTAACCATTACCTGACGTGTTTCGACTTATGAGTAACGTACAAGTAACGTATGTCGACGTGTGTCAACGTTAGCATAGCGTGCCTACAACTTATGCCAGTGTATGCGGAATGTGTGTCATACGTCGAGTACGTAGAGAAATTCAACATGCTGAAAATTTCTCGAGGTACTTGGCGTACAATGACGTATGCCAGCGTACTACGACGTATGCCAGTGTTCTACGACGTATGCCAGCGTGCTCTTAACGTTATAAAACATTACCCATAATGTATTCGACGTGTGCCAGCTTGGTTTGGCAAATTTTTCATACGTCGGCATACGCTGACTAAAACGTTAAGGTGTGACAGCGGCTTCACACTTCGATGTCTAGTGCGGTTATGATTTGAATCGTCGAGCCGCAGCCTATTAATAGCCTACGCCACGTGATCGTCGGCGATATGCTGCCGTGCGATATGCATAAGTTAGACTATCGTTGGGCATAGGTTGTGAACGCTGACAACACGCTCAGCATTCGTTGGTATAAGTTATCTATATGTGATTAAAACGTTCTGTGAACGTTACTAATACGTTATGCATGCGTCCAACACGTTATTATACGCCAATTTTTTTTAGAAAACATCAATAGTTCAGCGTACGCCAGCGTTTTACATCATTTTATACTTGCCATACGCTGGCTAAAACGTCAAGGTGTGACAGCGGCTTAAGATGGGGAATACAAGTTTTAAATTTCAACTTCATCAGATGCATGGTCTGGCAGCATAATTATTTCATGTTTGAATGGGTTTTTTTTTTGAATAAGGCTCACTTGGCTGTGCCTGGATGGGTTTGTGGGTAGAGGAGTAGCAGCTGAAATTCAAATCCTATCCAGGTTCCTCCTGATGACTTCATCTTTGCTTTTGCTTGCTTGGGTTCCAATTGATTACTCCAGTGCAGGACTGTGTCGATTTGTTCTTTCATTTGATTTGAATTGAATTTATTTTAATCTCATTTTGAATTAAATTGAATGATGAATTTAAAAAAACGTCATTGGTTAGGTCAGGTGTCAGATTCAAAGCGGGATGTCTTGGTACCCGCTCATCACTGCCAGCAGTGATAAAGTAGCAGTTCTACTTATGTCTCTTCTTAATTACTTAACACACCATTAGACAAACGCCACACAAAATACAACACACAAAAGAAGTCTTGGCGAGGGTCTGCAATCTCCGATTGCTGTTTTTCTTGTTCATTTTGTTTTGCCTGATTTAATCATTTATTCCTCACAAAGAATATTCCTTTTCAATGGCGTCAACTACGGAGCATCAAATGCTGAGTGTGAACACACAATGGAACTAGAATGGCACCAGTAGAACGCATACCCCTGCCAGGCTGAACAGTTTACATTTTGTCTCCCATATAGGGTAGATCTGCTAACCTGAACCAAAATCGAATTGGCTTGTTCTTGTCATCTCACCAACTCATCCACCAAGTTTTGTCATAATCCATCCACAATTTCTGAAATATCATGCAATACAGTATATAGTTTTAGGCCCCATCTCTCAAAGATGAAGAATCACTTCAAAAATTATCGTATCCGGATCTTCACCAAAATAGAATCCATTCATCCTTGTCACACACCCAACCTGTCCAAATTTGGATTTCGTCCAAATCTGTCGATAACGTTTTGAGATATCCTGCTTACAGATAAACAAACAAGCAGACAGACAGTCAAGGGTGAAAACCTAACCTATGTCCACCTTCGGTGGTGGAGGTAATAACAACTATTGGCCTTTTGTCCACTAAAATTGCCCCTGTGTCCACTTCGGTAATAACAAGTATTGGCTGTTCGTCCACTTTGTCCACTGGATTGGTTTAAGCGTTGAGGAGTAGCAGCCGAAACCCAAATCCTATCTAGGTTCCTCCTGATGACTCAATCTTTGTCTGTTTGTTCCTCTTGATACCCCAATGCTGTATTTGGACAGTTATTTGATTAGATGCCTGGTGTTGGCTGAATGGTTAGCGTGATGGGCTTGAGATCTCAAGATCCTGAGTTCAAATCCTGCTTGGCTGTTGAATTAATACCAGGTGGGGTTGACTCAGCCTGTCATTCTTCTGAGGTTGGCAAAATGAGTACCAGCTTGCTGTGATGATTGAGCCATTTGAGTATCATGTGTTGGAGTGGTGACCTGTCTAGGATTGTGCCCAATAGCCCAGGAGACTGCTTTGACAGCACTGATGCTTTGTACAGAGTATGGTCCCAATGGATGGATGGATTTGATTAGATGTTCTCAGCACTGTGGAATTAATGTTTTCTCACAGTAATAGTGAAAGACTATTTCCAAAATAAAATTGTTGAACTGAATGAATGAAGCCAAAGTTTTTCCCAATTTGGACTAAGAAAATGGACTTTGCACTTACAATTGTTTGTCTCTGTTTTCGGCATGAGTGTTAATCTTGAGAAGCTAAAAGTAAAGTTGAAATGTATTGCACGTCGGAGGCTTGCAAACTCAATATGCCTTCGCGCTGGGATCTTTGATCCCATAAACTGCTGAAAGCTAGTAAGCTAAACTGTGTTCTAATACGAATTACCCGTTACTCGGATTCACCTTCTGATTCCCCAGGGTTATTCCCAATTAAGCCTATTTTGGCAGTGGAACATGCATGTGAGACAAAAGATGGGAAATCCTTTCTTACCCTTCCAAGGGTTTACTTTCAATAAAAATAAATTTCAAATAATTGTATGGCCTCTAGGAAGTGAGGGAAGTGCTTGATGACAATGTACACAGTGAGGAATTCCCAATGGAAGGCAGTGTACTTGCACTCTGTTGTTTTCAGTGTTTTAGAGAAGAAGGCCAGTGAATGCCAGTTGGCAACAACGAATTGGTTATGGGCCAAGCCGACCATGACCTCAGACGTGGACCCATCAAGCTTGTTGGCACCTCTGTCTTCAGATGAATCAGGAATGAGGCATTGGGCAGTGCGTCTTTGATGGTGTGGAAGGCTGACATGGTTGGCACCGACCATTGGTACACTTCAGGATACTTACCAGTTGTGAGCAACTCATTCAGTAGTTGGAGTGTTGTTGCTGTGTTTGGAGTAAATTGAAGTAAAAGTTGTCATCTAGTCATCTAGTTCCATCGATTCGTGTCTGACGACTGGTGACATTCATCATCAGCTTTCTCCAAACCTCCAAATCCTACACTTCTTCCCAAAGCTCTGCCAGAGACAACTTGTCGCAGCCTTTACTCCATCCATCGAGCACATACAAGGTCTGCCTCTTCTTCTTCCTCCCTAAACAATACCCATTGTGGTTGATTTCTCCAGACTTTCGTTTTATGCATACATGATGTGTCCAAAGTATGACAGTTTCTGTTTTAGGATCAGTGTTTCAAATGTAGATGGTGGTCTAATTACTCCGCATACACAAAGCAAAAAGCAGGGTTAAGCAATTGGTTCACTTCTATCCGTCTATCCATCCGTCCATCCACAAACGTCAGTTTAAAATTGAGGAACAACTTCATTTCAATTGACTTATATTTAGAACACGAATCGGAACATGAATCGGAAAACGAACCTGCAGTTTAGCACTAACTTGGCTCTGATTTTGTCCCGAACACGCATGTGCAGAGAAGGGTGAGAACCTATTTTTACTCTGTTTGCCTGTCTGACAGTCAAAGAGAATTGAAAATCATTTCAAACAGGAAACTTACTGTGTTTTAAAGATGGCATAAAGGACACAAACAACAAACATAAAGGACTAATGTAACCTGTTAAATAAGGTGGTGTAATAGCCACTGCATCAACGGCGGTAAAGTTCCGGATTTTTTATTTTAATTAACACGACTTTAACAATCTTTATTTTATTTCAATTTAATTATACTAGAAGCACGTGTAGTGCTCCCAAAGGGAGCGGCCAGGGGTGTTATGTTATTATCCTTATTCAAACATGTAACTAAAAATACCTCTCCAAAATACAGTACCTCTCGCTGCGTAATTCAAAACACCTCAACGTGGGGACAGGAATACTGGACAGTAAATGGTGGAGACTTGTAATACCCTCCCCCACCTTGAGGTGGCACCACATGATACACATTTACATAGAGAATTCCCCCCCCCCCCCCCCACCCAAATGCACTAATTGGGGTCATGCTGATCCAATGTAGCAAGTCTGGATGTAGGCCTAATCAGCACAGAACTACAGGAGTAACGTGACAAACACACACACACACACACACACACACACACACCAATCCGTGGATTATGGTACGGATACTTGAACACTGTAGAACAAAAATATTCTTTTCCCAAAAAACATCCACAGTGCATGGACATGTTTGATAAGGTGGTGTATAAGCATGCAGCAATGGCACTAAACTTGCGGAATATTTTTTTATACGATCTTTAAAATTATTGTTTTATTTCAATTTCATTATATATCTGAACGTTGCATGAAGTAAAGCGTTCCACAAAGTCTCTGGTCTTTCAAAAACTGATTTTTTTTGTTTGTTCTTCTTGAAGTCCATGGAATTTTTTTTAGCATTAGTCTCCAACACCACATTTTTAAACTCTCAATCTTCTTCCTCTTCTTTCCTTTCACTGACCATGACTCTCATCCATACATTGCAACTTGAAGTTCCAGAGCATTCACCAGCCCCCTCCTCCTATTGGTAAAAGTTGGCAAGGCCTAAAAACTCTCGCAACTTGCATTGATATGACAGTAACGGAAAATCCTGAATAATCTGCACCTTCACATCGAATATGCACTTCGTGGGGTTGATGATGACGTCAAAGTCCTGTCAATGCAAGTCAAACAGGCCAAAAAGGCATGGTGACTTCTATCTTTGGGATGTCATGTGGATCCATGGGAATGTCAACCCTGAAGAGGTTTGTAGTGCCATGGAGTGTGGCGTTAAAATCCTGAATGTATGTAATGGGGGTAATGGTCTGTAAGAGTCACGTTGTTTTAGAACCAGTAACCCCTGCAACCGGGAACCAATCCCCAGGTACCATGAGTGGCGGTGAAGCCCAATTGCTGGATGATCGTCTGTTGATCCCATGTTGTAAAATATAGTCCAACTCCTGAGTCCTGACAGACGATACATAATTTCTCAGGTGCTAGTCAGCAATCATGCACAAAAACAGGGGGTCTCATGGTCAGGAAGTCACAAAGTACTCTCTGAAAAGGGCACCTGGGCAGGGATGGAAGACACTTGATATTCAGCGATGAAACAGTGGATGCTTTACCAAGAACACTAAGCTGTATCGAGGCATCCAATGGACGATGATGTTTGATGTGTACTTGATGAGATTGAAATGGTGTCATAAATCCACACCAAGGATGGGGTAGCTGGTGTCGGCAATGGTAAACAGCCAGAGAAATGAGTGACGTAGAGCGAAATCAAGCTGGAGGAGGCGTTCTCCAAAAGTAGCAATAGCACTGTTGTTAGCGGCATGTCATGAATATTCCTGTTGATTTTCCATTCAGCAGCAGACAGTGACACAATGCTTGCCTGTGCCCCTGTATCTCCAAGAGAAAAATGAAGTCAGCTCGTATGATCTACGAGGAGAAGGTGGTGACTGACCTGTGGCCCAGGTGAGCTTGCTGTCATTTGTTTTGGGCCTTGTCATTTCCCTGAGGCCAGTATGATTAGCACCGAAGGTCAAGTGGTGCCAACAGTAAACTGTGGTGTTCACAGAAGGTGAATGGTAATATGAGGGATGGCATCCCTCTCTGTCCTGAGAAGATGTACACAGAAATGGGCATGACTGGTGATGGGCTCCAGGATGAGCTTCATTAGATCTGCCATTGGAGTTGTGTGACGTGTTGCGGTAGAGGTGTCATATTAGCCATGGTCGGTGTAACTGTGTCCATGAGATGATCAGCCAGGTCTCTGGTGGAGGATACTACCAGCTTGGTGTTAACTTTGAGTACCATGCGTCCATGTGGTGGTAAACGCTGCACATACGTACAATTCATGAAGGAGCGACTGGTCGAAAGAGGCATGGCGGTCTCTGAGATGCTGCTGTATGTGGTGCAGGAGTTGTGTGGGTCTTTAATCTTCTAAATCCTTGGCTGCAAGAAGTTTCCAAAAGTGGAGGTGCTCAGAGGCACTCGTATGCTTTATGCGCATGGTCTTCGAAGAAGTCTACGGGTCGTTAGTTGGAGGCTGGAGTAAAATATCTCTCTCTTCCATCACGTACTCTAGTCACATGGAGCCAAAATGTATTTGAACTGCATCAACCCTGTAGAAATATTTTCTGGTGTCTTGAATTGGGCTTCGGCTTGCGTAAACCACAATTGTGAGTTGCTAGGCCAGAATGGTGGCAGCTTTATCAAAACAGCGACCACCGATGAAACCGGTTGAGTGTCCGGGGCTGGCATGACTGACTGTTCATTCCTGGCGACTGGTTATATGCTTGCAACTCCTTTCCCGTCCATTTGGATCACGTTGGGGGTCACCATTTTGGAATGGTCGAAAAGACATCCATATTGTTCGGATTCCGAGTCTTTATATTACTCCAAAACCATAAACTCCCAATGAACCAGAAACCTCAGCCGGACATCCTATTCCGCAAATAACCTCAAGATGAGCCAACGCTAAAGGATAGTAACCAATATCTTATTCACCTTGGTAATGTTATGGTGAGAGCGTCTGCTCCGAGTCTGGAAGGTCGGTGGTTCAAACCCCAGCCGAGTCATGCCAAAGACTTAAAATGGTACTTGCCACTTATTTGCTTGACGTTCAGCATTTAAAAGCTTAAGAGCATCCACGGGGAGGAGGAATATCCTCCTGAGGAAATGCCCTCCCCTGATTGTGGTTCTGACCTCACTGGTACTGAAAGTGTCGACACTTTCACCAAGCTCATTGGCTGTGTTTGTCTCGTCTAACTGTCTTGTGTTGCGTCACATATGCTCAGATGTATGTCAATGGGTGTGTGAGGCAGCTCCACTACAGGAGCCTAAGATCATGTATGTCAAAAAATAGCCCTGAGTGGGCTGATTGTCATCTCTTGAGGTTGTAGTTCAGTCCTCTGCTGAATCCAAATTTCTGTGGAAAATATCATGGACGTTAGACTGGAGTCGATTTTGGAGAACCCCAAGAGGGGGGGGGAGGGACCCCTGATCCGAAATCGAAAAATCTAAGACTGAGCAATCCTGAGAACATCGAGTAGAAGGCTCGATCGGGTTTCAGAGCAATTGGTTGGTAAATAAGGGAGGAGTAGGGATCCCGATTTTCAGGGGGTAATCCCCCACCCCCAGGAGTCCCCTTAATCCAAAATCGAAAAATCGAAGCCCAAGCAATTGTGTGGGCTACTGTATTATATTCATGTGTCACGTTTCAGAATCATCAGCCTTGTGATAATGGAGGAGTAGCAAAAATAGGGTCTGATGTTTGAGGGGGTTAACTAACCCTGGGAGCCCCCCATGATCCGAAATTGAAAAATCGAAGCCCGAGCAATTGTAGGGGCTGCTGTCTTGTATTCCTGTGTCACGATTCAGAACAATCAGCCTCGTCATAAGGGAGTAGTAGCAAAAATCACAAAAAGTTAACGGACGGACGGACAGACAGACATCCTGACATCACAACCCATTATACAAGTTCATCTCTCGAGAATCGAGATGACCTAACCTGAAAAGGAAACGTGGTGCTGGTGTGTGTGTGTGTTGTGTGTGTGTTTGTGTGTGTGTGTGTGTGTGTGTGTGTTTGTGTGTGTGTTCGTGCGTGTGTTTGTGTGTTTGTGTTTGTGGTGTGTGCGTGCGTGCGTGTGTTTGTGTGTGTGCGTGCGTGCATGTGTTTGTGTGTGTGTGTGTTGTGTGTTGTTTGTGTGTGTGTGTGTGCGTGCGTGCGTGCGTGCGTGTGTTTGGTATTTCCATATATGGGTTCCAGAAAGTGGAATGGAGCTCTCCCAGGTGTGTTTGTGTGTGTGTATGTGTGTGTGTGTGTGTTTGGTATTTCCATATATGGTTTCCAGAAAGTGGAATGGAGCTCTCCCAGGTGTGTTTTGTGTGTGTGTGTGTGTGTGTATATGTGTGTTGTGTTGTGTGTGTGTGTGTATATATGTGTGTGTGTGTGTGTGTGTGTGTGTATATGTGTGTGTGTTTGGTATTCCATATATGGGTTCCAGAAAGTGGAATGGAGCTCTCCCAGGTGTGTTTGTGTGTGTGTGTGTGTGTGTGTGTGTGTGTGTGTGTGTGTGTGTGTGTGACCATCCTTATGCAATGAGTATACTTCGTGCTCGTACCGTAGGATATCCTTGTTACAGCCTATACAAATGCATATCGATTAATTCTTCCTTTCGTGTGTTTCCAGTTGTCTTATTTGGTGTTCCCATCTGAGCATTGAAGTTATACACTTACTGCTCATCACTCGTAGATGTTGTTGCTTCGATGAATGGCACAGACACTGGTATACTATAACACCGAACCATCACAATTCACAAGTGGTGGTTTATACAATCAAGGAATTACCACACAATGTGTGGCTCATCAGACAATGGCCAAACAATAACCTTTTGTATGACTGGCTAAACTTGAAGCTCAATGGATGTAAAATTTTGCACCAATGGAGTTTTCATTATCAGAAATAAAAAAAACAACTCCATCTCTAGAAATTGTTGAATCCTTCCAAATCGAGCAAATCGTGTCTGTTGAAAACATTGCAGCAAATTTGCTTTTGTTCATGTGTTGCAGATTCATCACTGATTCATTGAAGTTGTGATTACATGGAAAGGCGGGAATGTTCAGTGTCTGCCATTAATTAAATGAATGAGAACTAATGTTCAAGCATGTTTAGATGACGTGCTGTTTCATTGTGTACTTATTCTCCACCATCATTGAAGCCAAGTGTTTGTGTCCGAGGGGAATATTTACTTCTTGCATGTGCAGTGTGGTATCTTTTTGGGTTTTTTTAGATTTTTATTTGATCTGGGTTCTTTTTCACTTTTTTTAAATATTTTTTTTTTGAAAAAGGCTCACTTGGCTGTGCCTGGATGGGTTTGAGGGTGGAGGAGTAGCAGCTGAAACCAGAATCCTATCCAGGTTCCTCCTGATGACGTCATCTTTGCTTTTTGCTTGTTCTGGTTCCTTCTGATGACTCAATGCAGGTCTTGTACCTATTTGGTCTTCCATTTGATTTGAATCTAATTTATTTTAATCCCTTTCTGAATTAAATTGAATAATAATAAACATCACGGTCAGGGTCAGGTGTCCGATCAAAGCTGGACGTCTTGGTACCCGGTCATCACTGCCAGCAGTTATAAAGTGTCAGTTCTAGTTACGTCTCTCTTATTAATGACGTAAACACACCGGTACACAAACACCACACAAAAGTCCTGGCAAGGGTCTGCAATCTCTGATTGCTCTTTTTCTTGTTACCTCCACCATCAAAGGTTAAGGACGTTGTGTGTGTCATTCTGTGTGTGTCTGTCTGTTGGGTGGTTGCTAGACTACCCTTAGTCTCAGGTTTTCTGTCTGTCTGTATGTCCGTCTGTTTGTTTGTATGTAATCGACAGCTCTAGAGGCCAGAGGAGTCAACCGATTTGATGAAAACTTGACAGGTAGTTCATACCAGGATCTAGTATGGTTTTGAGCACCATTGCTATGGACGCCACCGATGCCTAGCAAAGGGACTTTGAAATTTTGAGAAAATCCGAAAAAATTTATATATATTTTTTTTCGAAAATCAAAAATCGGCTTCCAGCTTTTATGCGCATTATAATCAACGTCTTTGTCAAAAAATTTCAGCCCGATCCGTCAAAAACTGTATGACTAGTATGCAATTATATAGTGACCACCCATGTTGCCTACCGGCTTGTCTGTTTGTTTGTGTGTTTGTTTACCCTGTAGCAGCCACACCGTTTCAGCGATCATGACCAAACTGGGTACAGACGTCGGCCATGGCCAACTTAGACACTTGTCGTTTTTGGGGAATCTAGGTCAAAGGTCAAGGTCACCGAAAAACCGAAATTCTTATTTTCGCAATAACGTCCGCTAAAATGGTCGTATCGACTTCAAACCAAATCCAAAATGTGCATCTTCCAATACTGTATCCAACCATATGTCTCATTGCGGTGTCACACCAACACCCTTCTTAGCGGTCGGGGTCGAATGTCAGGGGGGGGGGTCGGGTCAAAACTTTCAAATTGCGATAAAAACGCCATTTCAAGTCCGATTGACTTCCAAGTTATGACCATGAACAAACTAAGTGCTATAACTCATTAGACAGTAGCACTATCGACTTATAAGAACCAAATTGATTTCCAGGTTTTTGTTTTTTCAGAGATCATGGAGATATGACAAAGTTATTTGGCAATTCCTTGTTTGTTTGTTTGTTTGCAGGATATCTCAAAAAAGTTGTGGACGGATTCGGATGAAACTTGGTGGACAGGTCGGTGTGTGGCAAGGACGAATTGATTCGATTTGGTGAAGATCTGAATCTGGATCCGGATCTATACAAGAATTATTTAATTTTTTTAGTGATTCTTCCCCATTGAGGGATGGTGGCCAAAAACTACAGTATTTTATGGCATGATGTCTCAAAAATGTATTGAGCCCGATATGTTCTCATGGCGGAGGTGTGCGCTCCACCAGGTGCCCTTGTAGTTACTTTTGTTTTTGCTAAATTTGTGGCAATGACCATGAAACATAGTTGTTTAGCCACGAGCAGATGGAGTGCATACGTGCCTTCCCTCGTGCGTACGTATAAAATAGATGGCGTCGAACCAAACGCCGTCATTCAAACGATCCTTGAGCAGCGAATGCTTCCTCTGAACCAACCCGCACCTCTCCGCTCTTCCAGAGCTCGAACCCCGCCCAAACCTCTCAGCCCCTCCCCTCACACCCCTCCCCTCACACCCCTCCCCTCACACCCCTCCCCGCCTTTCGGTCCCTCCGAGAGAGCGAGACGCACTTCTCCATCCCACCGACCACATGGGCGCTCCGTGCGCAGTGTGAGGGGAACGTCGCGGTCTCTCCCCGCACGCTCCGCGGCCCGAACATCCAAAGGGTGTTTCAGGTGGACCACGGTGGACGTGGACGTGGGTTGTGACCGGAACACGAGGTGATGATGATCACTCACTGCACCGAACCGGGATTCTTACTCACTGCGCACTCTCCGCTCGCTTGGACTCTACTTGGGAAGGTCGACGCGCCCTCGTTGGACCTCGGACTGGGATGTATACCAAGTTCGGCAGGAACCAACATTTCTCTCTCTTTT
>CM068953.1:140013482-140036869 GCA_035128595.1 Eptatretus atami | reverse complement strand
ATTCCTCCCCAAACCCATTGTTTCTCTGCCTCTATCTATATTGGCCTTCGGCTCTACTGTTAGTGCCCCCCCTCTCTCTGATGATCCTTTTGTCCTGTTACGTCCTGATCCGTTCAGTGTACTAGTACTAGATCTTCCACAAGCCTCGACTATGTATACAACAAAATAAAAGGTTTGTTGAAAATTTGATGAAAAAAGCTCAAATAGTGAAAAAAAACAATATTATCTATCCGTGAAGAACAAAAGGCTCACACATATGATGTCATAAGTCACATGGTTTGGCAGCCATATTGGATTTACCCCAAAACAAGTGAAAAAAAGCCAGACAGACACGAGCAAAATCCCATCTCCCACTGCACGGGGGACAGGCTAATGAAACACGTCATAGACATGATAGAATTAGGGGAATTAACCCATCTCGAAGGATGGGTTTTTTGCTGGTGCAGAATAATTGAACAATACCCTCAAATAATTAAACGATGTAGATGATAAATGTTTACATAAATTGGACAGACACTGGGAGATTAACATATCATCGATGAGGGAGTTGAGGGGTTAAAGATGGAAGAGTGTTGCGAGTATATAAGAAGAGTCTGCTGACATTGTTTTTTGAAATACTGTTAAAAAAATTTCATCTCATTTTCACTCTAAGATATTATAACCCTCCCTTCAAAAAAGATGAAATTCTTTAAACAACTGAGAGTTTTCTTCTGTAATAAAAATGAAAAGTACTTTTGGTTCCGGAGAAAAAAAAAATGGTCAAAAATAGCCATTTCAATGTACTCGTCTTCCTGCTTCACATTTTCATTGATGGGTAATTGATGATGAGATGCTCAATATTCCTGGTAAGGTGTTAAGAAAAGTTTTTCTTTTGTTGTGTTTTGTTTTTACATTTTGTGTAACCTCAGGAAAGATTCATGAAGAGCTTCAGGCGGTCATGTAAGTAGTCCCTTTTGTGACTCATGTGCGACCAAATTGTTTGGCCATGAAAAAAACAATGTTTGTGCTGTGCCTTTGGTTGTCCTGGACCCGAACAAAATGGGCTTTTTCAGTGAGAGGGATAGAATGGTGGGAGTGATGGGTGGGAAAGTAGGTGGGGGTGAGAGTAAGAGGGCTTCTTGCTACAGAGGGATGGCTTCATGGTTGTTGTATTCGACCACAGCATTGGAGGAAGTCTGAAGCGGGGAGGTGTGGAGGGGGGAGGTTGGTGAGAGCTTGTTCGTAAATCATGCGGCCTAGAGACTGGGGCTTCCATGTACAGAGGGTCTTGTGTGTCACCATACAAGGGCAGGCTTCATCTGTGGCTGAATTCACAACAACACAACTGTTTCCAGAGAGGCCTAACAGACATCCATTGTTCTGGGACCCTCTGCTGAAGACTGACTAAGGAGCTGGAAGTAAAGGAACTAGTGATGAGTAACACTGCCTTTGCTGTGGTGAATTCAGTCGGTCTTGGTTCTTGTCACAGACTCAACGTGGTGCTTGATGGTGGCTCTTATGTAATGACGAGTGAGGTGGATTGTTCTGTACTCAGGTTACCTTTTGAAGGCCTAATACATTAGACATGTGACTAGACAGATGGCACTATCATTTAGACACTGTCATTGAGTTGTCCTGTGTGTAAGTGAATTTTCTCAAGATGTTCAGACTGAATAACGTTTGCACATTTGATGTCCCGCTGTTTTCCTGACATATTGCTTTTGTTGCAAGCACTGAGTTGACATTGTTTCTTCTTTGCTGTCAGTGATGTGTAAATGAGATTGGAGGAAGAGTCAAGTGGTAGGCCTCCATCAAATATACAACACAGTGGGTCATGATTTCCTCGTCATCAGCGTAGAACACAAAAGTGTCACTGATGGATAAATTCTCACCATTTGTGTATCTACCGGCGAGCAAGAACGACACTCGGTATGAAATAAGACTACGACGTCATGCGCTTCAATAAATTTTGTTCATAGCTTTGACGACTAAATTTGTCCAACAATCGCTGATATCCCAGACTTTCAGAAAAAAATTAAAATGTACAAAGGCCTCAAACAAGTTAATTCACAAAAGGTTTATTCATCCAAATGCTGATGATTCTTATTGAAAGGTATTAAAAGACAAAAGGATGTACATTCCATGGTCCGTTAATCTTCACAGATGAATCGAGATGGTGTCACGATAGCTTGTTCTAACTTTCATTTTTACTAATCTCGAGTTTGATGGCTCGCAGGATATCTCGGACGTTTATTATATGCATTGCAAAGACAAATCTCCAGCAGAATATGTTTGTATGCTTTTGGTTCAAATGCTCACCACTTTATGGCATCGGGGCTCGTTTATGTTTAAAAATAATAGTAATAATAATAATAACAATAATAGTAATAATAATAATAATAATAATAAGTGAACCATGAAGGCTCAGTCATTGATGGAGAAACAAACATTTTCTTTTTGACCTTTAAAAGGTGAGTTTTGACGTTGGGTAAATGTGTTGCCTGTTTCATATCTTTGCTTATCCAGCAAGTGTCTGCTGGTTGCATTACTTATTGGGGGTATTGCTGATGTGCTGCTGATGCAGTGGCCCATTCAGGTAAGGGCAGGAGTTTTGGATTTGTTCACTGAGCCAGAGAAAACTCGGCAACTCTTTGTCAAAAGACTGTGGGATCTTTAACAACCACCAACTAATTCTAACAGATGGGTATCCAGTTTAGCACTGATCCGAGAGACAGAGACCGCATTGATTCAACTTCCTGCTTGAGAAGCACCATGTTGACAGTTTACAGTCAGCCCAGGAAACAAACCTAGATTCGTTGCTCTCTTTAGTCCAATATGGTTGTTCACATCTGAAGTGTGAATTTCTTGATAGTGCATGAGCTGCTGCCCACACAACAACCACACTCTGAGATAGCAAGCGGTGTAACATCGTAGTCTTATGGAATACCTGAGAATACCAGATCACTTGTTACGCAGTTTATCAAGTTGGAATTTGTTCAACTCGCTAACGCTTCCTCGAAAGACACCTTGGGATCTTTAACATCTACCAACTAATGCATGCCAGTAGACGGGACACCCAGGTTATCATAAATCTGAAAGATGACGCACTTATGATGGTTCCCAGCTTAACCCTGTGGGTAAAGCACCACTCTGACTGTTTATTGTCAGACTGAGAATCAATAATAGAATCGATTTATTAAAGCTGAGTATGCTACCTCTGATCTGCCCTGCCAGCTGCATCTTTTCTGATGTAATGTTGTTGGTCTTTGTGATCCGTTGTGTAACATGTAAAGATTTATTTAATGAGATATTTTTCCATTGTTTTGATGTGTATATTGTTTATGGCTTTTCAAGACTTAACAACTCTTTAGGAACTAAACAACAAACTGAACTGCAATGGCATACTAGTCTTCTTGAAGGCTAGTGTCAGTCTGCATCAGTGAACAAGTCAAACTCTGAAACGTAACCAAACTCGGTTGTGTAATGGTGAGAGCATCCACTCTGCCAGGGTTTGAACTGCCAACCTCCAACTCAGAGTCAGACCAAAGACTTTAAAAATGCTATGTACTGCTTCCTCATTTGACATTCGTCATTTAAAAGGTGAAGAGCATGAACAATCCCCGTAGGTTGGCAATCATAGGGAGGAGGAAATTCCTCCTTTGGAAATGCTTCGCTGAGTGCGGTGAGGAAGGTGGCGCCATTGTTGTGGCGGGCGTCACTGGTACCCAGAGTGCCAGTGGAAGTGATGGCATTTCCCCTAAGCTCAGTGGTTGTGTTGTGTCGTCTAACAGTCCTGTGTTGTTTTGTGTATTTTGCTGTAAGTCCAGGTGTGTGTGCGTGCGTGCGTGCATGCGTGCGCGTGCGCCAGCTCCACTGTGAGCCTTAGATCCAGGAAAAAAACAACAAAAAAGAAAACAGTGGATTTTATCAACTGAAAACCGATACGACACTATTGACCGCTATTTACCATCGTGGGAAGTGAAGTGAGTTGTGGTTTATTTTAAGGGCGCGGTCCCTTCATCTTACCAGCTTTTTATCGGTTTTGTGTTTCCCTTCCAACAGAGTGAATCAATTTTGATTTTTGTGGTTGACTGTTCCCAAGTGTTGTTTCATTTTTCTGCACGTCGTTCACTCAGTAGTGCATGTATTATTTATTGTCCCATCCATCACACCATATTTGCTGGAACGTTGAAGTTGTTTTTCTTTCATCATGGGTGGTAGGGGAAAAGGACAAGAGCTTCAATGTGGCCTATGATGGTCTATTAGGGAGGGTGCGAGCATTCTTGTGGCATATGAGAAGCAGGGGGGGGAGGGGGGAGGAGGAGTGTCACCCCACAATTTACGAGAAACCATTGACATCCCCTAGCCGAGGTTCTTCCCACAATATCTGCGATGGCTTTCTGCACAATGGACACCCTCTGGAGTCTTGGCAAGTCAGCCAGTTTTATCGATATATATTCGCTTATAAACCAACAAATAGATATGTGAATTTGATGTCTTTTAATTAAATTCTGACCACAAGATTTTTTTAAATGCAGGAAATTATGTCGTGTGTGTGTGTGTTGTGTGTGTGTGTGTGTGTGGTGTGTGTGGTGTGTGTAAATGTCCTGAAAATGCCTGATAGTCATGCTGCTACATGCATGTTTTCCTGCAATATCATGCCGTTGTGTCAATCAGTCTGGAATGATTGCCTGGGATTTGCAAGGATGACTCTCTCCCTCCATATCTCCCCAGGGTATTGGCTTAAAGCTGTATGTCTCCAGAATTTTTGTATGAATCGGCATCGCTGGTATAATGGGCACCATGCCTCACTTACCTGCTGTTTTTTCTGATAATTTTCAAATTCCTCCAGACATTGATAAATCAAGTGCTGTGGGCATCCTCCAAGATCCAACAGCATTCACCGAGCAGACAGGATACCCAGTTTAACATCTATCTGAGGGACCTGATATGCACAATGTACACAACCCGCATCGTGCATACAAGGTCAGTAGGACGCAAATCCCAGATGAGGTCACGGCATTCCTCGGATGCTTCTTCACGGCTATCATGAATTAACAACTTTTCATAAGGAATTGCTCTTTGCTAATGGCAATATTGGAAGCTTTTACAATATGAAATTGCTTATTTTCAAAAAAACCTGAAATTTATCACCTATTACCATTGATTCTTATCATGAAGCCACATTTACGTGAAACCGACGATCAACAGCTGCTCGACTACAAGGATGTCCAAGCACTGTAGCCCTTTTGCTATTAGCTACTCCCAGTCTGGCACGTTTTTTTGACATGTTTAATTGATTGGGTTCAATTAATTGAATGTACCTCACGAACAAATATGGCGTATAATACAAATATAATGACGTCAACCAGTCAACAAAGAAAAACTGCAATTCACCCTCTTTCATTGTTCGAAATTCACAACTTCACAGTCCTCTGTCGCACCGATGAAAAATAGCATGTTTGGACGTTTGGAGATAATGGACCAGTGGTAATGAATTTCCAACAATGAAAGAGTGAATTGCAGTTTTTATTTTGCCATCTCTTGTGATTCCCAATTCAGACCTATGTTCCTCATTACCTCTTATTAACCTTTCCTAATCCAACCATCTTACTTGCTAGTTTCAGTGTTTCCTCCCCTCCTCCATTTCTTCTTATCCTGTTTGTTCGTTACCTTGATGTTTGTTCCACTGTTGGTTCTCCCTTGCTCTTCCATTAGCCTCCTGTAAAGAAGAAAGAAAGAAAGGGAAAAAAGAAGGTCCATCGTGGGGAGGGGATGTCAGAGCCTTAGGACAGAGTTGGTCTATGTAGAGCTCCATAGTCTGGTTAGGGTAGGCATTTGGAATTTGGTCAGGGTTCCAGAACATAATGGTCCACTCTTTGCAAAAGAGTCCAAAGGATCTTTAACCAATAATGACAAAAGGGATAGCCAGCATAACATGAATCTGAGGGACATGCACTTATGATGCAATTGTCTGAAAAGCAACAATCTCAATTTGGCAGTTTAGAGTCAGCCTGGGAAGCAAACACAGACTGGACAGCACAAAGGCAAGTATGCTACCTCTGAGCTATCCTGCCACAGCCCCCCGACACACACACACACACACACACACACACACACACACACACACACACACACACACGATGGCAGCAAGAGAGAGGGGGTGCACTTTGCCGCCTCCCTCTCGTTGAGAACCGATGAGACCGACGAATGTGATGAAGCCGAGGACCACGCACGTGGTTGTTGGTGTCGCACTGATTGACGAGTTGGGCCGCAGTCTGGCCGTGCAGCCTGGAGGACTTTATTGACTCCATCCTGCCGATGGGGGGAAGAACCGAGCTTTGATGTGATCGAGGACCGCACTGAATATAACAGCTACGGTGAGGCTGAGGCGTCTGGGATGTTGCCTCGCTGGCAGCATCGTGCGTTTTGTCGCCTCCCTCAGCTTGGTGCACCTTTTCTCTTCCACCGAGGATGACTCCTTTTGCCGACTCTTTTGCTGTGCGACTCCCTTCTGAGCTTTGGTGGGACCATGCATGAAGAAAGCGACTGGTGGCAGTGGCACTCTGTGTCCGGGCGACGGGGATGTCCTTGGGTAGGATCGGCGGAACTCCAGAGGTGGACGGGAAACTACAAAGATACTGTGTAAAGATACTGTGCAAATATATATATATATATATATATATATATACATATACATCCAGTGCCTTCAGAACATATTCACACCTGTCATGTTTTGTCACATTTTGTTGTGTTACAGCCTGAATTAAAAAAGGATTAATTTAAAAAAAAATTTCACCGATCTATACAAAATAACCCATAATGGCAAAGAGAAAACATGTTTAAGAATTTTTTACAAATCAATTAAAAATAGGACCTAAAGTTCACTTGGATCAGGAGCAACAGTCACTCAAATCCCTCGCAGACCCACTTAGGCCCTGATTTTGTTTTCTTTCTCTGTGCCGTGAAAAATTTTGGTACATCAAAGGTGATGAAGGTTGTTGTCAAGTTTCATCAAAATCGTGTGTGTAGTTTTGGAGAAGAGAGCAAATACCTATTTTGGGTGGTCAACCCCCCACCCCGTAAACCACATTGATGAGCGCAGATTTTGATGTGGCCAATGCACCTTCATTCGGCATCAGATATGAAGCTTATGGCCAAGATTAATCAAAATCGTGCATTGGTTCTAGCGATAATGGCTGAGGTGTTTACGGACTGATTAACTGACTGACTGACTGACTCGCTCTATTGCATAAGCTAACCTGATTAAAGTCCAGGTGAGCTAAAAATGAAAAGCTGAAATGTCTTGCGTAAATAAGTATTCAATCCCCTGAGTCAATACTTTGTATAAGCAATTTCGGCAGCGATCACAGCTTCGAGTCTTCTTGGGTATGTCTGTATCAGGTTTGCACATTTGGATTTGGGGATTTTCTCCCATTCTTCCTCGTAGGTTTGGTCAAGCTCCATCAAGTTGGATGGGGAGTGTCGGTGAACAGCAATCTTCAAGTCTTTCCACAGATTCTCAATGGGATTCTAGTCTGGACTTTGGCTGAGCCACTAAAGGACTTTCACGATTTTCTTCTGAAGCCAGTCCTGTGTTGCATTGGCTGAATGCTTGGGATCATTGTCCTGTTGGAATGTAAGTCATCGTTGCAGTCTTCGGTCCTTTGCACTCTGAAGCAGGTTTTCCTCAAGGATTTGCCTGCATTTGGCTCCATTCATTGTTCCCTCTATCCTTACAAGTCTCCCAGCCCCTGCCGCTGAAAAACATCCCCATGGCATGATGCTGCCACCACCATGCTTCATGGAAGGGATGGTGTTAGATGGGTGATGGATGAGCTGTGCTCAGTTTCCACCAGATGTAGTGTTTTGCATTCAGGCCAAAGAGTTCAATTTTTGTCTCATCGGACCATCAAATATTTTGCCTCATGCTCTCAGTGGCTTTCACCTGCCTTCTTGCAAACTCCAGGCATGCTGTCATTTGCCTTTTTCTCAGGAGTGGCTTCCGTCTGGCCACTCTCCCATAAAACCGAGATTTATGAAGTGCTGTAGAGACTGTTGGCCTTTCGGCAGGTTCTCCCATCTCAGCCAAAGAACTCTGTAGTTCTGTCAGAGTTGTCATTGGGTTCTTGGTCACCTCTCTGACCAAGGTCCTTCTTGCCCGGTTGCTCAGTTTGATCGGACGGCCAGCTCGAGGAGGATTCTGGCTCGTTCAATATTCTTTCCATTTCCTAATGATGGAGCTCACTGTGCTCTTGGGAACTTTCAACACTCCAGAAATTGTTTTATACCCTTCCCCAGATCTATGCCTCCTCCACAAGTCTATCTCAGAGTTCTTCAGACAGTTCCTTGGACTTCATGGTAGAGTTTCTGCTCTGACATGCACTGTCAACTGTGGGACCTAAAATAGAATGGTGTGTTTCTTTCTAAATAATGTCCATTCAATTAAATTGGCCACAGGTGGACTCCAATAAAGTTGTGGAGACATCTCAAGGATGATCAAAAGAAGTTGGATGCACCTGAGCTCGATTTGGAGTGTCATAGCAAAGGGGTTGAATACTTATTGACCCAAGACTTTTCAGATTTTCATTTTCATTAAATTTATAAAAAAATTCTCAAAACATGATTTCACGTCATCATTTTGGGGTATTTTGTGTAGATCGGTGATAAATTTTTTTAATTGAATCCATTTTAAATTCAGGTTGTAACACAACAAAATGTGACAAAACTTGAGGGGTGTGTGTATTACTTTGTTGAAGGCATTGACTGTGCGTGCACAACACACCACACACACACACACACACACACACACACACACACACACACACACACACACACACACAGTGTCTTTTCTCAGGCCAATCATTATTCAAATAAAGATTCACATGATCATTTTATTCTGACCATCCCGACCTTGGTTACATACTTTTTGAAGTAACTTTCCGACATCCTTTTGGATTTAGAAAAAAAGTTTTTATTACTTGTTTCTTTCGGTTTTTTTTCGAACGATATATAGATGTTCTACTACTAATTTACTAATGTTGTCATGCAAACTTGATTGACGTGCTCACATTGTAATGGTACTGTACATACTTTATAGACTATCTAACATTCTAAATAGTATGTACTTTATAGAAATATGTGTGTGTTGTTGCTGTCATCAACTTCCTGATGATATCCAACGTTGCACCCATATCGGTGTGATTGGCCCTCGGACAAATGTGTCTATCAGCCCCGCCACATCAGGTTGATTGACAGTTGTAGTCCTGCCCACCCCTCTGATCCCTTCCTATTCCTTTACAAAGGAATGCAGTTTTGTGTACTTTTCGTTAAAGCCTTTGAAGCTATTGAAATTACGACAGCAAAGGATGCTGCACCAAGTAAAACTATGTCAGACGGTACCAGGATCATTACCATTGAGAGAGGCAGCTTGGAAATATGCTGTCTGAAGATTATTATTATTATTATTTTTAATTATTATTATTATTATGATTATTGTAAATAAGATGATTTGCCGGTTTTAACCGATCTCAGTTTTTTGCCTTTTTTTGCTTTTGCCACGGTCTGGTGTACGGAAAAGTGATCCCTGCCTCGACAATCAGCCAAACAGACTAGATAGGCTCATATGTGACTTTTTGTGACTTTTTAGCCTAAGTGACTTTTTAGGGAAGATACTCCAACTTTAGTTTTGTATCTAGCCAATGGGACCGACATTTTTATTTTATTATATATACTGTATATACGTATATATATATATATATTTTTTTTATTATATATATATATATATATCTGAGTTTCTTCTGTTTGTGGGTCATAAGTGCCACCCATTCTCCAGGCCATGCTCTCCAGCTGTCCAGAAATCACCATCCTCTTTTTCTTTCCACATAGCTCAGATTGGTTTAAAGGCCTCATATACATTTGAAGACTGAACAACCCATCTTCTATCATTACATGAAGATACCGTTTTAAGGAAAAAAAATAATAAAAGTAACATTTTGATTACAACTCATACAAGGTAATGCATGTTTTGTCCACAGCGATCGCGGTAGCTATCTAATATACACCCACCACCCAATGAAGGTACGTTAATTGTCATATTATGCAGAGGAAAGAAAAGAGTGATATTTAATTAAAAAAAATAAACATTGTGGTATGTCAAACGCAGTTACTTTCTGTCTGCGAGACAGTGGCGTGTTGCTTACCAGCATGTTTGCTTTCCAGAATTTGCAATGACTGTTACAAGCAAAAAGATCCCGTGTTTGCTTCCATGTGAAGTATGAAAAAGACGTCCCTACCCATGACGTCATCATGCAGCGATGTCTGTAACAGCAGGAATGCACTAATAATTGAAGTCTTTTTTTTATAATAACATCCTAAAACTCATGGAAAAATGATATGATAGAGGATAGAAAGTTAATTTACTGATGACTATGAGAGGGAGAAGAAGAAGAAGAAGAAGAATAGATTAACAAGAGTAGAAAATATCATGCAAACATGGCAGTTTCATGCGAGGTGTCTCACTGTCGCGTAATCTAATATATAAAGCTGAATTTGTGTCTGTGGGTGGATGTGTGGGTCTGGACAAGGTACGTTAGCATTACAATGAAAAAAACTCATGTACTGTATGCTGTTGAGATGTCCAGTGATGTGTTGTTACCAAACAGCTTGCTCACGCTTGCCAAACCAGCCGTTCCTTAATCAACAGTTTCTAATGGAGTGCTTGCTTCAGTGCTTACGCCACTTGGCAAGTGCTCTCCAAGAAACTTGGTAACTCATGACATAGTGATGAGGATAAACATCTATAGCATCATTATTTCAGCCAATCGATGAATTCGTCCCGAAAGGGGGAAGGGATGGGGTGGGAAGAGGGACCCGACGTTGCCTGGCAATGCTGGCTACCCCTGCTAACTTATATATATATATATATATATCCACAGTGCCTATGGAAAGTCTACACTCCTTTTCAAAATTTTCACCTTGTAGCCTGGAATTAAATTACATTAAATCAGACTTTTTCCACCTTTATTTACACATCGAAACCCACAACTTCCAAGTGAAAAAAAAATTCAACAAATTTCAGAAAATTAATTAAAAAATTTAACTAGAATATCCATGGGGAGGCTCTCCTATGTTGAAAATATCGTGTCAAGCGGTTGAGGAGAAAACAAATTGAAAAGCGAATAAAGGTGAAAAAGTGAGAAAGAAAAAAAGGTGAGGGTCTCAGCCGACTCCAGCAGCTTGGCACCTTTTTGGCCTACCCAGCCCTCATTTCTCCTGTGAGTCTAGCCTCCATGTTCTGAAACATGGCCATCATGGACACAAATGTTGATTAAGGTCTAGCTTTGGTGGCAGCTTTGGCCTTTACTGCAACTTCTTGCTGGGTTACGAGGGGGCTTTTAGCTATGAGGTGGGAGAGGAGACTCGGACTACCTACTTTACTGGGCTCTCAAACTCCATCTCCCTCAGGGACATGGTGGTGTCTGCTCAGTGTTTCCCCTCCTCCACCGGGGAGCGGGAGTTACTCTCCATAGTGCTTTTTGCAAAAAAAGAATTTTGTTTTATTTCAATTTGGAATTGATTTCAAATCGAATTGCTATTCATTTGGATTTGAGCGTCCCGTTGCTCCTCTTGGGTCCGAATCTTGTTCCTCCAGTGAAATGGTCACATGGGTCTTCACATATCGGGCGTTCACTTGGCAGGTAGGGGGGGAGACATTCCATATCTGCCCTCAATTTGCATATGCGCAGGCAGTCGAGGCCACATTGCCATCGGCAATTAGCCATTAAAGCAGAGCTGAGGGTCTGTGGTTAATCACGTTTTAAATATGCCTTGGTGCGCAAATCCAATTTACCCGTGAAATGGTTTTATGTAGTGCTTATGCCCATGATGCTCACGACGGACTTATCTATGTCTTTAGCTCATTCATATGGGTGACACGAGACAGACACAGAGAGAGTTACACACAGAGATGGAGACGAGGCAGGAAGAAGCTGAGGCATGAGCAGCCATGCTCACAGCTGGTTTTTGGCACCAAGACGTGCCGGAGCATGGTCTCAAGACCTCGTCCTCTCCACGATTCCCCAACAAATGAATGCCCCACCAGCATTGGATGAGAAATCGCACAGCCACCAGTCGCAGCATTCAAAACGAGGGCTCCTTGGGTGTGAAGTATAGAGATAGAGAAATAGATATATATATATATGGAGATCAAAGGCAAAAAGAAGGAAGACCAGCAGTGATCGCCATGTGGTACTCGGCCTCCCTGTTGTGAGCTTATTGGCCCACACCATGGCAGAAAGGGACCCTCATCTCATCTAGCCTTGTGGTTTCCCATGTGAGAGGTGCACTGGGATCACATGGATTCTACCTTTCCACCTGTGCCTGATCCATGTGGCCACGCATGCTGCTCTCATCTGAGCCATGTGGTGCCATGTTGCTGTTATTTATTTATTTATTTATTCTTAAAGGAAAACACATAATGACAGATTACAATGGGGAAAACCACAATAAACACCAAGGTGGGGATATGGGTGTTTAGACACAGAAAGCTGGGATGGAAGATGAAGGGGACTTCAGTAAAACAAATTTGACGCTACCCGTCATACACTCATTACGTACGCTCATCCTGAACATATACTATTAAATAATTTGTCCAAACAAAACCCAATTACTGAAACGCTATATCAAATATACACAAATGCTAATTAAAACGAACTGAAAAAGAGAAGCTAAAAGCATAAGGAGGACAATTATGTAGCTTCAACAAAGACAATGACCATCAAAACCATTGCTTTTGAGGAGTTGGTGGCATTCGCCAGATGAAAGACATATTTTTCCTTCATAACCCACATAAATCAAGCCTTGGAAGGTTCAAAAGTGTTGATTGCAAATGAGAAGGTCACCATAAAGTCAATGAGAACCCAGAGGGAAGCATAGACAGCAGCACTCCAAACGAGATAGAAGCACATAGTCGACCTCTCTGAGTATATAATAAGGTTTTCCGCTAATAATTTTAAAATGTGTGTCCAATTTATTTGCCCCCTTTAGTATTTGCTTCTCTCTTTCATTATATTTTTATTTTTTTCATGTAACCACTCAAACCACCTTTTATTGCAAGCCCTCCTACGATTGAGGAATACATAAGTGGTTACAATGTTCTTGGAATTTTGATATATTGAAAAATGAAAACGTTGACGTGTCTTGGGCTATTGGGCGTATTTCATTCAGATACATTTTTTGAACCCACATCCCAAAAAAAGTTTGTTCGTTTTGTTGAACTTTTAAGTATTTGACCAAGATGAAGCAATAAAAGTATTTGGACATTTCATGAAACTCTATTGCTGTCTTTTTCACGACGACTTCAAAATTGATTCTATCATCGACATAAAAGTAAAATGTCCTCGAATGTGTTTTGATCGTATATTGGATGTTCCTCGTCAGTATAAAATGGGATTTGTTGACCATGTGTAAAGGGGTAAATGCTGCTTTTCTTCCAGAGGAGTTTGAAATAATATTGCAAACACCTGCACATAGTGCAATCACTGAGCATTAACTTTCAGATTGAAGCAAACAATACACACTTTCGAAGTTGACCATTTTGTGGACATCATCAACGTTCCCAACCCGTGCAGCTGTGAACCTGATTGGGATGTTCGGATGCAGAAATGGCAGCCGTTTTGCGAGCAGAAACCTTAGCTTGGTGTTGTCATGCATTTGCACTGCCAACAATGTTGAGTCTGTTTCAATGTGCTTTGCAGTGCCAATGTTGAATAAAGGTGCTTTCTCGGTCTTGAGGTTAGGGAGGATGAGAGCTCATGTCATGGAAAGAAGCTGCCTTTTTCCCTTCCACAACACCACCTTTGTTCATGAAACTCACCCCCCATTTTTTTTTCCTCTCACAGTCCCCTTCCTTTCCTGCCACGTGGCTCTTGTCTTGAACATTACTTCACTGAAGCTTCCATCGCCTTGGCAATTTACACACCTGTGATGCTGTTCATGATATTAACTGTTCATCGCCGAGTCTTCAGGCAGATTCCACCTTTCCTTTGAACTTCATCTGAAACGTCATATGCGGAGTTCGTGCAATCATACCTGCTTTCTAACAAGTCATCAAAGTTTCACCTGCGGTAGTCAGTTGAATTGGCAACATGAGAGTATTGATGTGGTTGTGAAAAATACAACTTGTGATCATTTACAAATGATTCCAGCATGACGTCCTGGCAGGGGAGTTAGAGTTGACCGTAAGTTTGTGGTCGGTGTTTGGAATAAGATTCAAGCAAAATGCTTCAATCTCATTGTGATGCAAACAAATGGATCTGCTTTTTCAAGCTGGACTGCTCGTCGGGGCTGCTGGTCTCGATACCTGGAAGGTGAGATGATTGGAGATAAGAATTGGTTGCACCATTACGATCCCAAGAGTAAGATATGGGCCATTGGTGTACCGCCACAAAGGATCAGGAGCACAGACTTGGCTTAGTCCAATTTTCATCTCTTCCTCAAACCCAAGGAACACCTCGTGGAGAACATTTTTCTTCTGACGATGATGTCAAGGCCGCTGTGGGGTGCTCGTCAAGTTAGCAGGATAAACAGTTCGATCGTGACGGCATCATTATTAAAGTACTTGAAAGTTGGCAGAAATGTGTGGACTGTAGTCGTGATCATTTTGAGAAATAAGTATGCACCATGGGAGGATATTGATTGATGTTAGTATCTGTCTTTGTTTCATTCAAATATATTTACCTGTTTTGGAGAATAGGAATAGGAGGCAATCATTTTCAACACACTCTTGTACTATATCTGGTCGCAATCTTTTGTTTTCTACGTTCACGTTCAATGGGATCATCAGGTTGTCCATGAGCAATATGTCCTTGTTTTCAATGATCGTTTTTGGTTCTTGTATCCAGGAGTTTTCTGAAACTAGGATATTAAAATTTTTGCAGATGTGCCAGTGGATTAATCTATTGTGTGTGTGTTGTTAGTTATCACCATATGTGGGTTTTATTTCAGAAGGTGGCACGGAGCCCTCCCAGGTGTGTGTGTGTGTGTGTGTGTGTGTGTGTGTGTGTGTGTGTGTGTGTGCGCGCGCGCGCATGCCGTTTGTCGTTTGTCGTGTGTCATGTCGTCTGCCACCACTGATCATAATCTCCACACGCAAGCCCCAAGACTGAACGGACACTTCCCTGGTCTTGAAGCACCCATCTCCAACCCAGCAAGGAACCACAACTCATGGACCAAACCATCTCCTCATTTGAGCTCCGCCTCCCCTCCAGCTGCGGGGTTCTGCTGATCCTAACCGGGGACATCCCAGCTCGCTCAGACACATAGTGGTCCTGCCACCAGTCACTATTTCCACACGTGGTCCAACTGAAGGTCAGTCCCATCCATCCATGGTGGGAGGGAGTAGCATCACGGGAGGGAGTCTGCAAAAAGGAAGTCATCCTCGGTGGGGGGACAAAGCACACCAAGCTGAGGGAGGCGCCGAAGTGCACCATGCTGCATGGCGAAACCGCATCCCAAATGTCTTGGCCTCACTGAAGCTGTTATATTCAGTGCACTCCTCTCCCACTGAAGCTCGGTTATACCCATCATCGGCCGGATGGAGTCAATGAAGCCCTCCATGCTGCACGGCCAGGCCGCATCCCTTATGCATGTCGATCAGCGCGACATCGGGCGGCATGTGCACAGTCCTCGGCCTGCTGTAGCTGCAGGCCTTTGGCGCATCACAAATGCATGTTGAACGATGTGACACCAGGTGCCATGTGCGCTGTGCTTTGTCATACCAAAGCTTCCACCCTCCTTGCAGTTTTTGCTCCCAACAAAGTTGTGATTCGGTGCATTCTTCGGTTCCATCAGTTCGAAATGAGGAGGAGGCAGTAATCTGTGCCACCTCTCACTCATGTGTGTGTGTTGTGTTGTGTTAATTGTTTAATATTTCACCAGATAAATTCATACATTGAACCAATCTCAACATACACTACTGTTGCTAATAGATGAAAGGATGGACAAGGAATAATCATTAAACAAAGAAAGAGGTAGGGATTGTTTCACATGCTAATTCATTGAGACCATCCCTACCTTAATTGTTTACACATTTTTTTGGTCGAAGGTCCAAAAAGGTCTCTTCTTTGGCGAGGTCTCTTCTTTAGGAAGGTCTCTTCCACTGTGAGTTTAAATTGTACATTTTTGGACATGTCTGCCTTTCACCTTTTACTTATTAGCCTTTTACTTGACAGCATCAATCGAGCAATAAGGCAACTGGTAAGAGTTCATAACTCTGAGATGTTTTATTAATTTATTATCATTAATCAGTGTGCATTTGCTTGAAATTATGTTTCAAAAAAAATTATTGGACAAAATCATGCACTTTTTGACATACGTACAGGCCTTTTTTGTTCTACATATCCCTGGGGGCCGTGGTATAACCATAACATATTTAGTTAAACGAGGAAGACGCACAAAGCAAATGTTGTTCTTGGAGTTTGACTTGCGCTGTTATTGTGCCCAACAAGGCCTCTTTGTTGTGCTTCCAACTATTAAATCAAGATTAGACTCTTGATCTGCTTGAGTGTTGTGTAAGCTGTTCTTCACATGCTCTCTTGAAAACAACATTCTCTGTGAAATAAGTAAAAGTAAATTTTATGTACTTTACTTTTGCATTTGCCTTGATCTCCTATTAGATCTGATCTCCGATTAGAGCTACTCACAAGCAACACCCATGGGGTTGGAAAACTTGTATAGAACAGTTAATATGAGCCCTAATTAGGGACATTGGTCAATCATGTTTGCAGCACACTGATAAAGTCTCGTCTTTTGATAGATGGTGTTGGAATATATGTATCTTTCATATTGCAGACACGGCTGGAGGATTTGAATTCAATTAATAGGATGGTGGGTTTAATTTATTTGTTCTTGATAAGTGTCATTGTTGAGAAACTCACTTTACACGGGTATGTTCTTGAAAACCGTAGCAATACATCAATGACACGATCAGAGATGATTGGGTGAGAGAGTACTGCAGTACATGAGGCACTTTGTCGTGGCACACCAGTTGCGAAGCACTGATACAGCATATACCATCAACCTGGCAACCACGGGTTTAACACCATGTGCAAAATAAGGAAGTGATGGCACATGCAACCCACCCATTGCGAAGTGGGGGGTGGTCCTGATAGCCCTTAAAGGGAAATGAGGGATATTATATAATTATTATTATTATTAAAACTATGACAGTAAACCCTCATCCATTGCATATGTTAGGTTCCTGGAAAATGGCACGTTCAGCAAAACCTTGTTGTGCAAGCTTTTGACCATGAGATAAATGGGGAGAGGGGAACGTGGCTGTAGAACGTAACATACAGACAATGGAAACTATGCAAGCACATACCATGGAATCAGGTGTCACACACTTACTTTTGAGTTTTTACCTTGTTTGCACATTGCGAAAGACAGGGTTAAGCAATTGGTTCACTTCTGTTTGTCTGTCCGTCCACAAACGTCAGTTTGTGATCGAGGAACAACTCGATTTCCATTGAATGTTATATTTTGAACACTGATCGGAATATGAATCGGAGAACAAACCTGCAATTTAGCAGTACTTTGGTTCTAAAGTTGTCTCGATTGCATGTGCACAGAGAGGAGTGAGAATTTTTTTATTACCCCAGTACACCGGTACTCATTTGGCGGACCTCAGAAGGATGACAGGCTGAGTCAACCCCACCTGGTGTTGATTCAATGGTGGACAGGGGCTTGAACTTGTGACTTGAAGGTCCCAACACAGCCACCTTAACTGCTAAGCCAACCCCAGGCTTATTGACCTGCTTTTGCAGAATTGAATCTGCCTTCAAGCAGAAAGTGGCAGAGGCTGAACATCCTCTCAACCTTGTATAGTTTTGTACATGGATATAGGGATTGGAATATTTCTGAAAACCAATCCACAGGCTTCGATTGTTTTGTGCATATTCAGTCTTATTAGTTGTGACCAAATGTATTTTTTTAAGATACAATGGAGTAAAAGATGGAAACTTTGGCTGGTGATCAAAATGAGTCAAAATGTGAAATTATTCAACTTGGTGCACTTGCGTCGTGAAGAAACTGACCAGAGCAAAATTCCAACCGAGTCTTTCACGCCATCTGGTGTATTCATTTTGTTTCACATCCACAGGTTGTCTCCCCCAAGTGGAGAAACGTTATATTACAAAAAAAAAAGTGGAAGGGACTTTTTATTTTCATGCTGTAATGCAGGAAGGAATTGCGACAAGTCAGAATCAGTATTATTCGGTATTTTATTCTTTCTGTGTCATTGGTTGACGTGAAGGGCAGGCTGACCGAATGACGGGAATTGTGAAGATGATTGATAACCAACGATGCCTTTTAATCCGTAACTGTGGTGTCAGCCACCAGCTCAGAAAAGAAGCAATAGTCTCATTGCTTCTTAGTCTTCTTTGGGTTATATCCACAGATGTAGGAAATAGGTTTAATATTCGTTTTATTTTAATGAGGTGCAAATCAAGAGTCACAGATGATTGTTTATAATTCCACCTTTTTATTCTCAAGCAATTGCAGTGGACAGGTTTCGGCATTACGTGGTTCTTATACATTTGAGTGTGATTAACAGCCATGAATGCTGGGATATGTTGGGAACCAAGAGAAAAGCTCCTTGTGTTGGAGCGCATGTTGACCGATATATTTTGGAAAAAAGAAAATAATTTCTGATATCTTCTCTACTCATTAACTTATATGGGTGTAAAAAAATATTTGTGACCCCTTGTATGCGAGTAATGTACTTGCAGCCAAGGACCTTGGCTAAGCTTTATATCCTGTACACCTTGTCTTTAATATTTTTAGCTATATATTTAGCCTGGTGTTGGCTTAGTGGTTGGGGTGGCGGCTTGGGATCCTAGGGTCCTGAGTTCAAGCCCCGTTGGCCGCTAAATTAAAATACACCAGGAGGTTGACTCAGCCTGTCATCCTTCCGAGGTCGGCAAAATGAGTACCAGTGTACTGGTAAGGGGGACACTGCATCAGCGGCATAGCCGTGTTCCAACCAATGATGCAACCAGCAGCCACAGTCTGCACTCGATAGAGATAGCTATATATATATATATATGATCTTGTTATTCAAAATTTGTAGTTGGAGTGACCCATCCAAGGTAAATATTTATCAATTATAGAAATGTTGATGGCCCAATGGGATGTTTGCAATGGCGACGTGTCGTCGTGCATTTTGGGTTGAAGCAATTGCGAGTCAACCACTCATCCGCTTGAGGAGCCTGCAATTGCATTCTTGTGATGGCATTTTAGAAGTATTCTGATGATTTAACAGCAAATGCAATGCATATAATTAGACAGACGATTACTTTATGTGAATGCATTGATCCATACGGCTTGAAGAAAGTGGACGTTGCAGCTAACAACGGCAAATTATGGCATGGAATGGGTGATTATATAGTTTACAAGCAGAAAAGACCATCAAAATGATGGGTGACCCTTCTGTATTTTCACACTGTTCAGCCTTGAAAACTCAAGCGAAAATCGAAATTGTACACAAAAACCTTAATTCATTACACAAATTGCTCATCCCTGTATTTTGGTGGTGTATAGACAATAGACCACTGCCTTAAGCCTGGTGTTGGCTTAACGGTTAGGGTGGTGGCTTGGGATCCTAGGGTCCTGAGTTTGAGCCGCATTAGCCGCTGAATTAACACCAGGGGGTTGTCTCAGTCTGTCATCCTTCCGAGGTCGGCAAACTGAGCACCAGTGTACTGGTAATAGGGGCACTGCATCAGCGGCATAGCCAGGCCCCTAACCAATGATGCAACCAGCAGCCAAAAAGGCTGTACACGATGGGATCCGCTGCCTTGATTGCTTGTCAAATGAAAAACAACCTGGATTACATACGTGAAGCAGAAATATGCAGAATGCTTTATGATGGGCGACCTTTATGTATCTTCAAACTAAACAGCCTTGAAAACTCGAGCTAAAACTAAAATTATGCACACAAGCTTTTAATTTATTCCAGAAATTGCTCATCCCTTTACTTGTGTGGTGTATATGCAGCAGACTGCTGTCTTACTCACTCCCCAAAATAATAGAAACAAGGAAAAAAACATAAAATGTCATAGCACCTGTTGTTTTGGTAATTTTGTTGAAGGGCTAGCCCATATTTTTGTTCAACTAAAATGGCAGACAGGCTACTGGTGGACCATCTTTGATTAGATCACAAAATAAAGTTAATTGCAAATTTATGCCATCACTGTGATTGTGCCAAGTTTGAACAAATTCAGACCATGCATGTCTGATAAATGGTTGGAGACACGTTTAAGTAACAAAATGGCTGCCGGTTGGCCATCTTGGATCTGATCTTGGAAAAAAAAAAATGATGTGCCTATGTAAGCCATCATTCATTAATTATCAGTGTGCCAAGTTTGAACGTCAGTAAATGCACGTCCGAGAAATGATTGAGGACGCGTTCAACATCTGGGTTTTTTTTTGGAACAAATGAAATGGCCACCAGTCGGCCATCTTGGATCTCATCTCAAAGAAAAATGATGAGCATACGAAAGGCATAATTCCCGATCTGTGTGTAAGCCATCATCCATTATGTGTGTGTGTGTGTGTAATGTTTGAACAAGATCGGTCATTGCATGTTTGAGAAATCATTGAGGATGTGTTCGATATGGGTTTTTTTGTTTTGTTTTGTTTTTTTTACAACTAAAATGACCTCCATGCTACCAGTCGGCCATCTTTGATCAGATCGCAAAATGAGAGGTGCATGTGTATGCCATCATGTACTGTGCTTGTGCCAAGTTTGAGCAAAATCGGACCATGCATGTCTGATAAATGGTTGGGGACACATTTAAGTTACAAAATCGCTGCCAGTCGGCCATCTTTGATCTGATCTTGGAAATAAAATTATGTACCTATGCAAACTTTTTTTTTTAATGTTTTTTTTTTCTTGTTTCTGCAATTTTTTTGTTAAGTAATAAAATGCTATATGTTTTATATAATTTATTATGGATAATAGTGACGTATTGAGCTTCATACTTAAGGCATGCACATGAGAGAATAGGAACAACAATAACAACAACAACACAATACCTTGGTAATTTGGAATCTGTGTCGTTGGCTATGACCCTTTTGCTTTCGGTTTTTTTTGCTTCCGTTTTTTTTTGTTTCCGGTTTTTGTCATGGGGAATGATGCATGCCGGGAGATAAAGGCATCGTCGGACACATGAAAGACCCAATAATATCAGACATGGTGTATATTTCCTCCACTGATTGTAATAAAGATATCTCCGCATCATCAAAAAATAATTTTTAATCGTGATTTACATTATTGATCGCTGATCCCGAATCCAGGCCGAAGTAACCGGAAATTGCATATACAGTTGTGAACAAGTTATGGTAAGTCAGAAGCGAATGTAAGAAGAATTCTACGTTCGCTTCTAGTATTATTTTTTTAGGAGATCTGTTCTGGCGGTGTAGTTGTTGTTGTAGTATGAGATTTTTTTTTCAGATGAGATCTGTTCTAGGCGGTGTAGTTGTTGTTGTGAAGGTAATGTTGAGGTAATATGCAGTAGTGTTATCACGGTTATAGAAATGCACAAATAATTAATTTGATCTATAGTATACCCAATCACACCTTTATGACTAAAAAATTAACAACAAAACTAGAGAGTAAATACTCTAGCAGTTTTAAGTCTACCTAATTTTATAATAAAGATCTCCCGCATCATCAAAAAATAATTTTTAATCGTGATTTACATTATTTGATCGCTGATCCCCAATCCAGGCCAAAGTAACCAGAAATTGCAGCATCGAATGTAAGAAGAATTCTACGTTCGCTTCTAGGCTTTGCCTATACCATATTATATATTTTTTAGCCCCTGTTGGACTTGGTTTGAAATGGGGACTTACGGATGTGGTTTCGATTTTTGTGTCCGTGCATGCGTGCATAACCATAATCTCGGACATGTATTGAGTGATTTTATTCAGACTTGGCACAAAGACAAAAAATTATGGTATACATATGCACATCATTTTGTTTCACGATGCGATCAAAGATGGCCGATTGGCGGCCATTTTAGTTGTAAAAGAAAAACAACAAAAAAGCGGGTGTTGAACACGTCCTCAACCATTTCTCAGCTCTGCATTTACCGATCTTGTTCAAACTTGGCAAACAGATAAGGAACGAGGGCTTCCGTATGCACCTCAGTTTTTTTTCCAAGATGGCCGACTGGCGGCCATTTTAGTTGTAAAAACCCCGTGTTGAACATGTCCTCAACCATTTCTCGGATATGCACTTACTGATGTTGTTCAAACTTGGCACACAGATAAGCTGTGAGACCTGATTTAGAAAGTTGTGTTTCTTTCTAAATCTTGTCCAATCAATTGAATTGACCACAGGTTGACTCAAATCAAGTTGTGGAGACATGTCAAGGATTATCAAAGGAATATGGATGCACCTGAGCTCAATTCCGAGTGTCATAGCAAAGGAGTCGAATACTTATTGACGCAAGACATTTTAGATTTTCATTTTCATCCAATTTGTAAAAAATTCTAAAAACATTTTTTCACTTTGTCATTCTGAGGTATTTTGTGCAGATTGGTGACAAAAAAAAAAAATCTCAATTTTATCCATTTTATATTCAGGCTGTAAAACAACAAAATATGACAAATGTTGAGGGGCGTGAATACTTTCTGAAGGCACTATGTCCGTTTGGCTGTGAGCAGGATATCTCAAAACGTTAGACGGATTTGGACGAAATTTGGTGGACATGTTGGGTGTTTGACAATGATGAATTGTTTAGACTTTGGTGAAGATATGGATCCAGATCAGAGAAACTTTTAAGTGATGCATCACCATTGAGAGATAGGGCAAAAAACGATATTTAGCATGATATCTCAAAAAGTTATGCCAAAACCTGGTGGATGATTTGAGTCGGTGACAAAAACCAGCCAATTAGATATTGTTTGAGGTCTAGACGCAGATCCGGCCATTTGTGGCCTACAAAGCCTAAATTGTTCAATCTGGTGGAGGTATGCGCTCTACCAACTGCTGTTCTAGTTCATAGTGTGAAAGTTTCCTTTTTATTTGGATCAGCACGTGGCAGGATGTTAACTTTTGTCCACTGTGTTTTATTTTGTATTTTTAATTTGTTATTGATTTTATGTGCACGTATTCAGTAAACGCTCCAATATCGCAGAGATTAGGTTCCAGGAAAATGCTGCGATAGTTAAAACTGCGATGGTGGAAACCAAGAGCCAAAGGGAAAAGGTGGGGGGTTCATTTCCTCGGCTTTGAGGAAATATAGAGGAACGTGGGTGGCAGCTAAAATATGTGACCCTCCAGTACAAAACCAGTCGGAAGTCGTAAAAATTCAATATTGGGTTTATTTAAAAGCCCATAA
>CM068953.1:139985211-140013472 GCA_035128595.1 Eptatretus atami | reverse complement strand
ACAAACTGACCGAGATATCTTACGATGAAGTTTGAGAAACTATTGCTGGTATACGTTGATAAGCTAATATCCGGTTATTTCGATTTTCCCAATAACGTGTGTTGTAAAACTTCATCATAAGATATCTCGGTCAGTTTGTGACGGACCACCATGTATGATACACCGTTGTGAAGTTTATTTTATGGGCTTTCAAATAAACCCAATAACTCAATATTGAATTTTTGTGACTTCCGACTGGTTTTGTACTGGAGGGTCACATATCACAATTGAAATAAACATGTTATATATATATATATATATATATATATATATATATATATATATATATATATCATGTTAATATTGAAATATACATTAAAAGAAATATATCCAGTGTAAAATAAACAAAAACACAAGATTTTTACCTTTAAAATTGATTACAAAACAGCGGGGTGGGTGGGGGTAAACATATTATGTACTTATTCGTACTGTCCTCTGCCATAAATAGAAAACACAAGATTTAACTCGGGATGATGATGCTGTCAAAGCGGGGGATGGTGTTGGTTAGAAAGATGTGGATGCAGAACTTGCGAAGGCTGTTCGATCATCAGGAACACAATGAAGTCGTGTGTTGCATTGCCATATCGAAGAAGGGTAAAATGATCCTTCGCCACCTTGACCTGGAGCAGATCTTTCCTGCTTGGAGAAGAACGTATCAGATGGCATCCTCTTCCAAAATAATTGTTTCTTCGGCGTCTGCCATGGTTGACCTGGAGCCTTTGGTCCCGGGTTCCTTGTGGAAACGTTGGTAAATCCGCAATGATTTCTCCCGTATCACCGGTCCACTCGGAGGTAAATCCACAAGCACAGTCGATTCATTGATCGCATAATGACAGCCCACAGATGCCACATTTTGACCGCTTGCCAACCTATCTAACAATTCATTTTTTAGCACAATGTCATAACCTTTCTCTGCCTTTTGGCATGATAGTCCAGTAGCCATATCCTGAACCTGGAAATTGTTGGTACTGCAAGGTTTTTTGATGGATTATTTAACCACAGGTGTTCTAGATGCAGAATCAATCAGATGCCAGCTTGGTATCTTTAGGCAACTCTCAGAATTTGCCTAAATCCAAGATGGCTCTTGCCCGATTATGGGTGAAATAGAAAAATAGACATAACTTTTGAATGGAACATGCTAGAAGGATGATTCTCATGTCTAAGTGGGGATTTTTGAGGGTGGTGGCTTCATTTCTCATATTGAAACAAAGTTTTGATGTTGCCTAGCAACATAAATCCAATATGGCTACCATGCGATGGAGGTGAAGAGCGAAAATGGATAACTTATGACTGGAACATGCTCGAAGGATGATTCTGGTGTCCAGTTGTTGGCGAAAGCTAATGTGGGTTTCACTGCCATATATATTATTCTCTATCAGAATGATAAAGAGTGTGCTATTGCAATGAATTGATATGTTCATTTCCGACAAACGGTGCACAGCAATAAATTACAAGTGAACGTGTGCACAGCCAGCAATGGAAAAGTTACATGAGAAACCAGTGATGGACTGACCACAACATGAGATGCACATCATGTTATCAATCAGGCTTAATTCCTCCTCTTCTTCCTACTCTTCTTCCTACTCCTCTTGTTCCTACTCCTCTTCTCCATATGTGATTGCTTTTGTCGTCCTCTCTTGGACTTGTGAGTGCTTTGACAGCTCATCTGCCACTCATTGGAAGCAGAGCAGTGGCAGTAAATGGAGCAGAGCAGAGCCGAATAGCCTTGAAGGAGCTGAATTTGTCCTGCGTGTATGCTTTCCCATTAATGCTGCACTGCCAACTAACAACATCCATCAACTTGGGAGGTGCTGGAGGTCCTGTGGCTGTAACTGGATATGGCACACCATTCATGATTTCCCGGCCAAAGCTGGTGATCTGAAGAGGAGTGGCTATTTGCTTGTCTGCTGCTTTCCAGAGCATCACCTGCAGATAAGCCCTCAGCATATGATACCGGAACTTTTCATTCCTCAGAGACAGTGCTTTAATTTGAGGAGGCTTGCCCTTCTTCATCGAGTAAATTGCGTACCTCGCCACATTCATACTCATGCTGTTGGGCAGACCATACAGTGCAGAGAAGAACTCTGTTCCCATCTCATGCAACGTTTCTTCTGTCGCAGTCTCCTCAGCCAGAACATTGTACAGCTTGGGAAAGTCTGCAGCCAGGAGTTTCTTGAACACAGTGACTTTCCCTTTGTTATAAAGATAGGAAACAGTGTCATAGAGAGTCAGCACATGCATGCTAAGAAGCTGTCCTGACTTTTCTTCGAGCGTCTTAGCAATTTCGGTGATGTTGAGCATGCTTTCATTCAACCTCTCCATTATAACTAGGTCTGCAATGCTGTACTTCCGTACAAAGTGGATGAGAATGACAAACACATCTGTGTCATCACTGAGGATATGAATGACATGCTTTCCTTCACGGGCAGCCTTCAGAACATAGCTCGTCATGAGGGCATCAGCCTCTTCATGGTCGAGAAGCCCCCCATCCTCACCAATCGTCAACATGTTCTTCCCGAGGTCATATGTGCAGACCAGGGGTGAAAGTCTTCTTTTATTGAGTTTCCTCTTCATGCTGACATCTCTATCAGGAAGAGCAGAAGTCAGTGTGAAGGTTGTAGGTTGTGCTTGAGGCAGTACTGTCTCATGCCCTCTCATGATGTTTATGATACCGGTATATCACAATACCGGTCAAAGGTAATTAGCACAGTCACAATCTGGCTGTATTGCTGGAGTCATCTGCTCATACTTATCTGCTCATACTTATCTGCTCATACATACGACAATACCTCCACAGGGCCAAGCAATGTGGTATACAAGCTGCTGTGCATCCACAATCAATACATCTGGCTCCCTCGGCTTGCATGTGATGGCAAATTGCCCGACAAGATTTGACTTGTTGCCCTTGCGGAGGAAGCCATGCTCATCCAAAACTGCCAGTTGTTCTCCACACAGCTCGGCGGCGAAGATAAACTCAAGGCTGATGTTTCGCATCTGGCCAAGGACTAACAGGTGGTTGAACAGAGCTTCAATGTCGTATACTGTCTTGGACCCGATCTTAACACGCTTTTTCAGGGCTTCAAGTGTTTTCACTTTCTTCTTGATAAGGTTGTGAAAACCATCTGGGAGGGATACTTTGAAGGTGTGTGCCATGGCTTGTCCGATCGCCAAAGCGTCGGCAGCATTGATGGACTCATCAGCAACCTTGCCATTAACAATGTTGAACAGCTCTATTGACTCTGTCGATAGGGGGTGCGAGTGCTTTGACAGCTCATCTGCAAATCTGTTTTCGATCATCAGTGTCCAGCTTTCATCGTTTTGTGCCCTCTTCTTTATGTATGTGCCTTGTGGTAGATGCAGACTTCTCCTCCTCAGCCTGATACATGGAATCAAAGAGGCATGGGTGACTCTCTGACAGAGGGGGTTTGACAGAATGAATCGGCATGAATTTTTAAAATAAAAAATGAATCGGCTAAACATAAAAATCTCCACCGAGACACTAGAATCATCCTTCTAGTACGTTCCAATCAAAAGTTATGTACATTTTTATATTTCACCCATATTGGGTGACAGTCGTCTTGGATTTATGCAAATTCTGAGAGTTGCCCAAAGATGCCAAGCTGGCATCTGATTGATTCCACATGGAGGACCCCTATGGTTCATGAATCCATCAAAAAAAAATCCTTACAATACCAACAATTTCCAAGTCCACATAGTGATTGTGAACAGTGGCTACCGGACGACAATTAATTTTGTCTGTCATTTTATGTTTGGGCACCATTATTAACTGTTTTGTGTCGACTAGAACTTGTCGATCTAATATTACAGAAGCTCCGTATGTTATTTCCTATTCAATGATGATGATTCATTTTAAAATTTATCATCGCTCTCTAATGCTGGTCTGATTACTACAATTAACGGTGCATGAGAAGCAAGCACGTAATGGAGGTAATCGTACATGTGGATGCACACAATGACTCGGCTCAGCTCAAAAACCGCAATTAGCTAAAATGAAATCCCACGATAACTAAATCGGAACGCAATAGGTTGACAGCGATTGATCGAAACCTGTGATATTATAACTCGCGATATTTGAGGGTTTACTTTATATTATATGTCCTTCTGCCCTAGGGCAACCATTGCTGGTACCCTCATGGCAGCCACTTCCATCTGGAAGTTAAACTAGTGAATATTGTAAATTATACATGTTCAGCTGTGAACTTTTAAAGACAACTTGTGTGTCGATCTCTTGTCTTTTACAATGGTTCCCCAAATAGGGGCCAGCAAATTTGTTTAATCAGGCTCTGTTGCCAGATATGAATTATAGTTGACAACAGAACAAGATGTGATCATTTTAAAAAGTTTTTGTTTTTGACGATTTTGCAGCACTGGTGAAAAAGATTGCAATATTTTTTCACCTTGATGGTCATGGGCAGTAATAAATCAAATGCAAAACGAGAACAGTGCTCGGAAGAGCACATACCTCCACCAGGCTGAACAGTTTACATATTTTATCCCGCTGATAGGCCGAATGTGAATCCGGAACCAAATCAAAATCTAATCGGCTTGTTCTTGTCACCTACCCAACTCATCCACCTTGTTTTGTCATTACTAGTCCACAACTTTTTGAGATATCATGCTATATATTGTTTTGGCCCCATCACTCAATGGTGAAGAATCACTCAGTAATTTTTTTTAAATCTGGTGTCCAGATCCGGATTCAGATCTTCACCAAAATCGAATCAATTTGTACATGTCATATACCCAACCTATCCACCAAATTCCCTCCAAATCCATCCACAACCATTTGAGATATCGTGCTCACAGATAAACAAGAAAGATTTTGTGCATAGCACGATACTTGTGAAATACAAATAAACAATAGTTGCCATGGAAACAGCAATTTGGGAATTGGGAAAATTTGACCTATCAAGTGTTTTACATGATGGATTGTTCTGCTTAACAAATTTGGTTGGTATATTTTCTATTTGCCACCTAATATATGCTTTGCTTGTTTTGGATGGCATTGACCTTAACCTTTGCTTAATTTTGACCAGATGTTGTTATACACATACAGTATACTACACATGCTTACAAATAAGCTGTGTAAGTTTCACTCTGATATTTTGAAAGATTATTGAGGTTTGGAAATAATAAAATCACAAAAAAAATCCCACATAATTATAATGGGGGTGAAATTGTTGTTTTGGACACTATTTTCTATTCCAAGTGGGACTTTCCGTGGGGCACTAACCAAGATGAGCAGAACCTGAAAAAAAAGTGAAATTTAATTATTTGATTATATTTTGCATCCTCTTACCTTAGCACTGAAGTGGTTTACAAAAGGGAGGCCTTTTGATTATTACTGGTGACCCTCAAGTGTTATTGCAGAAGGCCCTCAGACAGGTCTCACAGGGTCTGTAGGGTATTGGGGGACTGAGGGTTCTAATGGGGTCAATAGGGTGTACACGGTCTATGTATGAATGTTATATATATGATAATTATATATATATATATAATATATATATATATATATATATATATATTGTTGCGGCCGGGGGTCAGTGGCGAGAGCAACCACTTGGTCGGGAGGTTACGTCGTCTCCCACCAACCTCCGCGAATTGTAGACTGTTGCTTGGATAATTCTGTGAGCCGGTGGGTCACTTAATCGACCGTGGAACACCAATATCTCGACCGCGTGGCGTAGGGTTATTTTGTCTAGATCCAATGTACCTAAGTAACCATGCGGTCTTGACTACTGGGATCCATGCCCTCGGACGCCTGGCCGAACCGGATTCACTCTACCGCAGCGGTAAAATTACACCTACAGACTACCACTCTGCCACCTACCTTTCCGGCTCGGATGCAGTCGAGCAGGCCTGCCCAGGACGTCCCGGCCACAATGGACCGATTACTGGGGATAAAACCCCACCTAAACTCAGATCCGAACCATGCTGGACCAATGCAAGAAGGGATGGAAACGGGCTGGGAACATTTCTAACATGATTTATTTACAGTAAACAGAAAGACGCAGGAAAGTCTTATCGCAATATTACAATAAATATTTCAATATCAAATAAAAGACATCATACAGTTCTACTTAACAGACGGCCCACCATCAAGCCACACAATTGCTTTATTGAAAAAAGAAAAAAAATAAAAAAAAAAAAAAGAGAAAAAAAAAAGAAAGAAGACCCCACAGCCGGAAGGAGAGACAAGCTGGGGTCGCAGTTCGGCGGGTACCTGCACGCTGGAGGTAGGGGGTGCACCGCGGTGCGGCACCTGCCAATGGCTTGGCTCGGGGGTTTGTGCCCATGGAGGAACCCGCGTGGAGCAGACGGAGTCCCCAGGCAGAGATCAGGGTCGCGGATGGGACCCACTTCTCCCCTGGAACCGCAGACTGCGCGCAACCGACTTGTATTCCTGGCGGTGGCGTGATGTCGGACAAGTGACGAAGTCTCCTCTCACTCTCGTTGGATCCACACAGCTCTCGCACTTCTCCTCGTTCTTCAGACGCGCCCCTCCCTTTAATACCCATGAAAGGGAACAAAAGACCTTCGTACGGGCAGAGCTCCGTGAAGCACACGACTGTCCGCCTTGATTGGACAGGGTTCCACGGCATGCCCTTCCTGCGGGGTTTCGGTGAAGCTCACGTCACCGTCCGCCTCGATGGACAGGGTCCACGCAGCTTCCTGGGCGGTTTTGGTTGGGAGAGCGAAGCGCTCGCTCATGCAGGCTGGATGGTCTGCTGGATGGTCCGCTGGATGTGGCGTTGGAGATATGTTGGTTTGATATAACCGAACAAAACCATCACAACGCACACCCTTGATTCTCCCACTAGACAAAAAAAGGGGTTCGATCTCACAACATACTTAATGCAACTAATTTTTGGACACTGTATGTTGTATGCACATGGTTTCCTGATCCGTAACAACTACCCCCCCCCCTTCTCGATAGACTCGACCGATCGTTAATTTTCGTGTGGCATGCAGGTGTAGGTTTTCCCTAGTACGTTTTACTATGGATTCCTGAGTGCGACATTTGAATACTTGTCCCAAAATAAATAACCTAGTGCGTTGCGTAACTAAACTAAGAGACTCACTCGGACAACTTAACAACATTGCCGCACTAAACAAACAACAGGTGGGTTAAAATTATGTACATTCCTAATATTTACATGACCCATGGCTCAGGACCTGTGATTTGAGGAGAAAACACAGCAAAGTTAACATTTGTGGGTGAGTGCACAGGTATTTATGTCATATGTCTTTAGGGCCTTCAAAGGTCCTTGATTGTCATTGAATTCTTCTTCTTTTTTTCCGGCTGCTGGAGGCAACTCACCGTAACACGGCAGCCATACACCGTTTCACAGGCCATTTGAACTGGCCTTTATGCAACAAGATCCGGGTGCTCAGTGCAGTCCCCGTCCATTTTACTGTCTTCATGCAACAACAGGAGGTATCCGGCTGCTCAAATGCAGTCTCCCGTCATTGCGGCTGCCTGCAGGGCAGTCCTTGCAAAACTTTCAGAGATGGTCGGAGCACATGGTGAAGGTTGTGACATGGAAAGCAAACAAAGGCATGGTAGGTATTTAGGCAAGGCAAAGCAGGCAAAGCATGGCATGCAAAGCACCAGCAGATCAGCAAGTCGCACATGAAGCTGGCGGCCGTCTGTCTCGTGATGGGAGGGTGTGTGGCGCCGCCGGTCTGAAAACGGGCTCGGACCTACCCTACGGTCTCCCCCCAACCATCGCCTATGCCTGTCCTTGTCCATGGGCTACCCCATTAGCTTGCAACACACAAAAAAAAACGAAATAGACTTTTTTTTTATTTTATTTATTTATTATTTATTTTATTTATTTATTTATAATTTTATAATTACAAATGTCCCTAACCCCTTTATTGTCCTTGTTAGGCTAACGTGCAAAACTGTCTACTCCCAATCCCTAAATCCCTTTGAAGGATTAAGAAGAGACAAGTGAATTTGTCTCGAGGCCCATTGCAGCCTCAGAAAACTCCCCCAGATTTCAGCAATTCCCAAGATGAGTCCATGCCTACGAAGCGAAGGGATGGATGGTGCGAGGGGTACACGTTTCTATCTATCCTAGCATTACTAAACGTTAATCTATCCCGGGCTTTTCAACACGCCCTGTCTCTTTAAACTATCGGTTCCAGCAACCTCGATTCCCGTCGCCTGTGTTGGTATTCGTTATTAATTTGGGCCTGGCCGCAAATTTTCACTGTGCTCTTGCACAATTTCATGGCTGGGCAGCGTGGCCTTTGCAGGGATACTCATCTGCCGAACTTGATCTTCGGCACCCCGGGTCGCTGGCTGTCTCCGAGCCTACCTACTCATATGAATGTGGGGGATGCCCTTCCTGGCATCTTCCCCGTCGATGCCCACGTGCATTTTGGTGCTCCCGGTCCGTTTCATGGGCTACCCGTGCCCATTACACTAACTCGGTCCCTTGGACCCATGCCTACTCTGGCCGACTACTTCGGTGCCTGTTGCCCTCTACTCAGTGCGCACATTTCAACAGCACGCTCCCAGCCGCGTCAATAGACTCCTGCACCTTCAACAGGTTTCTTGCCTTCGTTCACCCACAACAAAAACGACATCCGTTTTGGTTATTTAACTAACCCACGAACTCACTTACACTAACCCGGGTCCCTTGGGTGGGATTCACTCTCCCCAATCATTCGTTCACACCATGCATTCCACATTTCACTCCATTCACACTCGGGCCGCTGACCCACGTTCACTCATCAGTTTCTTTCTTCTCTTTTTTTTGTTGTTTCACACCAAATATGATGCCAAACTACATTCCCTCAACTAATTCTGTGTCCCATCATCCCTTCTTTTAATGCACGTTCCAGTTAACTCTATCGCTAAGCTACGTCCCCACTACTCGTTCCATGTCTGTCCATGTCTCCAATCCATTTCTAAATTCTAAACTAGATTCCCACTAACTCGTCCCACCGAGCCCCATGGAGAATTGCTCATGCCCCATGAGGCCGGTCTAACTAACGCTAAACCCTTCCACTAACTAGTGCTCCTTTGCCCATGGTGAGGATCTTTGCCACATCCCGGCCAGGGATCGTTTACTCGGGGCAAAGGCTTGGTAGGCCTTGCATCGCCAGGGCGGCGGTTTGCAACTCGCTCGTCCCCTTCCGTTGGCCGATAATTTAAAGCATAACGTCACCCTGTTGATCGCGTGAAGCGCTCACTTTCGAGCCATCTGCCATGTGAGCCAGCGTGCGCTACTCACATGGACTTTGTGCTGCGAGATCCCCGGTGACATCACTCACACACGGACTGCTCTGCAATGCAGGCGGGACCGGTTGCATCATCCTGCGAACAGTACTCGCGGCGAGCAGCACGTGGGCCTCTGGACATGTGCTCACATGGGGCCACGTGCTTTCCAAATTCACATGACCCTCGCCTCCATTTTAGCCGTTGACGCTGGTGTCTTGTACCAAGCGCCGAACGTTTTAACGCCGGCTCCGGATAACTCGATCGTCCTTGCTTGGGCGGTTCGCAAAACCAGGAATGGATCTCGCACGCAGCGTCCCGCGGAGCCGGCACGGTTTCCAAAATAACTCCGTCCGTTACCCGACCCACGTCTTCTGTCTGGGTCGGTCCGTGTCCCATTTCCTCACATTCATTCACACATTCCATGTCCTTTGTACCACTCCTCAACGTTTAAACACACATCTGGGACATTTCACATCAGCGGCTTGTGTTAGCCAAAAGATCCCAGTGTTTCTATACCCCCCAAGCTCTGCATGCGCTCATTCACCACATGCACCGCTCGACTCGTACGGCCTTACCCGGACTCACTCCTAATGGCCTGCCACAAGGGAGCTATCATCTCTCCTTGTTCCTGCGGGAGGTTAATCTGACCCGCATTGGGTCGAAAACATCACCCGCTCACCCAATGTCCCCTACCAGCTCTACTTGTGTGTGCTCTTCTTTATTTTTTATGTAATTGTCTTTCTTTTCTAATTCTGTCGTTCTTGTTATTATTTCTAAATCCTGCGTCTCCCTTATTATCTCCATCATCCCCTGTTCGAGTTCGGTTTCACCCTTAATTATTACGGGTCGCTCATGCCCCTCGACTCGCCGTCGTTCATCGGGTCCGAACAACTCCACACTCTCCCTTGACCCGGTCGTTTTTAATTCGACGTTACAGCTCCGCCAATATTCTTCCTGACCCGCCTTCAGCATTTGCATACTTGCATTCATTTTGCATATTTGCATCCATTCGGCTTCCCATGTTTATTATCATGTTTTTGCATGTTCCCGAGTACCTCCACCAACTGGCTCATGTCAAGTGGCCTTGGCGGAGCGATCCGCCATGATCGGGTTCGGAACCGGCAGGGATCGCCGGTCCTCCGAGGGGAGAATTTGATGCAGGGGTAGCTCAGCACCCACGCTGCGCCCCATGCTACCTCGGGTTTGATTGCAGGGGAGGGTCTTCCTGCAAGGTGTCGTCCTGAGCATGGGTTCTTCTCATGTTAATTCCGAACCCACTGTACCAGTCCGTCTTGGTCGGCATGGTCCGTACTGAGAATTAAATAAAATTATGAATCCTGCTCTTAATTTGGAGGGAAAGGGGGGTTTCAAGAACCCTGGTCTGAATCCGTTAATTTTCTCTATGGAGGCGGAGGGGTTCGAACCCCTCTCCTGACACCAAACTGTTCGGGTCGGTGGCGAGAACGACCACTAGGTGGGGGAGGTTATGTCGTCTCCACCAACTCCGAATTGTAGGCCTCGCTGGATAACTCCGGAAGCCGGCGGGTCGCTTAATCGACCGTGGAACGCCAATATCTTGACCGCGTGGCTAGGGTTATTTTGTCTCGATCCAATGTACCTAAGTAACCACGGTCTCGGCTACCGGGATACACACCTCAGAATACCTGGCCGAACGGATTCACTCTACGGTAGCGGTAAAATTACACCTACCGACTACACTCTGCCACCTACCTTTCCGGCTCGGATGCAGTCGAGCGGGCCTGCCGAGGACTCCCGGCTGCAATGGACCGATTACCGGGATAAAACCCTGCCTAAACTCAGATCCGAACCATGCTGGACCAATGCAAGAAGGGACAGAAATGGACTGGGAACATTTCTAACATGATTTATTTACGTAAAGAAAGACACAGGAAAGACTTATCGCGAATATACAAGAATATTTTCAATTATCAATAAAAACACATACATTCTACTTAAAGACGGCCAAACACTCAGACACACACAGATGCTTTATTGAAGACCCCGTAGCCGGAGAAGGAGAGATGAGCTGGGTCGCAGTTCGGCGGGGTACCTGCACGCTGGAGGTAGGGGTGCTCCGTGGTGCGAGCACCTGCCAATGGTGGTCCGGCTCGGGGGCTCGTGCCCGTTGAGGAACCCGTGTGGAGCAGACGGAGTCCCAGGCAGAGATCAGGGTCACGGACGGGCCCACTTCTCCCCGTGGAACGCCAGGGAGACGGCGCGCAACCGACTTGTATTCCTGGCAGTGGCGGTGATGTCGGACAAGTGACGAAGTCTCCTCTCACTCTCGTTGGATCCACATAGCTCTCAACTTCTCCTCGTTCTTCAGACGCGCCCCTCCCTTTAATACCCATGAAGGGAACAAAAGAGCCTTCGTACGGGGCGGAGCTCCGTGAAGCACACGCCACTGTCCACCTTTGATTGGACAGGGTTCCACAGCATGCCCTTCCTGGTGGGTTTTCAGTGAAGCTCACGTACATCCGCCTCGATTGGACAGGGGTCCACGGCGTGCCCTTCCTGGGGGGGTTTCGGGTTGGAGAGAGAAAGCGCTCGCTCAATAGCAGCTGGATGGTCCGCTGGATGTGGCGTTGGAAGTATGTGGTTTGAAGATATAACTCCCTAAAACTTCGACGCCACCTTTGATTCTCCCACTAGACAAAAGGAGGGGTTCTATCTCACATGTACTTAACGGCATAACTAACTTTTGGGACACCTGTATGTTGTATGCACATGGTTTCCAGATCCGTAACAAATATATATATAATATATATATTATATATATATATATATATATGTCACTGGTCGTGGCTTCCGGATTGGAGGTGACGCGTTGTGTAGGACTAAGTCCATTGGAGATCGGGGGAGTGCTCATCACATTCCATGTTTTGACATATATACGAGGTGTGTTCAAAAAGTATCCAACCTTTGTTCATAAAAATACTCGTATACAGATACAACAAACTTACACTAATCTCCTTCAAAGTAGTCCCTTGGGCTGCCACACACTTCTCCCAACGGTTCTGCCATGTCGGAAGCAGCGCTGGAACGCCTCTTTTGGATGGCGCACAGCTGTCCGTCGCATTCCGCATGATGTCTTCTCTGGACTGAAATCGGTCACTTTCAGGGGCATTTTCAGCTTGGGGAAAAGCCAGAAGTCACAAGGAGCCATGTCGGGAGAGTAGGGAGCCTGACGAAGCACAGGTGTGTTGTGTTTGGCCAGGAAACTCTGTATCAAATGTGAAAATGGGTGGTGCGTTATCGTGATGGAGCTGCCAATTGACTGCTGCCACAGGTCGGCGTTTGCGTCGCACAGCGTCACGAAGGCGACGCGGTACCTCTTGGTAGTATCCTGCATCAGCAGGGTCCTCACTTGGTCAATGACTATCTCATTTCGGGATGTTGAGGGCTACAAGAACGTGCTTCACTTTCCACTGATGTGCGACCATCTTTGAAAGGTTGTACCACTTTTATCTGTGTGGTGCCCATTGCTCGTTCCAAAGGCCTGTTGAATCTTGCGTCGTTTTCCACTTGGGAACGCCAAGCTTTACACAAAATTTGATGAAGTAGCATTGTTCAAGTTTTTCCGTCATTTTGTCAACAAAAAAATCCGACGGTGCTCACTTACACTTCCTCACTCATCGGCGGTCTGTCGGCGACTGACAGCTTCTGCAGGCGGGAAAATATTCACGCATATGAATAGGATCGCCTACATACGTGCCCAAACCATGCCTCCCGAGCTTCATTTGTTAACGCACGAAAAATTAAGGTTGGATACTTTTGAACACGAGCTCGTGTGTTATATATATATAATATATATATTATATATATATATATATATATATATATATATATATTATCAAGTGAATTGGTTGAAAATTTACGACTTATGTGACCTTGATCTTCGACCTACTGACATCAAAAATAGCCTTCCTGCGTGTCATGGCATGGTGGTGAATTTTTCAGTCAGATCGGAGTAAAAATGTGACCTGTAGCTGAATGAGATACAGGCAGACAGGCAGGCAGACAACAGACATGGGTGAAAACACAACCTCTGTCCACCTTTGGGCGTGGAGGTAATGATCAAAATTCTTGCTTTGCTTATTGGTTTTTATTTTTGTTATTTTGTAACTCGTGCAAATTAACCCCTCTTCAACCCAACACCATTTGGTCCATTATATTTTCTACTCCCATTAACCTGTCCAAACCTGACCCGCTTACTCACAGGTTACTGTATCCCCTCTATTTTTCCCTTATTTTTCGGTTCATAATTCCTTTGCTTGCTATATCCAACTGTGGTCCCATTGTCAGTTCATTGCCTTTTTACCATCCATTTCCTTGTTCTTCCGTGATGCTTCGAGAAAAATAAAATAAAAGTCAAATATTTGATGTCTTGCTTCTCTTCCCTTTCTTCAGATTAGGAGAGTTCATTGCATACCTTGTTGTGGCATCCATTCAGACTATGAAACACCATGCAACATCTATCAGTACAGTAACAGAGTACTATCACTTGGGGGCAGTAAAGGTTTGCTGATAGCTTGAGGCAACTGCTCTGACATCATGAAGCATGAAACATTCTTTCCTCCAGGTGAATCGCTCCAAAGAGACCAATTCATGTAATGTTATGTCCTCTGCGAATGGAGTCACATTGTTTTTCCACCTGTAACCCGACGTGTCTGTGATTCGTATTGCTTTTCACTTGTGACGTTAGTGCACACGAAAGGCGAACCTTTAATCAAATTAGCATTCGTTTATCGGAGCTAATCCCCCAGGACTAGCTCAGCTTCATGATGGATATGAACAATTGGCTGGGGCTGCTTGTAAGCCGGTACCCCCTTGGCGAAATTGACGATGTTTTAACATATGATTGGGGTTAGATGGGTTAATGCTGAAAAGCCCAGTCACAGTTATTGTCCGTGACACTTGGCGCGAGCTACGCATTGCTGTGCAACTCTTGGCCACTTCGGTATTAATTGCACTGTGATTAAAATAAAGCAATGGCGAGCCAATTACATGGAGGGCTGCCAGCGGTTCAAGCCAAATATTAAGTCGGAGCTGTCAGGTCAGACTTGGACTGTTAGTTAGGACTGCCTTCCCACCATTTTTATACAAATGACTTTTGGCTTTTTCTGCTGGTTAACGTGGCGATAGCTAACACACTTTGGAAAACTTTGCTGAGACATTTTGCTTTGAGCGCTTTGTGACTGCCAAATACGCTTCGCATTAAGGGTGTGCACGTGAAGCCCATTTAAAAAAGGTCTTCAAATGTCAAATATGAAAGAAGTAAGTGTGCATGTATTTAATTAGTCGCATTGGGCTTGGTTTGCTAGATTAAAGTAATTTAGTGATGGATCTGTTTCCATGGAGCTGGTGCTGTTTATAATGTATGCTATTCCAGAAGGATTACACCTTAGGAAAGGCCTTATTTAAGGTGTACTGAGCTCTCTATGTGCAAGTTCAAATGTCACTTTATAATGCTGTTTATTGGCCCGTCTTGTGCAGGTCGAGTTGTCTAATTTGTTTGAATATCACGTTATAATAATGAAATATGGAGCTTAACCACATTTTTGCTTTTTACAGTTGCCCAACCTTGTCGTGTGTGCTCCTTATGCAAAAAAGTACTTTTGGGGTTTCAAGGTTACTTGTTTTAAAACCTATTGTAACCTCCACCACCAAAGGTAGACGGGGGTTATGTTTTCACCCCTGTCTGTCTATCTGTTCGTTTATTTCTCTGGAGCTGGATTTTGACGAAATTAGGTAGAGAGGTTGGATGGCTGACAAGGACAAAATGATTCGATTTTGATGAAGATCTGGATCCGGATCCAGATACTATAACATTTTAAAACATAACCTCCTTCACCTTCGGTGGTGGAGGTAATGATTCTTCACCATTTGGAGATGGGGCCAAACAAGATATATACCACAATATCTCAAATAATAGTTGTGGATGGATTCGGATGAAATTTGGTGGACAGGTTGGAGTGTGTGTGACAAGGACGAAATGATTAGATTTGGGTGAAGATTTGGATCCGGATCCAGATACTATAATTAGCCCGCACTCGTGATGGTAAAAGCTGGGTTGAGCAATTGGTTGCGTCCATATGTAGAACTTGCTTGTCTGCATTTTGTTATTCCCTTTTCTCTGCAACTGCTTATCCGATTAACACAAAATGTTCACCGTAGATTGAAACGAATCTCCTGTCCCATGGGGAATGTGATTAAAAAATTTTTTTATGACGTCATAGGTGCCTTCATTATGACGTCATAAATGCATATGTAGAATGCTATATCCGATCAGTATGAAAATTTTTGAGTCATCTCGGGATAAATCGGTAAAGAGAAAGAAATTGATGACGTCATCGTTCATATAGTTTGGCAGCTGTATTAAAAATTAATTTAAAAAAATAATAAACCTTCAAAAATCTTCTCTGAAACGGCTGAACAGATTGAGGCAAACCTTTGCAGGTATGACCGTCTATCCATGAGGAACAAAAAGTTCCCCACCTATGACGTCATAGGTCACATGGTTTGGCAGCCATATTGGACTTACCCTTAAATCTTAAAAAAATCCTCTTTACCAGAATGGCTGGACATATCGAGGGGAACCTTCATACACATGTTCCCTAAGCCTTGGGGATACCAGGGTGTTTACGAATAATTGATAGGTCACATGGATTGGCAGTCATATTAGATTGAAGGAAAATATTTTTTTAAAATTCTCTCTCTTGAACTGCTGCATCAATCGATGTGAAACTTCAAAGTTATGATCTGGTATTGATTGGGGATACATGTTTTAAATTTCAATTTGATCGGACACAGGTTACTGCAATACGATGACACGTGCCAGAAGGGCATACTCAGTTTTCACTCCGTTTGTTTGTTTTCTCTCTTGTTTGTTTGTTTGTTTGTCTGGGTGATATCTGAGCCATCCTTTGAGCTAGGAAGCTGAAATTTGGCACAATAGTGAACAAGTGCTTTGGCAAAAATGGTATTTTATATATTTTTATTAATCAATTACTTAATTATTATCGATTTATTAATTACTTATTTATTTTGTTTCTCATCTGGGCAATATCTCATCCACTTTTTCAGCTAGGAATCTGGTATTTCGACAACAATGAACAAGTGATTTGGCTATAAAGGGTATTTTTGACTTATTGATTAGTCAATTAATCGATTAATTATTCATTTTTCAATTGATTACCTAATTTTCAAAAAGTTACAGATTCGGATGAAAAAGTGATGGTTTAGGTTTGCTATTCGGCAATTGATTAAGAAATTAATTATTTTACGATTATTATTTATTTATTTTATTGAAACAATCAATTATTGTACATTCCTCCTTCCCAATTCCATCTCCATGTGCTGCACGGCAGCATCGACAGGTAGAGAAGGCACCGCGGCAATGTTACACGCTGGAGGACTTATTTATTTATTTGGCATGGGGACAGTGTACTTTGAATGTAGCTCCACTCGTTTTATTTTATTCTTCTTTCTCTTTTTTAAAAAAATTTTTCTTTTTCTTTTCCTTATGTTTTTACCTTCTCCTTTCATCTTATTATTTATTCATCCTTATTTTGTTATGATGCAGAGAACAGAAAGAGCAATCAGGTAGACATTTTCTTGGCACATATTTCTTTCATTGGGAAGGCCATTCAATGAGTTAAAACATCCTTGGGCCATGCAGTGGAGGTGCAGATGCGGTGAGAAATATGTCTAATTCTAGCAGCAGTGATCACTGATAGGTTCACCCTCATCTTCAATGAGTTAATCAAGGAGCACTTTGGTGGATAGGCACATATTGGGAAAATTTTTTTTGCAGTAGCCTCTTCAGGCACTCAAAGGATGGGCTGGGAAGGCAAAACCCTGCAAAATTCTTCAGATATTGCATGGTAGTGCAGATTTGCAGTCCAACTACTGAAAGGTAACTTCTGCATTGTCACAACAGAAGGTCTTCCAGTTGGACAGGATCAGCAACATGCATTGGCATGTGGCTGTTCATTCGACCTTCCATGAAAATCCTGGCCAGCTAACTAACTAACCTCTCCACAATGCCACTGAGCCTGGTAAAGCTTTGTGTCCCATCTGCTAGCATTATCTGGTGCATGTCAATGATCCCTCTTCCTTTTATTCTTGCATTGCTGCTGTCTTTGAAGTGATTATTTCTGCAAATACATTATCAATTTCAAAATTGCACATTTTTGAGGGGTTCAGGCATTTTTACATTGCGTGTCTTTTGATTTGGTTGGTTGTCGTACCAAAATTCTTCTTGATCATCATATTCTTGTTTTTATTCTTTGCTCGAGTAAACCTATCTGAGCAGGTGGGATAGCTTTCTATGTGACTTACTTCTGCTTGTGCCATGATATAATCTTTTCTCGTACTAGATGTTGTTCAATGATATCAAGATGTTCATGATAATGATATGATGATATTGAGCAATTGCAGTGGTATCAGATGATGAAGGGTTTTACTCATACAGACATGGTTGCCAACTCAAAGCTTGCGCTTTTGCTAGCAACTAATCATACAATTTGGCCTGGGTACTGCCAAGATCAGATTGCAGGTTCCACAGTCAACCAAACTCCCCTCTGGTGGACAATATGCCTTAATGCTGCGCAGACACAACCAACCTATTTGTTTCAATTCGTGGAAGCCCACACCATGCCGATCTGGGTTGATTCAAGCATTCTTCTTTGGTTTGGAACGACATACTGCATGACTGGTCGTAGCAAGTGGAAATGTGATATTGGAGGCCATTTTCATACTGCTGTTTAGCAGGACGGTGCAGAGGTAGCACACTTACCGTTGAGCTGTTTATTGTCATCCCAGGTAAAACAGTCAGATTTGTTTCGCAGGCAGGGAATTTCATCACAAAGTGTGCAGTCCCTTGGATGGTCATAAGCTGGGTGTCCTGTCTGCTCACATTAGCTGCTTTGTGTTAATGATCCCACGGTGTATTTTGATGAATAGTATGTGAGTTATTCCCTGTATCTAAAATGTCAGCAAAATTCCAAATTATTGCCCTGGCTGACTGTAGGCATGGCAGTAACAAACCACACAGTTTATATTCTGTCACTGGAGTGCTGTGGTGACAGCGCTGACCTTGTTTTCGGGCAGACCATCGCTAGAGAGAATAGATGTACTTGGCAAAATTTTGATGACTCCCACACCCCACCCCCCCACACGCAGCATTTTTACCTTCTGCATGTAAATAAATTCTTCATTCATATGCATCACAAGGCTGCAGGGTTGCATCATTGGCTGAGGGTGTGACTGTGCTGCTGATGCAATGCCCTCTGCTGGTTAGGGCAGGGATTTATAATTTGTTCAGGGTGTCGGCGATAGATTGCCCACTCTTCCCCAAGGACACTATGGGATATTTAACATCCTTCAACGAATGCCGGCAGTTGGGACGTCCATTGGGGATCTTTAACGTCCACCAACTAATGTCCGTAGATGGGCCACCCAGTTTAATGTCCACCCGAGGGATGGCACATATTGATGAATCACCCTGTCTGTGAAATATTGGGATGACTGTTTATAGCTGGGCCGAGATTCGAACCCAGGCTAAGCTGAGAGGCGAGTGTGCTTGCCTCTTGGCCATCCTGTCAGCCCAAATGGAGTAATAGTACTAACTTTTCCATGTATGCTTTTCATAAAGTTTATACTATATAAGTTTTCTGAAACAACATGCTTTGTATTCCTGCAAGGAGTATAATTCTGGTATCGTAATGTTGTGACTGCAGCTCTGAGCGCAAGTACCTGCAGCATCTCACGCAAGCTGTAAGTTTCCCTAATAATCCCATGCTTGTCGTACTTGTCCATGACGTAGATGACCCCATAACACTGATTTTCCTCTGCTGTGAGATTCTAGCATTGTTGGAAATGATATTTGTGATATATATATATTTTTTTTTTTTTCATGACCCAAGTCATATTGAGAATCGTGATTTCTTGGCCTCGATCTGAGAAGGTTTCCACATGACACATATGTTCCAATAAAGGTTGGAGACTGGGAAAGTGTATTCAAACATTGTTTTTGTTTTATATGCAAAAAGGATTATTCTCTGGATCATGTAATCCATGTTTTGATTTTTTTTTCTACCTTTAAATAATATGTCTTGTTTTTCTGTGACTGTATTTTCTTTTTTACATGCAATTATCAAAACAATTTGCATTCAGTCTGTTTCAATGGAGATAATAATAATAATAATTAATATGAGTTTCCTTTCAAGGAACTTCAACGCAGAAGGCCATGAGGCCAATCAAAGCCTGTGCTCGAATTACAAACCTGTGGTTGTTTGTCCATGCTTTATCATTTGAACATCAAGCAAGGAAGCAGTTACGTCCCATTTTTAACTCACATGGATTTTAGTCCGGTGAGCTCGTGCGATCGAGCAGTATCCGTAGGTGAGTAAGTCAGTCAGTCTGTGAACAATTCCGTCATTATTGCTTGAAACTAACACATGATTTTGATGAAACTTTGGCCACAAGCTTAATATCTGATGCCTAACGAGGGTGTATAAACCGCATCAAAATCTGCGCTCATGAAGGGGGTCTTTGGTCGGGGGGTTGTGGGGGGTTGACCTGCCACAGTAGGTATTTGCTCTTTTCTGCGAAACTACATGCATAATTTCGATGAAACTTCACCACAACCTCCATCACTCATAATGTAGCAAAGTTTGTTCACGGCATTAAAAAAAAAAATCGGGGTCTGTGGGGGGTTTGAGTAACTGTTGCTCCTGATCCAGGTGAGCTTCAGGACGTGCGGTACTATTTTTAAAGTCTGGTATGACTCGGTCAGGGTTCAAATTACCGCCAACCTCCCAGACTCAGACCACTCTCACCATTATGCCACAGTCTTGTTAAAATAAATAAATGATTACAGTAAATAATTGATTTTGCATGAATGTGCTGATAATCAATCAAATATATCGAGAAATTTATGCTTCTCATATTGTTTTTGTAAAGAAAGTACAGTAGGCATTTCGATTGAAAACACATGTTCATTAGCCTTCGTTAAATCGCCAAAATATCTGATTCCTTCATACATTTTTTATTGGAGCCGTGATCATTAGCAGGCCTCCTGGCTGACCAATAAAAGGTAAAGAATCCACTAAAAGGCCAAAGAAAGAGTGATATATATATTAGCTGAAAGTTTACTCAAAGCATCTTTCTGATATTATACATCCCTTCTCTTCCAAAGTCATTTTTAAACATATCATGCAAAAAACCCCAAAAATGCATGCCCATTTACAAATTCATTTTACCTAATGGTACGTTTGAATTGACAGAAATACAAAGGTCAGAGCAAAATCATTAATAACATGATGTGACGTGATTTCTACATCGTCGAAGACTAATCGTAAATTCCCTTAGAAAATAGTCAGCATCGAGTACCGTATGGTATGTTCATAAAAGGACCTCCAATGGGCTTAGGGTTTGCCATGACATCTGATGTGATTCTGATCAGGCTTCATGAGAGCTATTTGTAAGTTTAAATGATGCACATATGCAAAATGACAGCTGAAGGTGAACTGCACTGAGTATGTGGGACGTTCATAAAGTTCCTCCGATGGGGACATTCACAATAGTCCAAGATGCGCCAAAAACAGTCCTTTGTGGTGTGTCTAACTAACGAATACATTGGTATTTTTCTTTCTTTAGTCATTATATATACTTAAAACGAACGGTGGGGTGTTTCGACGACAGTGAGTTTCTCGGTCGTATAACCTTTTCTGAACATTCACCATACCTGTACATTGAAATGTATAATCGTGCCACTGCCGTAAGTACTTTTGCATTGCGCATATGACAAACGGTGGCAAATGGTGAAAATAACTTCCAGGCAATAAAACAATGTTCCGATGATGGACGGAGCTTCAGCAATGTTCTTCACAGATGTGCTGGATCCCACGAGACCGGCAGAGGGAAAGGGCACACACGGCGTGAGCTCTGACGGCCGAGTGCGACAGACGCCACGCAGGTGTCAAGCCTGACCCTTTGCTTCGGTCTAGCACGGGTCACTTGCGCACCGTTCCTCTGGGGTCTCTCTGTCCGGATATGAGGATGAATGATTGGCCAGGAACTCGTTGGTCTTACTCCTCGAGTCATCCATTGCTTGCCTTTGTACCAGCTTGCACATAGCTGAGGCCTTCCATTTGAACTCGTTTGTTTGTGCAAAAATACTCTCCGTCGAGCTGTCACTTTGACCAACGCGATAACCAGTGCAGTATCTTTACGGGGATGGTTTTGTTTCACCATAAAACCTTGTTTGCCTTGGTGCACTTTGCTGAGATTTTGGTGTTAAAAGCTCTCTTAGTTGAATGAGGGTGTGTCGAAGCAGTTTCACGCTTCATTGGCATCAGACAAGTATCAATTGCCTCTTTCAAGGTAACTGAGCAACAATCCATCATTCATAAAGTGGCACTTTCGTGTAGAATCCTGATGTCGTTTTAGCATTTGTGACTAATTGCAAAGCAGATACGAGAGTGCATTGGTTGAAAACATAATCCCATATAATAAGAAATATTGATTTGAAAAAAAAAGATAATTCTTTCTTTTCTGATTAAAAAAAAAAAATTAAGTACGGTCCTCAGTATAAGCTCCTGCGCTTGCTTTGCTCTTCCCTTTTGGATTTTCTTTTCCGGAAAATTATGAACCAAGGGTCACGAAGGAGCTTGTACATACACGATAAAGCAAAGTGGTGCAAGATGCCCCCCTCTCTCCTCCTCGATCCTGTGGTTATATGTTCAGTGTCCTGAACATCTGCACCGGAGGGTTCCCCAGTGGACAGTGCAGTGGGAAGTTTAAGTTTGTAAATGTTCAGTATTCTGAGCAAAACTGAAAGTATTACGGTGTGTGTGTGTGTGTGTGTGTGTGTGTCACATTCATATTTCCACTCTATCAAATGTAGGAGAAGGATATTAGGAGAGACATTAGGAGAGAGCAATGCACCTTCACAGCAATTGCAAGGAATTAGTGTCCAATAGACAAATCAAAACAGGACTGTATCTGGGATTTGAACTTTAATCTCATCATCATGAGTTTTGTTCTCAGATAGGAACAGCAAACCGACCAATCCGGTGGCTGTTTGTTTTTTTTGTTGTTGTTTTTTTTCTTTAATTTTTTTTGTTGCTGTTGCTGTTTCTTTTTTCATTTTGGAGTTTGTTTTAATTTGCTGAAAGTTATTTTATCGATGACACGATTTGGTAAAAAAAAAATAGTAAAAACAACAACAAAAGAAAAAACAAAGTTGATACCTTCAATCATTCAAATTTTGCAGAATGAATACATGTTTAACATAAGTATAAATGTTTAACATAAGTTTTTTTTTACATTTATGTATAATAACTTCAAAGTTTCCACACCAACTGCATCACAAGGGAAGGAAGAAAGAGTTGGAGGTCTGCAGACTGGCTGAGCCAACATCGACAGCACAAATGTACTTGCCACTCACTCAGCAGTGAGAGGGAGGGAGTTTGCCACCCACAGAGTCAAATGGACCTGCTTGATAGCTATTTTGGAAATCCCAGAGGGCCTGGAAAGCTCGAAGGGGCTCATCAATCCATCCTTTAGAGTGAAAGAGCCACGTGGACGTTGCCGACATGGTGTTATTCTTTCTCGTTTTTACACCTGATGTTGTATTACTATCATCCCTCAAAAGTCCATGAAATATTTGTTACAATTACAGAGGAGAGCACCATTCAGCTATCTCTTCGAGAAATGCCTCAAGTTTGTCACTGCGGAATGATGACCAACAGCCGCAAAAAATTTTAAATATATTTTTTAATTCTTTGTCTCGTATTTAGAAACTTAGTGATGTCGTGTTTGTCGTGACACCTTTTTGATATAAACCATAAACGTGCATGGATTCAAGACACAATTGGAAGCTCTATGTCCATTATGAAATGACTTGAGACATATATTTTTGAAGGATCCTCGTGCACGATACATTCCACCGAAACGGTCCGATGACGAGTGAATATTTCTACGTCATCGACCTTGAATTGTTAGATTTGGTAAGCAGTAGATGTTTGCTTGCAATGCAAGTAAAGCTGTTCCTGAATCTTGGAGTCATGCGCTTTGCAGGTTAGGCATGCTGTTTTCTGGGATTAGAACTTGCCCTCCTGCTTGTAAATGTGAAAGGTAACTCCATGCTAAAAGCAAGCCTATTGAGCTCGCTGGAATGTTTGAAAGCCCAGTTTTCAGTTGCGTGACCCAGGGTTGAAGTTGAGTCTGACCTGTTACTTATTTTCTGTCATTTGTTCGTTCAATAAGGGGAGAGGGGATTATAAATGCCGCATTACTGATTACGCAGCCTCAGGTCATTGTCAAATATGATTTTATTAACTCTCTTTGGAGGAAAGATGACTCGTATTGGAATACCCATAGCTGATCATGTTCGGATTGCATCACATTCAATATTGGAGTTGACTTGGATTGTTATCTCGCTAAAATTGTATCCCCTTCTTTTGCTCACTGTATGTGTGGATTGTGTGTGTATAGGGTAATCAGTCGTGTAATGTTGACATTTTGCATTCCCTGTCCTTCCTTGTACATGTGGGTTAATCGTGTTTAATAGTTTATCTCCACCACCTAAGGTGGACGGAGGTTATCTGTTCACCCCTGTTTGTTTGTCTCTCTGTGAGCAGAATATCTCAAAAAGTTATCGACGGTTTCGGACAAAACCCGTTGGACAGGTTGGGTGTGTGACAAGGCCAAGTTGATTCGATTTTGGTGACGGTCCGGATGCTATATACCATTTTTGGTCCGGATTTGTTACTCGTCATTATTGACAAAATCATTTCCACATGTCATTGTCATCAGGAGGAAAATTGTGATGGGCTCAAAATAATCCGAGAAGCTCATACGTGAAAAAGTTTCATTCTACTGTTGAATTTATTTTTGAAAGTGGTTTTGCGAGTATGAAGGGGGAGACGTGTGTGTGTGTGTGTGTGTGTGTGTGTGTGTGTGTGGTGTCCCCTCCATAACTCCAAAATCATAAAAACTATCAGCTTGAAACTTTGCAGGTATACTCAGAAAGCTCCAAGGAAGTGCAAGAGCGAAAATTGGTTGTTTGGGTTAATTAAAACACCCCTTTTGAAGATAATTAACGGCCGTATTTAATTATATCCTTCATCAGGCGATCCACAGCCACCTCACTCTCTTGGGTCTGAAGGCGTTACCTGGGTAACCTCGCTGGGGTCTGAAGCCGCCATGTTTTTTGGCCTACTCAACCATGCCTTGACTTGGAACAGGCCGCAACGATTTCTTAACGATAGTTTTTTTTTCTCTTCCTTCACTCATTATCGAATGCCTGTTCATCCTCGTTACGAATTGTTGTATACATCGCTTTTGTAAGTGCTATAATTTTCAAATTAGGAGCTGGAGCGATTTCATGCACTATACGAGACGATTTTCCACGATCTACTCTCACAGACGAATTAAAGTACATCATTGAAATATTATTTCGGTTTTGAGGAAAATATGTTGTGAAATCTGATTATTTAAAGAAATATCAAGTCTTATAACTAAGCCGATAAACCTTTTTACTTCAAGCAAGCAAGGCTATGTTCCCTCCTCCTCCATAGATACACAAGAAAATGTGAAATTTACAAATCATTAAACTTTTCTTTTTCTACTGTTTGGAGAATTATATTGAGTGAATAAAAATTTGGGAACGTGCCAAAATTAACCAGCTTCATTGAGCTGTATGATTAAATGCATTCACTGTTAGACCTCATGCTCTGTCCCCCAGAGGGACTGCCTATCCATAGCATCTGCCAGATCTGTGTCTATATTTTCTGAGGTTTCGTGAGGTGCTGAAAAGGGGATCAAAGCAAACTTGGTAAAAAAGGGACGTTAAAAAAAAAGTTATAAAGAAAAACGTTTGCGCGGACCCCGAACCGATGTACCATGTGACATGTACCACGTGACTTGTGCACAGACAAGCAAGCAAAATAGTGGATTTATAGATTCATTTTATTTCATTAACTGCTGCTTGCTCAGTGAAGACCGGCTTTAAAGTTAAAGATCCTTTATGGAATGCAGCGCCAGCCTGGCAAACCATTCCTTGTCAACCATTGTATTGGAGTGCTTAAGCCACTTGCCGAGCACCTTTTGTCGATAGCGGTAGCACACTACATCATTCTGAGCAAATCATTCACTCACTGCAGACACTTTTGCCACACCACGTCACCCGGAGCGAGTGGTTCGTGCTCCATCACCCTGAGCGAGTGGTTCATGCTCAGTCACCCTGATCGAGTGGTTCGTGCTCCATCGCCCTGAGCGAGTGGTTCATGCTCCGTCACCCTGAGCGAGATGGTGTTTGTCTCCAGCCAGGTCTGGGCACGGTTTGTCTCCGGACGTGTCCGCGCGTTTTTTATGTATGAATGGGAATTTGTCTCCGGACATGTCTGTGCAGTGTTTGTCTCTGGCCAGGTTGGCTCCAGACGCGTCCGGGCGGTATTTAGTTCAGGACCATGTTTATAGTGTGACTGGTAGAAAATGGATTTCAGACATTTTGTTTCCATCTTCGCTGTTATTCTACGCATAATCATTTTGATGAGACACTCTGAATTGTAATTAACAGTCCACCGCACATCTGCCTTCCCTTCCTCTCACTTCACACTGTATTCCCTTCCCCTACCCCTCCTCGCTCCCCTTCCCTCCTTTTTCCTTTCCCTTCCCCTCTTCCCGCTTTCTCTCCACTCACCTCTTCTCTCCTTCTCCCCCCCTCTTTTTCTCCCTCCCCCTTTATTATTACCGTCAGCGAAGCAAAGGGTGGTATTTGCTCGTGTGAAATAAACACAAATGGCAAGTTAGAGATGACAAAAAGAGGGTTGGAAAGAAAGGAGAGCGGGTTTTATTACCCCCTGTTGGACTTGTTCCGAAATTGGTCTCAATTTTTGTGCCCGAGCAGACATGCGTGTGTGTGTCTGCCCGCAACCATATCTCGGACATGTATCGACCAATTTCATTCATACTAGAGAGAAAGACAACACGTGATGGTATACCAATGTACATCATTTTGTTCCACGATGCGATAAATATCGGGCTTCTTTTTACAACTAAAATGGCCATCTTTGAACATGCCAACCATTTCTCAGAGATAGATTTACCGATGTTGTTCAAACTAGGCAAACAGATAAGGAATGATGGCTTGCATCCACACGTCGTTTTTTTTCAAGATCCGATCCAACATGGCTGACTGGTGGCCATTTTGTTACTTAAATGTGTCTCCATGCAACCATTTCTCAGACGTGCATGGTTTGATTTTATTCAAACTTGGCACAAGCACAGTACATGATGGCGTTCACATGCTCCTCACTTTATTTTATGATCTGATTAAAGATGGCCAACTGGTAGACTGGCAGATATTTTAGTTGTAAATAAATATTGTCAAGCCTTTTAACTCCGAACAGAAAAATTACTGAAACCATGAGGGCTATGACATTTTATGTCTTTTTGTCCTTGTTTTATTTATTTCCTTTTCCCAAATATGGTAAAGTCACTTTTTGAGAGATTGTCAGTAACACAAAATATGCCTAAGTCATGAGATAGCTGTTTATTGACAAGTAATGATAAAGAGGTTCCATATATGACAACTTCATGCTCTGTGGTTGTGGTGACACTATTAAATGTGTAAGCCCTTTTCACTTTTTTGAGCAGGAGGGGGAGGGGGAGGAGGTGTGGGAGGGAGGACACGAATTGGAGTTTGGATGGAGGGGGGGGGGGAGAGCAAAATCAGATAGAGTTTGGAGGGGTGGTTGATTTTTTTTTGGGGGGGGGGGGCGATGGGTTGAGGACTTTTGGGGGAGGTTGATGAGTTGTGGTGGGGCTGTATAGGGTTGAGGAGTTGTGAGAGGGTGTGGGATGGGGAAGGGGTTTTAAGGTTTGGAGGATGGAGGGGATTTGAAGCCTTCAGGTTGGGAGGGGGAGGTTGATGACTTGGGATAATAATTGAAGTCTTTAACAAAAACTTATTTTGACTACATTTTGGCCAATTTTGTTTTTTATAGAAGCAATCAAGGCAACTGTTGCCACTCTGCCCAAATAAAGGGCTGAGCAATTTGTTGAAAAGATGAGTTTTTGTCCTTAATTTTGGTTTTAGCCCAAGTTTTCAAGGCTGATAATGTGAAAATACAGAAAGGTCAAATCTGCTAGTAACTATAAATAAACATAGGGGCAAGACCCCTGGGTGCTCACCTGGTAGCGGCTGGATAAGATAACTGGAGAACCACTGGTAGGCAGGGATGACCCACAAAATCTGTAATGGAGAAGAAGATAAATACCTATAGATTTTATTTTAATGCCGTGAACAAACTTTGTTACATCATGGTTGATGAAGGTTGTTGTCAAGTTTCATCGGAATTGTGTGTGTATAGTTTCAGAGAAGAAAGGAAATACCTATTTTGGGGGGCAACCCCCCCCTCCCTGACACTCCCTCAGAGCCTGATTGTTCTCATGTCATGAACAAACTTTAGTACATCATGGGTGATGAAGGTTTTGGTGAAGTTTCATTGGAATTGTGTGTCGTTTTTGAGAAGAAAGCAAATACCTCTTTGAGGGGGAAACCCCCATGGATCCCCTTAGGGGCCGATTTATTTATTTATTTATTTATTTATTTATATGCCATGAACAATCTTTGGTACATACATGGTGATGAACATTGTGGCAAAGTTGAATCGAATTGTATGTGTAGTTTCAGAGAAGAAGTTATAATTATTTGTGGATGGACGGATGACACACCATCGCATAAGCTTCCCTGAACTACGTTCGGGTGAGCTAGAAATTATTCGGCTTATCCAGTTGACGTATCATTATTGACAATAGATTCTCTCAAGTGATCTGTGAGACACTCAGAAGGAGAAAAAGGGTTAGAAGGTGTGGGAAGGGGATAAAACAAGCTCAAATGAGCTAAGATCCTCGTCCTCTTAATGATGA
>CM068953.1:139958653-139985201 GCA_035128595.1 Eptatretus atami | reverse complement strand
CATTGTGATGTATCAGGTTTGCGATAAATTATCTGTGCTAATGCCCGGCTAAATTATCTGTGCTAATTCCCGCAAACAAAATTCAAACAGTTTGCCTAGTTTCGGAGATAATGGTATAGGCGATTTCCATTAGCGGCGATATTATGATGTCAACTTTTTTTTCTAGGAAGAATTTCCAAAATCGGAGATGGTTACTGCCTGCGGGTGGGTTTTCTACATATACATGGCAAGTTTCACGAAGATCCGATGAAAACTCTGGGTTGTGAAACAAAAAATGTCAAAAATAGGAATGACGTCATAAAATTGATATGACGTCATAGTGATGTATCATATGTGCGGTAATTATCATCTCTGCTAATGCCTGTTCGATTCCCGCAAACAGAATTAAAAAGCTTGCCTAGTTTCGGAGATAATTTTTTAGGCGATTTCCATTAGCGGAGATATTTTGACATCATAACTTTTTTTCTAGGAGGAATTTTCAAAATTGGAGATGGTTACTGTCTGCGCAGGGTAATTTTACATATAATATATATATATATATATATATATATATATATATATATATATATATATATACATATATATATATATATATATATATATATGCCAAGTTTCAGGAAGTTTTCGATGAAAACTGTAGGCTGTGAAACAAAAAAGTCCACAAGAGGAAGATGAAGAACAACAACGTGAGTAAGATTTAGAGATCCCCCACGAGGATCTAATAACCAAAAGGGTTGGTTCAGGCCTGGTCGAGTCGAGCGAGTCATATGATGTGGCACAAAGCACACACCCTTGATTGGATGGGAGAAGCAGGTTGCAATTCCTCCACACATGATGTGCCATGAGGCAGGTTGCCAGCCGGTCCGTTAGCATCCCTAGGTTCAAGTGATTAGCTCGTCTTTCTCCTAAGGGGGGAGAGGTCTAAAGAACCCTGGCGATGATCTGTCAAGGGGTTCTGGTGAGGGGAGGCAACACAAGAGCCGTGCTCTCCCAACTCTCAGCTCCAATTTGACACAGACCTCACCCAAGAGAGTCCGAACTCTCAACTGCTCTTTCACCTCAGAACCTCAGTTTAAAACAGTCCCTCACATGACATTATCGTGGTGGTGGGGATTGGGATGAAAGTGGAGGTATCTAATTGGTTTGTGTATGTACCTTACAAGCATTGATTGGTACTTTCTGAATATTTTTGATCTGTAGCTGCTATACCTTTGTAGTTTGGTAACTGTGATGAGCTATACTGATTTAAAAAAAAACTTAACCAGTGGCTTGGTCTTTGTTTCAGTGTAGATCACATTTGTGTGTGTGAGTAACATATTCATTCTTTGTGAGTCAGCACAGCTCAGTTAGCCCTCAATAAAACATTAATCTCTTTTCATGAAACGCAAAACTCTCTTCGAGCCACCTTAAAATGGAGTTAAGAGGGGTGAAATTTATTAAACATAAACAGAACAGCAGCTCGATGCAAAATGAAAGCAGATGAGAAACCCACACTTAAACTCAAGCTCTGTGACAGATTTGCATTCAGCTTGTAGAACAATACACAACAGTGGCAAAAGCTTTTTTTTTCCATCTTCTTTTCATCAATTGTTCATTCCCCATTGTATAATCTGTCTCTCTTTAGCCGAACCTCTCTCTCTGCCTTTTAAAGCTTGATTGCCCCGCTTCCCTGGCAAACTTCCTGACAGTTACAGGACCCTTTACAAATTTGTTCCCATTGCATTGTCGGTCACTCTCGTTGCTCCGAAGTCTTTCGAGATATATTCTATGGCAGCTTCATTTTAAAGATACTTGTCCTTCTAAGTTTTCACAAACTTTCATGAATTAAGAGCAGAGTTTCACACACTAAAAACTTTTGACGTATACATGCACTCGATCAAAACTTGATCGATAACTGTGATTCTTCTTCTCGTTGTACCTCTTTTGCTTCATCTTGGAGTATAATATGTGATTCAAGTCGTTTGTTGAAAACAAAGGTGAACGAATTTCTCAAACTCTAAATGTCACAGCTCAATGTGAAAAGAAGAAATCAGCTATAAACCTCGGTCAACTTGATCAAGCAAAATGATGCTCCCGTAACTAAGGACCAAACACGAGAGACTATGTAGGTACACATGAGAGTCCACAGCACATGCAATTGGTCTCGACGTTTTTGTTGAAATAACACTACTTCTCACGCCTTTATTTTGTGGATTTGCTGTGTGGAGTATGCCACTGTTTTTGGGAATCTGTAAATAATAATAAAATAAATCTCACTTTTAACCAAAGACTCGAGCTCATGGAAGAGCTGTATGACAGAGGGTTGACGATGATAGTGATGGAACGGAGGGAGTTAACATACAAGGGACAACAGAGAAATGGGGAATTTATGGACACACAAGCAGTAAAAGTAGGTACATAGATACAGATAGGACAGGTGAACTGAGTGTGCTGAGTAAACAAGAAACATTAGCAGATGACAACTTGGGTAAATGTGGAAAGGAGCGGAGAGTCGGTGAGAATAAAAATGATCAAGAAGAGTAGATATCATGAGATGGCAATGGCTTGCTATTTGATGGAGTAGAGAGTATAATATGATAGGACAGAGAGTGGAGAGAATAGGAGATGACACATTCGAGAGAAGAGGGACACCAAAAAGAGTGGAGGTGAGCAGTTGACCTGGATTTGGGGAGGGAAACAAGGTTTGGGTTGCTCACTGAATGAGCGTGGCATTGTTCAGGATCATGGGGAGAAAATCGTCGATGGCAGTTGAGGTGAGATCCGAAATGAGCCGATAAAACGCTGAGGTCATTTTGTACACCTTCAAAGGGCTCCACGTTATTTGTGAGCCTAAATAAAATCCAACAAATAATATAAATGAAGAAAATCCACCACTTCTTCGCTTATGAGCATGAAGACAAACCATCGCATGTGGATTTGATTTAAAACATGATGACTTAAAAAGGTGTGTGTGTGTGTGTTTGTGTTGAAAAAACAAAAGAGGGGAATCGAAGGCTGTACAATGTACCATACCTTGAGAACACGAGACCCTGAATATGAGCAACCCATCAATGTGAATACGTGCACCCTGCCACTGCAAACAGTTTTGATGGGCAAGTGGGACCTTGATAACAGCGTTTTAGTCCTGTGTGTTTGTGACTTCCATGTGTTGAATAACTCTCACTCATTGATGCTTTCTCTCCTGGATCATTCTAATGGGGTTGCGCCACTCCAGCAGTGGCTTTCTGCAGCTGAATGCTCAGTTGTCTGCAGCAATATCTTAGAAAATTGGTAGGGTCTGGCTGTCCGAGTGGGTTGTTGAAGTATTGGAATAGTCCCTGCAGGAATGTGTTTGCTCTTTGGTGCCATCAACTGAAAGGTTTAAGGACCAGAAACTTGACTTTCAGAGGTAATCCATCATACAGTCAATCTCTAACATATTTGGTGTTCTTGGTCTCCTTGTACCCTCTTGCCACAAGGGTTTATTGTGGCCCGCTTCCTTGTTTATTGGTTGAGTAGTTTCACCAAGTGGATTTCCACCTGCACATTAGTCCCAACCTTAACATCATACATAGAAATGTTGGGGCAATTGTACAAGTGGCAAAGTTCCTTGGCAGTCAGTGGTGGCAATGTAGCCCCCCAATAATCACCCACACCTTACTGACACCATCTTGTCATGAGGCCAGGCCCTCTACCAGTTTTGTCTATCACCTGGTGGTAATGACTCGCCATGTGATGAGGTGATACATGTGTTGCTCTGCCCCTGTTGCAATCTGAGGAGCCGAAGTACACTGAGAAGGGGATTAGTAGATCTGGCATCAGAGTTGGGGCTAGGTGAAGTTGTTTTTGTTTCGGCAAAGCTGCTCTATGGTGGGCACTGTGTCTATCGACTGTGTCTGTGCAGAGCAGGATAATATTTAAGCCATGCCCTGTGTCTGTGTGATTTGTTTTTTGCAACAGCCTCGAAAGCTTGTGGAGGAGCTCAAACACAAATCACGCACACATGTACACAGATACGTGAGACAACAGACTTGACTTTCATACGAACACAGCCACTGAGATTGGACGAGGTGATGCCACTTTCCAGAGCAATCTGGGTACCAGCGACGTCATCTTTATGACCGCTTTTCTCTCCACATTCATTGGGGACAATCAAGGAGGAATTTCCTCCACATTGATGCCAGCCTGTGTGGTAGTTCTGAGGTCAGCTTTTGGTGGGCACTACACTCATGGCATTCTCCCAGGCTTCACTTGATCGTTATTTTGGCTCCTCCATCAGATGCTGTTTGTCTGAGTTTTCTAGATTAGGAGGTTTCTGTGTTTGGCAAGCGAGATGAAGAGGTTGGCTTTCTGATGATTGCGTTCTATCAGTTGATTTGTAATATCTCCTCGAGGTGTTTTTTCTTGAATCGTGGAAGATGTAAAATGACCATCGTTGGGGGTCCACGATAAAGCTGACTGGCTTACCTTTTTAATGATACTTGTTGAAATATGATGCTAAGTGTGGCCGAGTTGTCATCTTGGGAGGACAATGCAGGAATGGACTCAGCTGCCAATAAAGGCTATTCTAACTGCCGGAGTTAACCTGAAGCTACTGTTAGCGATTTGCTGGGTGGCTTGTTACCAGGGAGCATCTGGCAGACCTGTTGCACACATTAGTCCCACATTAGTGGGATGGGGGAGTGAAAGTGTTGTTGATCATGGAGAGTGATTGCACAGCCAATACGTAAAGGAGGCATTGTTTGAAGTAGATGGTTTAGGCAGGATATGTGGCAATGGTAGAGCAGCAAGTTGTCATTTTAAGTGTCGTTTAGGTCTTGAATGGCCTGGTACAGAACCCAGTCTGCCTCACCATCATGGAACACAGACTCCTTAATGTGATTGTGGATCCACGTTGGGATCGCCAGGGTGTCTGTGCCTGAAATCTTGAGTATCAGGCCTGACTGCCATGTTCAGTGATTTTTTTCTTTTTTGGGGGCCGTGTGATCATGTGGTACATGTGTTGTGCTTCACCTGTTACAATATGAGGAGCCAGATAACACTGGCCATGGTGTTTAAGTGACACAGTGTCACTCCAGGCCATGATGTTTAAGTGGAAACAAATAAGCACTCACCTTTACTCAATGCTGACATTGATATGCTGTCCCTTGAGCTTGTGAATGCCTGTTGGCATTGGAGAGAGACTGAGCCAATCACAATGAAGAGTACCAGTGGAGAGAGACATCCAGTCACTATACTACCTGTTACCTCTCTTAAGTTGCCCTCAGGGCATTAAAGGAGTCAATGATAGTGTATGGACTGGCATAATAATGAGATGCCAGCAAGTGAAGGTGGATGACCTCTCACTGAAGCTGGATTTCCACTGACAATCTGATTGTGACTTGGTATTATTTGTGATACCATCCCAGTTTCAAGATGCTTCAGATCCAAATGTTTAATTACGTTTCCTGCAGTGCAATTTGACTTCTTAACTGATGTGATCCCCCTCGAGTGTCCTCATCACAAAACGACCACAGTACCTCCATCATACTAAAGTACACAATTTGGTGTCTGTCTGTCTGACCGTGATACACTCGGTCATTACTTATCCAATCTCAACCGAACTTGCCAGGGGGACTCGCGGTCACAAGGCGGAGGTTGTAGCGATTTAACTTGCTCCCTCCCCAAGGGGGATTTCTGCCATGGACAAACTTTGTGTTAAGGTGTATAAATAGCTCAGCATGGTGTTTTGTGGGGCACACTGACTGGAAGTAAAAATTATTAAACCACAAACTATTCTGTCAATTCTTTCCAACGGATTACCTTTTTTAAACAGTCGCTACTGTTGTTTAACACAAAACTGAAAGAATTTTGGAGGAAACCTGACATCCTTGAGGCATTCTATGCTTATCACATTCCCCACAGACGAACAAATCCGAGCCGTCTCCACTTGCTAGGCCTTTAGGTAAGGTGCTCACATGAGTCTTTACGTCTGAATGACGTATCCCATTGCCTGTCCGATTTTTCAAGCCGTAAGATTTTATGGACTGTACACGGATTGTTTATAACATATATCTTGGGCCCTCGTATGTCATTTCTCCCAGCCTTGGCTTCAAGTGTGACATGCGATATTGTCCTTGACACCCTGATGGGCCAATGGTGACCTTGACGCATAACCACATTCATAAGGCACACTCGCCTCAAAGTTGTCCTGCCCAGATTCGAATCTCAACCCAACTATAAACAGACATCGCCTTGTTTCACAGACAGGGTGATTCATAAATGTGTGTCATCCCTTGGATGGACGTTAAATTGGACATCCCTGCTGCCGGCATAAGTTTGTGGATGTTAAACATTTGTGTCTTTCGCAAAGATAGGGCGAGCTGTCGCTGGCACCCTGAACAAATTCCAAATTCCTGCTCTAACCTTCGTCGAATGTTTGGCCTGGCCAGCTGATTCATGAAAGACTTGGACCAAGCTTCCACACCAGTGAACCCGACAAGAACGTGGCAATAACTGTGGCTATTAAAGATAAAGAAGATTAACCCACCGCCATCCGCATGATGATGGCGGACATGCACATACACATGACCCCCTCTCCCTTAATTTATCACTATCATCATAGTTTGTGCAGAAACGGTTTGAGAAGGACCTTTCCTTTATATTTCCCCTACAAACACCTCCCGTGGTATATGATGAGATCCTCATCACATTTCGACAAAGATCTCATGCAAAGCGAATGAGCTTACATTGTGTGCTTTGACGACGTATGTGTTCTCAAATGACTTGCCATTAAAATGAAATAAAAAGTTAAACAAGGATTTGGTGTTTAGCAGGTTGACAACAGCAGAGCCAGATATAAATTGCTTGGATTTTCCACATCAACTCAGATACACTCGTAAATTCCAGAAGGATTTTCCCGCTCTACGATGGTCATTGTTGGCAACGGGCACGGAGATGGAGGGAGATTGCAAAATACACGGACAGTGTTCGAGCTTGGCAAGGCAAGGCAATAACAGTTCTCTTTCAGCATCTGTGATAGACATTTTGTCCAAAAGAGTGAATGCAGATGTAAGGATTATGGTGAAGAGGTTGGTCAGTATTTTACAAATGCCCATGATAAATGTGATAATCCTGCTTGTTAACATGGCGATGCATGCTAAGGGTCTCAAATCGGTGCTTGTCGCTTGGTTTTGTGGGTATAACCTAGAGAAGGGCTGGGTGATTGTACCCCACAGTCCAATGGCTGCTCGCATGCTTTCAATCTTTTCAACTCGGGGATCAATTTCTGGCAAGGCAGAGCTTGCGCAACAGCGCCAGAAAAGCTATTTTGGAGTACTTTACAGGCAAATCAGGCTTAAAGTGCTGGAAATTTTCAAGTAATGAAATTTTGGTTGTTTGTGTGTTTTTAAGTGTCTTAGGTTATTTTGGAGCAAGAATTTGATGTAAACCTTCTCATCTGGCTACTGAAACCCAATTATGCTGAGGACTGAAGGCAGACCTCATTCCATTTGGTATTTGATATTTTTATTTTTACAGTCTTGGTATAATTTATTTATTGCTTGCACATCATGGGTTGTTTGAGTGTGCAATTTTCCTCCGATGCCTATTTTAAGAAGTCCTCATTAACGTTAACCCCTTTCCATGCCTGGCTGAAACAGCAGCCCTTTTTGACTTTATTAGGCCGTAATTTAAAAACAGTGCTTGCACAAAACGTTTTTGCTCTCTCTCTCTCTCTCTCTCTCTCTCTCTCTGTCTCGTTTCCTGTCTCTCTGTCTCTGTCTCTGTCTCTGTCTCTGTCTCTGTCTCTGTCTCTGTCCTCTGTCTCTGTCTCTTGTCTCTGTCTCTGTCTCTGTCTCTGTCTCTGTCTCTGTCTCTGTCTCTGTCTCTGTCTCTGTCTCTGTCTCTGTCTCTGTCTCTGTCTCTGTCTCTGTCTCTGTCTCTGTCTCTGTCTCTGTCTCTCTCTCTCTCTCTCTCTCTCTCTCTCTCTCTCTCTCTCTCTCTCTCTCTGTGTGTCACAGCCCCATTGCAAAATAATTGACAAAGCAAATTCCAACATTTCATGAGTTCAATTTGACTTTTTAGTTTGGTTGGAGTTTTGCAGGTTACAAATAATATGAGTTCCCTTACAAGGACATTCAATGCATGAAGCCACCAGGTTCATCAGAGTCTGTGCAATTGTTGCCCATCCGTGGTTGTTTGTTTTCGCTCTATCCTTTTTGAATGCAGAGCGTTAAGCAAGGAAGCAGCACAAACCATTTTTTAAGTCTTCGGTACGACTCGGCCGGGATTCAAACCATCAACCTTCCAGACTCAGCAGAGACGCTCTAACCATTACGTCACTGAGTTCCTCAGAATTATTTGATGGGGCGGCCATTTTTTCCCTGTGCCATCACTCCATAGGTAGTACTACCGTACTCCATGATATCAATTGCAACCTTTTGTGCTCGCTTTATTTACTTATTTGTTTGTTGGGCTTTTTTGTTGTTGTTTTATGTCGATGAGACGCTATGATGACAACCTTACGAAAGGTATCGTGAGTTTGGAAGCCAATGCTGCATTGCTTTCTTCTGCCAAATACATATAAGCACGCGCTTCGTTTGATGCGTAAAAAGTGGTTGCGTAAAAGTTATAGCGAGCGTCAGAGGTTTTCGATAAGAGTAGTGGTTGTGCAATGGAACGCTTATGTGCAATTCATTAAGCCTTGCTTCGCTTGGGGTTCTGGTAACATGTGAATTTGATTGCAAATTCTGCTGTGGGGAAATGCAATATGCCAATGTTGTGCCCAACTCCAGAAGCAAGTTAAACAATCTGCTGGCACAACGACCTCAACCACTACTCATAACCATAAACAAATGTTGTGGTTATTTATATATTTATTTATTTTTAATGAAAGTACCCCAGATAAGGCAATTCCTCATCCCCGTTGGGGGTTAATCGACGGCGACTGCCCTTTCTGTCCAACTTTGTATTCAGAACCGTTGGTTTAATTTCAAACTAGATTTTGCATGCACGCACTGCTTTTCGTGATGAAACTAACCGACAATTAACCGACGACTGCAACATTAAATAATACCGGTTAGAATAATGTATCGATGTTTTAACCAGGTTGACGATGTACTTCATTTTAAGGGATGCCTTCTCTTAATATGTTTGCTCGACCAAGACCACGAGTGATCTCTCATTTATGTCTTGTTATTTTATCTGCCCATTTTGATAGCAATTCCATCGGGTTTCACACTTGATTAGTCTTTTCTGAAAATCCCCACAAGAGTTGAGAAGGAACAAAAGGGAGACTGAGAAAGTCGCATGTTCTGGAGTGGGTGGTGCCAAATTTAACACTGATTAAAGCAGTACAGTAGTGTTGCTGTAAGTTTGAAACTCGGAAAATATGAACTACAACCATGTCGCTGCAGATGTCAGATTCTGCATAAAGACCGATTCATATCTCCTTATGAACGTGAACTATTGTTAATGCTCATAAAGCATGAACGTCCAGGCACTTGTTTATTTTGGGGTGTTTTAGATTCCAAAAACTGTGCAGAATGCTGGAACCAACATTATAAACTGTGTAATATGTTATTGAGGGGGTAGGGGAGGGGTAGGGTGGTCTGAAACTTTGTTTAGAGTAATAACAATGACTTGCATGATCTTGATTACCTGGGCCTTGATAATGCCTTTGAAATCAAAACCGAGTAATTTTGCTCTTTATTTCGGACCTTTGAAACTTTCTACAAGTTATCACTTGGCAACCAAGATGGTTGTAGGTGTTGTGGAGGCCTTTCATCAATTAGTGCCTCAATTGCCGGTTCCTCCCTGGCTATCTCAACCACCATCCATCGGATTCCATTTCAACCATCTTCATCCACCTGCCATCATTTTGATATGACAAGTTTTATTCCTCAAACCAAGAACAGTTCAGGAACCAAACCACAAAGAGTTTGGAAACCAAACCTCATCACTTTAGTATATATATATAAACATCTCTCAATCGAAATGAGCAAGCCCCATGTGGAAGTAACTTTGTCCATTTCTCAGGGGTTAACTAACATTCCAACAGCTTTGTGAGTGTTATGACATTCTCAACTCTTCAGTAAATTGATTTTTATCCAGTCATGTTGGTCTTTATGATTGCTGTTTAAATGAGGTAAGTCATAACATTTGTTGCATCCACTGAAAGTAAACCTGGAAGACAACATCGACATTGTCATTGGCGAAGGCTTTTTCCCCCATCGCCCATTGATACTGACTTTTTTTCCACTGACTGAAGGACAAATTTACCAACTAGGAAACAATTAAGCGTAGTGTGCACAGCACTTTTCTTTCCACCTCTTCAAACTACCTTGTAAAAAGCTGTAAGAGCCCTCCATCAAGAACCCCTCATTTACCGTCAGGTGAATTTGCCTTTCCACTAAGTTGCCCATCGAGTTAGCACAGGCTCGATTAACTAAAATCACAGCACTCATCAGATGGAGCATCTAAAATATCTGCCATCACATATCGAGTTGTTTTTGTTCAAGTTCTTCCAAAGTTTATTAACGGGGGAGCAAGGGACCCCCATTTAACTGTGAAAATAGAACTTTATAAGTGCATTCCTGTGCATTCTTGCACAACTGAAGCACTGCCGTTTGTCAGGCGTGAAACTGTGAGTGTTTCAGCGAGCGGTTCACTGCTTGCATGCTGTGCCCTTCTAGTTGCACCTCACCTTAAGTGCGCCAATCTTGTTTGCTTTCCTTGCCACCTTCCTGATGTACCTTTACTATCCTAAAAGCTTTGTGTCTTAATAATGTGTAATATATGCTTTATTTTGTTTTGAAGGAGGAGGTTTCTATCTGGCTGCATCATGACATTTCCAACTAGAACGACAATCAGTGGAGTGCATAAACCCATGCCACACTGGACAGTTTACATTTTGTATCCCACTGATTGGCCATATCTGAATCCGGATCTTAACAAAAATGGAATCTGCTTGCTCTTGTCACCTAACCAACTCACCCGCCTAGTTTTGTCATAACTCGTCCACAACTTTTTGAAATATCATGCTATGTATCATTTTTGGCCCCATCTCTCAATGGTGAAGAATCACTCAAAAAATTATTGGATTTGAATTCAGATCTTCACCCAAAATCGAAGCATTTTGTCGTTGGCACACACCCAACCTGTCCACCAAAGTTCTTCCGAATCCACCCACAACCCTTTGAGATATCCTTCTCACATAAAAACAGACAGACAGACAGACAGACAGCGGTGAAAACACAATCTCCATCCACCTTCGGCGGTGGAGGTAATAATCATCCATGGATGTCTTTCACAAAGAGAATGTGATTTATCGTCTTCATCCTGGCGAAATTCCAAAATTTATACCGTTGTTACCACTCAGAAGGCAAAGGCAAGCCACTGATTGTAATCCTTGCCGTTGGGCTGTTTTGGCAGCAGTGAAGCGACAGACAGACAAACAATGGGACTTGGGAAAAGTGAATCGGTAAGTTAACTCAGCAGGCACACAAACGATGTCATTCCAACAAGCATTCCGGTAAACAGAAGAAAATCACGTGTTTTTTTTTTTGAGGAAATCAATTCATAGCCACGTGAACAGTGAGATCGGTGGGGTGAGGGAGTGAAGGGATTAGAAGGGGATCATGTTACCCCACCTCCCAAAGCCGTCCTTGTTATAACAATACATTTTTCAAATAATATTTTCAAAGCTAATTTGGCTTGGATTTATAATGTCTACTTGTTGAAGCAATGTGTAATGATGTAAAATGGTCCATCTTTTGACAATGCTCCCTCGTCACAATAATTATCTGGTTTCCTGCACGAGTCCGATAATAAAGTAACAAACACTCTGGGATACTCGTCCTGGTGAGAGCTAAACAAAAGAATGTTGGTTCCAACAAAAGCTAGAAAGCTGCGTTGGTGGCACTGACTAGTCAATGGACAGTAGAAATGGATTTACTTTTCTCCCTGAAAAATAACAAAAGGCACAAGGGACGCTGACATCTCAGATGCGCACCCTTCGTCGGCGAAGATGCTTTAACAATGGTTTATTGTCCCGCACTAGTAATGACGATGATACCAGTTTGCTGACGTAGTTTGTGCATCATGGATGGTGTTTCAGTGAGCAGCAAGGATTTTAATGAGGATTGGCAAAATAGGGAGAAAAGGGGAGGATTGGGGGGGGCGGTGGGAATGGTGGGAAGAGCAAAAGGACAGAGGGGGACTTTATTTATTTATTTACATGTTTAATCACTTTTTTGGGGATCAATGAGAAGATAATTGAAAGAGGAAAAGTAAATGAAGGAAAAAAAAAAACCAAAAACAAAAGTGTATTAAGAAGAAGTGTTTCAACAGAAAGAGAAATGCTTGTTCGAATCATTTGGTGCAAGAATACCGAGCCCGAAAATCAAGCTTTGTTCCCTGTATTTCCTGGAGTCATTTGTGCCCTGAAACAGGGAAATCCTTCAAGCAGCCACAAAATATGTGGAGTGTCCACGCTGGTTAAAATATCGAGCAACTCTTGGCCTGTAAAAATCACTGCTGGTCAATCTGACATCAATTGAGGTTTCGCAAAAATGACCATCAAGCCATCGACCGGTCTCATGAATGTAGAGTTTAGTGAAGGCGAGAATGTGTTTTTGTTCGCGGACAAGTTAAACAATGTGGCCTGATGATAGGTGTTTTACAACTTTTGTATGGCCTTGACATTGACCTTTGACTAATGTTGACCATATTTTAAACACACACACACACACACACACATACTACTCATATCTACAAATGAACTGTTTAAGTTTCTATTTGATATCTTGAAACCTTTTGAGATATAGTAATAATGAAATCACAAAAAGTCCCATCTTGTATAATAATGCACTTGTTTGTGTGTGTTTCTGTAACAATCCTTCCCACCGATTGTGTACAGCTGCTCTGACTCCACCCACATTTGTTGTTACATGTGTTGAGATGCTTCACGAAGAATATATTTAATTGACAATCATTTTTAACACATTTATTCACACAATTCGGCTACTCATAATCACTAATGAACACTAGAAGGGCACTCGGTAAAGCGCGTACCTCTGCCCCGCAATGCCTGATCAAGGAGAACATATTGGCCCCAATACATTTTTGAAATATCATGCCACACACACACATATATGTATATATAACCGGGCGTAGTGGCTTGCGCCTGTAATCCGGCTACTCAGAGGCTTGGGTTGGAGGATCGCTTGAGGACGGGAGCTCTGCACTGGGCCGTGCTATGAGAGGGTGTAGGGCAGCCCGGAATCATGGCGAAACCTAATCCTTATCCCTGTGTTGTAAGAGGCGACCAGGGTTGCGTCAGGAAGGGCATCCGGCGTAAAACCTGTGCCAAATCAGTATGCGGATCATAACGGATGATCCGCTGTGGCGACCCCTAACGGGAGCAGCCGAAAGACGAACAACAACATATATATGTATATATAAAATTCCCCTCGGCTGTTGAATTAATACCAGGTGGGGTTGACTCTGCCTGTCATCCTTCCGAGGTCGCCAAAATGAGTGCGAGCTTGCTGGTATCCTGTTTCGGAGTGGTGACCCATCCAGGATTGTACCAAACCACTAAGGAGACTGCTTGCACAGCACCAACGCTCTGCACAAAGTTTGATCCCAATGGATGGATGGATATCCGGATTCGGACGCACATCTTCACCAAAATTGAATCAATTTGTCCTCGTCACACCCCCAACCTGTCTTCCAAGTTTCATTTGAATCCGTCCACAACTTTTTATGTGTTATATATCGCTTTTGGCCCTTTCCTTCGCTGTCAATGGTGAAGAATCACTTAAACAAATTTAGTATTCAGATCTTCACCAAAATCTAATCGGTTTGTCCTTGTCATACACCCAACCTCTCCACCAAATTACATCCGAATCTGTCCACAACTTTTTGATATATCCTGCGCACAAACAAACAGACAAACAGACAGACGAGGGTGAAAACATAACCTCCTTCTACCTTCAGTGGAGGAGGTTAAAATATACGGAAAGACAAACGACTGACCATAATAAACCACGACCTGTCAGACATCCACTTCTTGTTTGGATCGTGCTTTCCATGAATTGAGTTAATGACATGAAGAGCTAAATATTCCACTATTTCAATGAGGTAAACATGTAATGATGACATAACAATTTGCCCGTTTCCTGTAAAGAATGGGAATAATGGGAGAGGAGGATGTTATGTGTGGTTGAGGACTTTGGTGGTGAGGTGGTTTGAAGACCGATTTCAGTCTTTCGGCCGCCATGTTGGTAATCACTGCTATGTGAAGGCAAAGACTCCTCGGAGCTGTCTTATTCACAATCGCTATGCCCTCCGGATACGTGTTCCCTTCACTCTAAAACGACCAAAGTGACAGTTAAAATATTTTGAGCCAATCAGTGTTACGACCTTGTGAAGATCGGCTTCAGCGATCATGACGGCGGTCTTCACTCGTGCACCACCCGAATAGTTAGGTGGAATTCTTTCAAGCGGATCTGCTTGGCATTTGAAATTTGTCCGAGGTCATTATTTACTTTTAATGATGTGCATATTGTCATGTATCCTTTCTTTATATCTCCTGGGATTGTGAGTTGGACAAGTGACCATGATGGCCCGTGACCTGTTCACGGTCACATATCTTTTCGACACATCATTTTGATTGTGCTTTCCGTAAAGTCATAAATAGCATTTAAAAGAGTGGAAATATTCCACTGAGGAAATATGTTTTGACAACAGAAGAATTTGCTCTTTTGCTTTGAAGAATGGGAACAAAGGGGAAGTGGGTGGGGGGCAGTATTGTATAAAAATAATTTCTAAGTGGAGGGCAATTTACAATTTCAATCATAACTCTGTGTGGCACATTACCGAGCGTTTCAAAATGATGCAAAAACTGTTTTTGAGCTTGTAACTTCCGTTTGCGTGCGTGCGTGCGTGCGTATGTGTCTGTGTGTAATGCACCGGTGCATATCGTGAGAATTGCCAGATCGCGATATTGATGACGGAATATCGTGGGATCCTCACTGCTTTTATTGTTGTTGGACCAATTTACCGCCATTTTTTAATTTTCAGTGGAATTACCCGCAACATGAGCGTGGAAGGTGACACCTCGCCACAATAAAGCGCGATCAGACTGGTCAGGACAGGACATGGGCTGCGTGTCAGAACAGAAGAAGAAAGTGAGGCTGTCTGAGCAGCGACGAGAGAGCGTGTGCAGTGGCACCATGCATGCCTCAGGGAGACACAACAAGAGGCAAGAAGAACTGAGTCCAGACAACGGCATCAGCAGTGCCGAGTGGGAATGAGCCAAGAACAGTTTGATGCCATGAGAGTGGAAAGCAGAGCGGGAACAGCTCTACCAAGGGGAAATGAGCCAAGAACAGCTTCAGGACACTCAGGCTGAACAGAGAGGACACCAATGCCAGAGATGGATGTATTATTAGTTGGCTTTGTATGTAGAAGACAGGCGACCATGACGGGTGGGGAGGTTGTTTGAAGTCTTGGAGTGGTGAGAGGACTGATGCCTTCGGGTTGAGAGGGGGTAGGTGAGGACTTGGTTTTGGGAGGTGGACATTGAGGAATCGGGGTTTGTGAGAAGGGTGCGGGGTAGTTGAGGGCTTGAAGACACATTTTGCATTCCATGGAATTTCCACGTGTCCCTTCTAGTTTGGTAAGAATGGGGTTAAATGGGGATGACATGCCAAAACGGATAAATAGGTCATTTTTAATTTTGGTGAACAAATTCAGTGACCCAATATACAAATCCTGATCAAATTACTCGTCAATCGGATTAAAATTTACGATTTTAGCAATTTGACCTTGGGGTCCAAATTTCTGACCTTGACCAATGGAGAAAATGGCTGAACGGAAGTGATTGACCAACCACGGATTTTAAAGCACTGCTCGAGTAGAATGTAGCGATGCAAATTGTAAGTCTGAATAATGGCTCTGCCAAGTTATCCCAAAAGGCATATCAGGATACTTGGTCAGGCTGTGACCTTGACCTTTACCTTTGACCTTTTGACCTCAAAAACAATCGGCTTCTAACAGCATGTCAGGAAACATGAACTTGCTGTGATCTTGAAATTTGACCTTTTGAAATTTTGACCTCAAAAACAATAGGCTTATAGGTTTTGACTAACTCTACTGATTGGTTAAGTTTGGTGAAGTTTGGTGTTGAATATTGACTTGACAGGCAGACAAATATACTCAGGAAACGAATATACTTGCGAATCTTTGATTTTGCAGGTAATAAGGATGCTACGATGAATGAATTGGGGGGCACTTTTGGATGCACAATTTGCAAAAACCAGGGAAGAATCTTAAAATGACGTAGGAATGCAAACGAGACCTGGTGTGTGGTTTCAGTGACTTGCTTCCACGAGCTGGGGCACTTTTAACCTGCTGTTGCCAGCACTAGATCTCGAAGTAAAATAGTCTTTTCACATCATTTTTAGCATTCAAATGAAAGAGTGGCAATTTCAAAATGGTTAACTATAATTGTTGTGTTCCTGGATTCGAATCATACTCATGAAAATATCAGAAATGAGAGAAATATTGGTGGATGACAAGTGTCAAGTTCCTACTTTTTCTTTCCTGTTAATACAAACAAGCAGTGGCACACACACACACGACAACACACACACACACACACAACACACACACCCAGCACCCACGTTTCCTTTTCAGGTTAGGTCATCTCGATTCTCGAAGAGATGAACTTGTATATGGGTTGTGACGTCAGGATGTCTGTCTGTCCGTCCGTCCGTTAACTTTTTGTGATTTTTGCTACTACTCCCTTATGACGAGGCTGATTGTTCTGAATCGTGACACATAGACAGTACAGAACAGCAGCCCCACAATTGCTCGGGCTTCGATTTTTCAATTTCGGATCATGGGGGGCTCCCAGGGTTAGTTAACCCCCTCAAACTTCAGACCCCTATTTTTGCTACTCCTCCCTTATCACAAGGCTGATGATTCTGAAACGTGACACATGAATAAAGATAGTAGCCCCCACAATTGCTTGGGCTTCGATTTTTCGATTTTGGATCAAGGGGACTCCTGGGGGCAGGGGTTACCCCCTGAAAATCGGGATCCCTACTCCTCCCTTATTTACCAACCAATTGCTCTGAAACCCGATGAGCCCTTCCTCGATGTTCCTTAGGATTGCACAAGTCTTAGATTTTTCGATTTCGGACAGGCCCCCCCCTTGGGTTTTCTCCAAAATCGACTCCAGTCTAACGTCAATGATATTTCCCAGAAATTTGGATTCAGCAGAGACTGAACTACAACCTCAAGAGATGACAATCAGCCCACTGGGGGCTATTTTTTTTTGACATACATGATCTTAGGCTCCTGTAGTGGAGCTGCCTCACACACCCATGGAATAACATCCGAGCACACCATGTTGTTGCATGCAGTTTTGTGCTCTGCCTGGAACCCAGGCATCATCCCAACTGACTGGAAGAGGAGCCTTGTTGTCCCTTTCTGGAAAGGGAAGGGTGATCGCCAAAACTGCAACAACTCCTGAAGGGTGTTGCCGCTCTCGGTTCTGGGAAAGATCATTGCTCGGATAGTTATTTAGAGGGTTCACCACATTCTGCTTGAGTACCAGCATGCAGCGCAGTCAGGCTTTACACTAAGAGGTCAACGATGAGGGTCCTTGCCCTGAAGGTCCTCACCAAATGCGGATGAGAGTTTTGGCAGGGGCTACTTGCAGTCCATGTTGATCTCTGCAAAGCGTTCAATTCAGTGAATTGGGATGCCCTTTGGAAAATTCTTGGTCTTCATGTGGTGCCATCAAAACTCTACTATACTCTGGTACTGAGAGTGCTGTGAGATGTGGTGGTTACATCTCTGACTTATTTCCAGTTGTTGCTGGAGTTTGTCAGGGGTGTGTACTGCCCCCCCCCCCACACTTTTCAGCACTTGTACGGACTGGATTCTGAGGAGGCTGTCGGAGAGATCAAGCTGCGGTGCATCGTTTGGGAATGTCAAGATCTCTGACCTTGATTTCGCAGATGATGCAGTCATCTTTGCGGAGACTCTGGATATCCTTTTGGGGGCCCTCGAGGTGCTGAATGAAGAGTCGGAGCTGCTGGCATTACGGGTTTCCTGGGTCAAAACTAAGATCCAGGCTTTCAGTAACATATTGGATGCTGCTATCTTGTCTGTACCTTTTTGTGTTGAAGATGTTGAGGTTTCGGAGAGATTTACTTGCCTTGGCAGGGATATTCATGTCGCTGCTGGCTGTGAGCCAGAGGTCAATAGACATCTGGCTCGGGTCTGGGGAGTCATTGATTCAAAGGATCATGGGGTGTGGTGCTGTAGGTACCTTTGCAGGAGGATGAACGTCCGAGTCTTCACGTCTCTTGCTCTACGGATGTGAGACTTGGACTCTGACCAGGGATCTGAGACGGAAACGTAATTTATTTGGTACCATGTCTCTTTGGAGAATCCTTGGTCATTGCTGGTCGGACTTTGTGTCCATCGAGCGGTTGCTGAGAGAATCTCGGATGAGATTTGTTACCCGCATGGTCCGCGAGCGTCAGCTGCGACTGTATGGACATGTGTGCTCGTTTTCCTGATGCTGATCCTGCTCACCAGATTCTCTCAGTGAGGGAGCCGCAGGAGGTCAAAAGGCAGACCACATGCCTCATGGTTGCAGCAGGTTGATCATCATCTCAAGGAGATGGGGATGGGCCAGACATCTGCCTGTGGGATGGCCAGACGGAGGCCCCTGGAGTACCGGCAGAAAGTGGACGCAGCGACATGCTGCTCCGGTGCATGCTTCTCCGGTGCATGCTCCCATCCCTGACCTGACCTGAAGTTTATGTATCATGAAAGAAGCATTTCCTGAGGCTGTGTGCTCTTTCCTATTCAATTTAAAATCAACAAAGTTGTGCTCAATATGAATTGTTGTTTGGTTGTGCATTTATTTTGAACAATGTTTCATCCCAATTGCCTTAACCAATGAAACATTGAATGCCTTTATTTTTAAAGGTTGAGGGCAATACCACAGTGATATGTTATGCTCATTGGACATGATCGTTAGAGGGTGCCCTGAAGTACCTCCGCCATCGAAGATGGACAGAGGTTATGTTTTCACTGATGTCTGTCTGTTTGTCTGTCTATGAGCAGGATATATCAAAAAGTTACGGACGGATTCGGACGAAATTTGGTGGACAGTTTGGGTGTATGACAAGACAAATTTATTCAATTTTGTTGAAGATCCGGATCCACACCCGTATACGAGTATTTTTTTTTATCTTCTAAGTGATTCCTCATCATTGAGAGATGGGACCAAAAACGATATATAGCAATGATATGTCAAAAACCTGTGGACGGATTATGATAAAACTTGGTGGAATGAGTTGGTTAGGTGACGAAAACAAGCCGATCAGATGTTGGTGTGTTGCAAGGACGAATGGTCTGGATGCAGATCCGGTGTATCAGTGGGATAGAAAACATAAACTTGGTTCAGTATGCACTTTACCAAGTGCTGTTCTAGTTCATCATGTTTTTGAGTGAGGTGAGGGAAGGAGTTACTGCATACTAAAGTGTTTCACTATCACAACTATTCCATATAACATTATCTCTTCATAGGATGGAGACACTCCTGTTTCTCTATGTGAATGCTACAGTAGCCAAACCCATAGCTTAAGCCATTAAGATGCACAAGGTGAAGGTTAATAGAACTTTAAACCCAATTATTTTTGCAAGGGAGGCAAACTGGCTAAAACATCCATAGACAGGGCTGAGCAATGCTTGAACAGGGCTGAAAATGCCTGTCTGGTGGAAAATGCACAAAGAGTTTGAACACAAAGCCTTTGACCTGTTTCTTGGTCCGTTTAGAGGCCACTTTGTGACATGCAGGATGGATTATGTTCCAGAAACAACCTCCTACTTTTCAGTTATTTGTATACCACTCTTTTAAGACTGTCCTGTTCATTTACGTCATAGATGCTGAAAGCAAAGAGTTCCACTAGAATGAATTTGTCTAGCTTGTGTTTTCTGACCATCTCATTACCCTCTGTCCTCTTCTGTCTTAAAACACTGCTTTATGTTTGTCTAGCCACTGCGTCAGTTCATTTCTCCGGCTTTTATAATGGCTTTCGAACCGTGACAAGCTAACCGACCAAAAAAACATTTTCCAAAAAAAAAAAGGACTTGGTTCCCTGCCTCGATGGTCAATGAAAAACACTGCCACAAACTGTCCATATTGACACCAAATTTAGAGCGGTGTGACTCCTTTGTGGTGTTAAAAAGGAAAGTGTTGAGTTATTTTCTATTTCCATTTATATTGCACCCTGATTGCATGTACATACCGTAGGCAAGTACTCATTACCTCCACCACCAAAGATGGATAATGGAGGTTGTATAATATATTTTCACCCGTTTGTTTGTTTGTTTGTCTGTCTGTCTGTTTGTCAGCAGGATATATCAAAAACTGATGGATGGATTCAGACGAAACTTGTGGGACAGGTTGGGTGTTTGACAAGGACGAATTGATTCGATTTTGGTTGAGGTCCGGATGCAGATCCGGATGATCAGTTGGATAAAAAAAACATGTGAACTGTTCAGCCTGGCGGAGGGACGCGCTCTCATGAATGCCGTTCTAGTTGATCATTTGACATCACAGTGTTAAAATGATTTCCCCAGAAGAACTGCAGAGCTGTTTGAAAAATAAAGGCATAACAACTTGCACTAGCATTGGTAGTGTGTAATGGGTTGAGTGTCTGCTTCGATTCTGGGAGGTCAGTGGTTCAAACCCTGGCCAAGTCACACCAGACTTTAAAAATTGTATTTGCTGCTTGCTTTTTCAATGTTCAGAATTTAGAACGTATAGAGCACGGTAAAACAACCATATGTTGGCAACCATCGTGCAGGCTTGATGGGCCGAATTGACTTGTCCTGTATTGAAGTTCCTAGTTGGGGAATAATATGGTTGAAGGATTATTTACGACTCGCTGGAAGCCCATGGTAAAAATATCATGAAAGAAAAAAAAGGAAGGCTTTTATTCTTGCTCTGGTTGAAAAAGCTCAAAAATAAAAAAAATGAAAACTCATCTATCTATATATTACTAAAACTCTCATTTTGTATGTATGTATGTATGTTCCCGAAATACAGCCAAAACGGAACACGATAGCACAAAAATTTTCAGCCCACCTTACTCACCATTCTCCTGCGGTGTGCAGTATCAAGTTTCGTTCAAATCGGGCAATGAATAAATTATTAAAAAATCAATTCCCGATTCAGTCAAGTACTCTTCGGGAGTATTTGATCAATGCAAACAACCTCAGCAGTATAGTTCGCTGGAGCTATCTTTTTTTTTTCTTGAAATGATTTTTTCATCAACCGCTGTCACAACGGGTTCACGGGTCGTCGAGTATTTCTTAAAAGTAAAGATATCACATCACATGCTCGGTTCATATTGGGACCTTGGATCATTTTACACAATGAAAGTACCGATCCTCAGTTCAAATTGGTATCTTAGATCATTTTATAAAATTAAAATACCAATGCTCAGTTCAAATTTGTTTCCAGAATTTCCTGACCAGGGGAGGTGGACCCCTCCTCCCCTCCCAGACCTTCTCTCCCATCCCAGACTGTCACCCCACTCCAACACCCCCCTCGCTGAACCCCAACCCTCCCCTCCCTCCCAGACCTCCCGCCCCCACCACCACCACCACCACCACCTCCTCGGTCGCTTCACTCCCTCACACTGTGGATCCATTCCATCCGACTGCATTGTCTTCTCTGAAGGTTGGCAATTATGCAAACGGCTTTGTCTGCATGGAGTGAGTTTGGGATGATTGGCGTTCACATGTATAGCACCCCAGGTCTAGTGTGGTGAACACTTGGACTTGAACTGCCATTTGCGTCTTGGGAATGAGGGAGTACCAGCACATCGCGTAGCTGGCTCAGACGTTCCACCGAAACTGAGCCGGCTCAGATGTTTGTGGAAACACAGGGTGCTTTCCCATTGACATTTACCAAAGGCATTGACATTGACATTGACATTGATCACCATTTACCAAAGGCGGAATGCGGTGAACCAATTGAAATGGGGTAAAGCTCCTGGGATCTGCGGCATCCATGCTGAACTTCTCAAGGCTGGTGGAAATGCTGTACTCATGTGTTTGTATGCATTCTGTGCTCTGCCTGGAACACAGGCATCATCCCAACTGACTGGAAGAGGGGCCTTGTTGTCACTCTCTGGAAAGGGAAGGGTGATCGCCAGGACTGCAACAACTACCGAGGGGAGACGCTGCTCTCAGTGCCGGGCAAGATTTTTGCTCGAATAATTATTGATATGGTTCGCCACAATCTGCTTGAGCACCAGCTCCCAGTGCAGTCAGGCTTTACACCAAAGAGGTCAACAATTGACCGTATCCTTGCCCTGAGGGTCCTCACCGAACACAGATGAGAATTTCGGCAGGGGCTGCTTGCAGTCTATGTTGATCTCTGTAAAGCTTTCAATTCAGTGATGCCCTCTGGAGGATTCTTTGTATTTGTGGGGTGCCACCAAAACTGATCAATCTGGTGTCTGAACTATACTCTGGTACTGAGAGCGCTGTGAGATGTGGTGGTACCATCTCAGACTTATTTCCAGTTGTTACTGGAGTTTGTCAGGGGTGTGTATTTGCCTCCACACTTTTCAGCGCTTGTATGGACTGGATTCTGTCCTGACCTGAGCTGGATTTCTGACCTGAATGCTCCCATACCTGCCCTGACCTGAGTCGGCTATCTTGTAATTGATCTCGAAAAAAAAATGACGTGCATATGTAAGGCATCATTCGTTATCTGTGTACCAAGTTTAAACAGCATCAGTAAATGCATGTCCGAGAAATGGTTGAGGACATGTTCAACACCAGTTTTTTTTTGTTTTTTTTTAACGAATAAATGGCCGCCAGTTGGCCGTCTTGGATCTGATGTCGGAAATAAAATGACGTGCATATGTATACCATCACGTGTTGTCTTTTTGCCAAGTACAAATAAGATCAGTCTGTACATGTCCAAGATATGGTTGTGCACGCACACACACAATCACGGACATGAAAATCAAGACCAAATCCATAAGCCCCCATTTTGGACTCAGTCCAATGGAGGCTAATAGACATGGAAGCATTAATAAACCGGCGGCTCTGCATCTCGTGCTGCGTGGAAACCGAATGGGCCTGTTGTCATGGAATTCGTTGACGTGAAAATGGCAAAATCGATCATTCTGATGTTGGTCAACCAATCCAATGATGCAATTTGCAAATTTTGTTCAAATTTCAAGGCAATCGCATGAAAATTACAATTTTATCCAACCATAACCTTTCACCTTTTGATCTAAAAACACAATTGGCTTCTAGCTTTTGATTGGTGAACCAACTCAGTGACCCAATATGCAAATTCTTAAAAATTCAGGTCATTTAGATGAACATTGATGATTTTGTGATGCTGACCTTTGACTTTTTGACCTTTTGACCAAATTATTAATTTATCTTCTCCATATTTTTATAATAATCTTTTCAAAATTTGATGGCAAAAGCTCAAATGGTGAAAATCTTACCACTTGGACAGACACATAGAAGTGATTGCAAAACTCCATCTCCCACTTTGCGGGGAACAGGCTGATGCTGGAGGGTTTGTTTCACAATATTGCGTGATTCCTGGAATTACTCGGACGAGATTCTTATAATCATTATCGACATGGGTTTTCTGGTGTGGTCCCTGCCCAAGTCAGGTCAGGTATGGGAGCATGCGCCGGAGCAACACGTCGCTGCGTCCACTTTCTGCCGGTACTCCAGGAGCCTCAATCTGGCCATCCCCCATGCCGATGCCTGGCTCATCCCAACTCCGTGAGATGCTGATCAACCTGCTGCAGCCACGAGGAACGTGGTTGGCCCATTGGCCTCCACCACTCATGAGGCTCCCTCGCTGAGAGAATCTGGTGAGCAGGATCAGCGTAAGGAAAATGAGCCACATGTCCATACTGCTGCAGCTGATGCTCACAGACTATGCAAGTATCAAATCTCATTTGATTCTCTCTCAACAACCGCTCATGGGATACAAAGTCTGACCAGTGATAGCCAAGGATTCTCCAAAGAGACCTGATCCCAAAGGAATTAATTGTTTGTCTCAGATCCCTGGTCAGAGTCCACGTTTCACATCCATACAGCAAGACTGGAAGGACAAAGGGCCTGAAGACTCGGACTTTCCTCCTCCTGCCCAGGTATCGATCACGCCTTACCCCATGATCCAGTGAATCCATGACTCCCCAGACCTGAACCAGACGTCTATTGACCTCTAGCTCACAGCCAGCAGAGACATGAACATCCATCCGTCCATCCATCCATTGGGATTACACTCTGTGCAGAGTGTTTGTGCTGACTAAGCAGTCTCTTTGGCTATTAGACACAATACTGGACGGGTCGCCACTCCGACACAGTACACCAGCATGCTGGAACTCATTTTTGCCGACCATAGAAGGACGACAGGCAGAGTTCACCCCACCTGGTATTAGTTCAACAGCCAAGTGGAGTTTGAACTCAGGATCATAGGATCCCAAGCCACCCTAACCATTAAGCCAACACCAGGCATACATGAATATCACTGCCAAGGAAAGTGAATCTCTCCCTGACCTCAACATCCTCACCACAAACTGGAACAGACATGATAGTAGCATCAAGGATGTCATTGAACGCATGGATCTTAGTTTTGACCGAGGATGGCCATCATCCCAGTGGCTCCGATGACTCATTCAGCACCTTGAGAGCCCCCAAAAGGATATCAGAGTCTCCACAAAGATGACTGCATCATCTGCGAAATCAATGTCAGAGATCTTGACATTCCCTAATGATGCACCGCAGCTTGATCTCTCTGACATCCTCCTCAGAATCCAGTCCATACAAGCGCTGAAAAGTGTTGGAGCTAGTGCTCACCCCTGACAAACTCCAGTAGCAACTGGAAATAAGTCTGAGATGGTATCACCACATCTCACAGCACTCCCAGTACCAGAGTATTGTCCAGACATCAGATCGATCAGTTTTGGTGGCACCCCACGAAGACCAAGAATCTTCCAGAGGCATCCTGATCACTGAATGAAAGCTTTGCAGAGATCAACATAGGCTGCAAGCAACCCCTGCCGAAACTCTCGTCTGTGTTCGGTGAGGACCTTAGGGCAAGGATATGGTCAATTGTTGACCTCTTTGGTGTAAAGCCTGACTGCTCTGGGAGCTGATGCTCAAGCAGATGGTGGCAAACCCTATCAATTATTTGAGCAAAGATCTTGCCCGGCATGGAGAGCAGCATCTCCCCTCGGAAGTTGGTGCAGTCCTGACAATCACCCTTCCCTTTCAGAGAGTGAAAACAAGGCCCCTCTTCCAGTGAGTTGGGATGATTCATGTGTTCCAGGCAGAGCATAGAACTGCATGCAATGACATGAGTAAGCATTTCCATCAGCCTTGAGAAGTTCAGCATTGATGCTTCATATCCCAGGAGCTTTACCCCCATTTCAACCAGTTCACTGCACTCTGTGTTTACACAAACAAAGCGGATCACAGTTGTTGAAAGGTCAACAATGGGGATAGTAATACCCCTGACATGCAACTAACAGTTGATGGATCAGCCTGGTACAGCCACTCAAAGTAACCGGCCCAGCGGCAGCGGGCCTTCACTTCTGACTCCCTGTCAAGAGCCCACGACCCTCGCTCCAAATGCAGTACACCGAAGGACGGGTTTGTCGGAATGCAATGCACGAATTCCCCTTTAAGCAGGACGGGAATCACTTGTCCACAGGTGATGCTCTAACCCCGTCACAGATTCCTCGCACATAGGCCTCCTTGTCCACTTTGAGTGCGCGTACAGTTTTACGCCTCAGCTCCCTGAACAGCTCAGCTCTGCCATTCAGCCTGGCCCTGTGACTCTGGATAATGGTTTCCAGTGTCCCTTGAGAGACAATATTCTTCTTCACCCTACGGTGAGTTCCAGACATTCACCTGAAACATCAAGGACGTGGTGTTTTGAAGGCACTCCACAACTCTTTAGGATTCCTCAAAGCACCCAGTCCTCCCCCCCCCCAAATCCCATTCAGCCTGTCCCTGGTGGAGTTTTTATTGAGCCAACAGAAACAGAAGCTGCCTCTATTATCACTCCAGATTGAGTAAAGTATTTTTTCTTCTAGTATCGCTGAAATTTTTTGTCAGAAAAGAAACGGTCTTGCTGGTGTAATCTTGCTACAGTTGAAGACTTTTTCGTCAATCTTTTAAATGGCAATTTTTTTAAATGTTTAATCTTCCCACACTCTCAGTCTCAAATGTCTTTCTCCCATCGTGCTTCTTCTCCTCTCTTCTGTTTAACTCATGGAGAGATTAAAAAATAAACCCATTCCCCATCTCCCATCACTTTCTTACAGTGCTTTTAGGCCGTGGGCCAGTGGGACCTACCTTGCACCCCCCCCCCACGACAATTTTTCACTGATACCACAGTGTTCATATATATATCCCAAGTATCAGAAAAAAGATGTTCCCAGAAAAATAACTCATTTGCACTATGCTTTATTAAGCTGTTTCCATGGCAAACAAT
>CM068953.1:139931743-139944548 GCA_035128595.1 Eptatretus atami | reverse complement strand
TTTATTTATTATACTTTTTACTATTTTTATTTTTTTTTTTTAAATTTTTTTATTTATATATTTTAATTATATTATTATATATTTTTGATATTGTGTTTAATTTTTTTTTTTATGTTTAATATTATTTATCATTTTTATTTATTTTAATTATTTTTTTATTTTATATATTTATTTTTATTATTTTATCTTATTTTATTATATTAATTTATATTTTGGTATAAAATTTTTTAATATTTTTCTTTGTTATTTTTTGTTATAAACTTATTATTTTTTTTTTTATATTTGTTTATTTATTTTTTATGATTTTATTATTTTTTTTGTATATTTTATATACTTATTAATATTATATTGGATCTTTATTTTTTTTATAGATTAGATTTTTTGATATTTTTTTATGTGTTTTTAATATTTTTTTATAGTCAAATTTTATTTTTTTATTTTTATTATTATTAGTATAATTTATTTATATATAATTCTATATGTTTATTTTATAGATTGTTTTAATTTTTTTTTTTTTGTTTTATTTTTTTATAGTAGTTTATTATTATTATTTTTAATTTTATTTTTTTATTGATTTTTTTATTTTGATATATAATTTTTTTTAGCAATATATATTTATTTATTTTAAATTTTTTAATTTTTTTATATTTATTTTTATAATTTTTTTTTTTGTTATTTTTTTATTGATTATTTTTTTTTTTGAAATTTTATTCTTATATTTATATGTATTTTTTTTTTTATTATTTATTTTTTTATTTAAACTTCTTATTTTTATATTTTATTTTTTTATTTTTGTTTTTTTTATTATTTTATCTTTTTTTACTTTTCTTTATTATTACTTTTTTTTTTTATTTTAATTTATTTTTTAATTTATATTTTATTTTATTTTTTATTTTATTATATATTTTTTTTTTATTGTATTTTTTTTAAATTTACTTAGTTAGATTTTTATTTTTAGAAATTTATTTATTTTTTATTTTATTTTGTTTATTTTATTTTATTTTTATTATTGTTTTTATTATTTTAGTAAATTTTTTAATTTAGTTGATTTTTTATTTTTTTTTTGATTATATTTTTTTATTTGTATATTTTAGATTATTTATATTTTTTTTTATTTTAGATTTTTTTTTATTTTTTATATATTTTTGAACTTAATTTTTTTTTTTTTAATTTTTATTTTCTTTTTTATTTTTATTAGATTTATTATTTTATTTTTTTGAGTATATTTTATATTAATTTTAATATTTTTTATTTTATTTTTATTTTTCTTATTATTTTTTTTTTTATTTATTTTATATAATTTATAGTATTGTAGTTTTTTTTTTTTAATTTTTGAATTATTAATTTTATATTTTTTTTTGATTTTTTTATTTTTTTTTTTACTTTTTTTTTAATTTTTTTTAGTTAATCTTTTTTTATTTTTATGTTATTTTTTTTATTATATTAATTTTTTTTTTTTTGTATTATAGTTATGTTATTATTTTTGTTTTGATTTAGTTTTTTTTATATTATTTTTTTATTTTTTAGTATTTTTTTTTTATTTTTTTGATTGTATTTTTTTTTTTATTTTTAGATATTAATTTTATTTCCTTTTGTTTCAATATTTTTTTTTTTAATTTATTATTTAATAATTTTTTTATTTAATTTTAAATAGAGATTATGGTATTTATTTTTTTTTATTTATTTAATTTATTTTTATAGTTAGGTTATTTATTTTATTCTTTATTATTTTTTTATTTAGTTTTTTTTTATTTATATTTTTTTTTTTTTCTATTATTTTATATTTTTTTTTTTTTTTTTTTTTAATTTTTATTTTTAATTATTTTTAATTTTTTTTTAATATTAGTATTTTTTGTTTATTTTCTTTAAGTTAATTTTTTTTTACTTTTTTGTATAGTTTATAGAATACATATATTTTTTTTTAGTTTTGTTCTATTTTTTTTATTTTTTTTTTTTTTTTAAATTATTATGTATTTGATTTATATATTAATTTTTTTTTAGTATTTTTTTACCTTTTATATTTATTTTTTAATATATATTTAATTTTTTATTATTTTATGTTTTTTAATTTTATTAGTGTTTTTTTTTTTTTTTTTATTATTTTATTTTTTTTTTTTATTTTTTTTTTAAATTTTATATTTTATTTTTTTTTTTCATCTTTCTTATTTATTTTTTATACTTTGTTATTTTTATTAATTTATTTATAATTGTTTTTTTAATTTTTTTATTTTATTTATTATTTATAGTATTTATAATTTTTTTTATTTTATTTTATTTATTTTTTTTTTTTATTTTTATATTATATATTATTTTTTATTATTCTTAATTTTTTAGTATATATTATTTTTCTTTAATTTAACTTTAATTTTTTTAACTTTTACTTTTTATTTTTTAATTTTTTTCCTTTTTTATTTCATTATATTAATTTTATATGATTTTTATTTTTTTTTTTTTATTTTATTTTTTTATCTTTAATTTATTTTTATTATATTATTATTATATTTTTTTCATTTTTAATATATTTATTTAATTTTTTATTTATATTTTTTTTTATTTTTATATTTAGTTCGTTTTTTTTTATATTTTTGTATATTTTTTTTTTTATAATTTCATTTTATTTATTTATATTATAATTTAAATTTTATTATTTTTTTCTTTTTTTTATCTTTTTACTATATTTTTTATTTTTTTTTTTTTAATTTATATTTTTTTATTTAATGATTTAATTTTTAGTACCTTTAATTTGATTTTTTTCATTTAGTTTTTTTTATTAGATTATTTTTACTTTATTTTTTTATTTATTTTTTTTTATTAGTATTAGTATAGTTTTTTTTTTATTTTACTATTATACTTTTTATTGTATTTTTTTTTTTTTCTTTTATATTTTTTTAGTTTATTTTTTATTTTTATTTTTATTTAATAATCTATTTTTATTTTTTTTTTTTATTTTTTTTTACTTTTTTTTTATTAATTTTTATTTCTTATTTATTTATTTTGTATTTTTTTTTTATTATTATAGTTTGTTTATTTATTTGTACTTTTTTTTTTTTAATTATTTATTTATTAATTTTTTTTTTTTTTAGTTGCCATTATATTTTTAATGTGATTTATTTTTTTTTTTTTTTTTCTTTTTTTTATTATTTTCTTATTATATTTATTTTTTATTTTATAATTGTTATTTTTTTTATTTTTTTAATTTAATTTTTTATTTTTATTATTATTTTTATATTTTTTTTATATTTTTTTATTTATTTTCTTATTTTATTATTGATATATTTTTTTTGTTTTTATTTTTTTTTTTTTTATTTTTGGATTTTATCTATATTTTTTTATATTGAATTCAATTTTATTCTTTTTTTATTTTTTTTTTAATTTTTTTCATTTGATATAGTATTTTAGATTTTTTTTTTTTTTTTTTTTTTTGTTTTTTTATTTTTAGTGTAATTTTTATTTATTTTTATTATTTTATCTTTTTATTTTTTTTTCTTATATTTAATTATTTTATATTTATTTTTTACTAATAATTTAGATTTAAATTTATTTTATTTATTTTTAGATATTATTTGCATTTTTTTAGGAATTATTATTTTTATTTTTGTTTTATTTTATTTTATATTAGTTTTATTTTAGGCTTTTTTTTTTTTTTATTTTTTTTATTTATTTTTTTATTATTTTGTCCTTTTTTTTTTTTTTTTTTTTATTTAGTATTATACGTTTTTATTTATTTTTATTCATATAGTTTATTTTTTTTTTTTTTTTTTTTTTTTTTTTACATTACTTTTTTCTTAGTATATTTTATTATTTTATTATTATTTTATTATTTTTTCTTTCTATTTTTTTAATATTTTTAGTTTATTTATATTTTTTTTTTTTATCATTATATATTTTTATGAGGATCTTTAAATATTATATTTTTTTTTTTATTTTTATTATATTTTGGATTTGATTTTTATATTTTTTTTTTGTTTTTTTTTTATTTTTTTGATTTTTTTTTATTTTATTTTTTTTAGATTTATTTATTTTATTTTTTATGATTATTTTTATTTAATTTATTGGTTTGTTTTATTTTTATTTATTTTTTGATTTTTTTTTCTACATTATTTTTATATTAGAATATTTTTTTTTTTATTTTGATTTATTTTCATTTTTTCTATTTTTATTTTTTTTATTTGATTAATCTTTTATTTAGTTTTTTTATTTTTTTTTTTTACTTTTATATTTTTGAATTTTTTTTGTTTTTTTTTAATTTATTTTTTTATTTTATTTATTTTTTATTTTTTTAAATACTTATTTTATTTTTTAATTTTTATTTTTTTTATATTTTAGTTATTTTTATTTATTTTAAGTTTATTTATTTTATTAATTTTTAGCTTTTTTATATTTTTTTTCAATTTAGTTTTATTTTTTATTTTTTATATATTAATTATTTATTTCCATATTTTTTTTTTATTGATGTTTTTGTTTATTTTAATTTTTTATTTATTTTTTTTTTTCTTTTTTTTTTGTAATTATTTTTTTTTTTTTTTTAGTATTATTGTTATTTTTTTTGTTGTTATTATTCCAAAGTTACCAGCGGTTCGGGATAGTGTACCTGCATAGTCAAAGTTAGGATTCGGTGATTGTTGTGTATTATTTCAAACAAAGTTAGGGTTGGTATAGTTACGTGCATTATTCAATGGTGGGTCGGGGTAGTTGTATGATTCTAAGTAGGATTCGTGAGATTGTGTATTATTCAAAGTTAGGATTCTGGATTAGTTGCGTATTATAAATCAAAGTGAGGATTCGTGATGGGCTGTGCATTTATCAAAGTTATGGTTTCGGGGATAGTTACGTGCATTATCAAAGTGAGGATTCGTGATAGTTGTGTATTATTCAAGTTGGTGGTTTGCGAATCAGTTGTTGCTATTATTCAAAGTTATTGGTTTCGTTGAGAGTTACGTGCAGTTATTCAAAGTGAGGATTCGTGATAGTTTGTGTATTATTCAAAGTGAGGATTCGTGTATGGCTGTGCATTATTAGATAGTTAGGGTTCGGGATAATTTTTGTTATCTATTCAATAGTTAGGGTTCGTGATGGTTTGCATTATTCATAGTAAGGATTCGTGATATGTTGTTGGTATTATTCAAAGTTGAGGTTCTGGGCAAGTTGTGCATATTCAAAGTTATGGTCGGTGTAGAGTTCGTGCATATTTATCAAGTTGAGGATTCGTGATAGTTGGTGTTTATTTTTCAAAGTGAGGATCGTGGATAGTTGTGTGCATTTATTCAAATTAGGGTTCGGGATAATTGGTGTATTATTCAAAGTTAGGGGTTGCTGGATAGTTTGGTGTATTATTCAAGTGATGGATTCGTTGATGGCTGTGTATATTATCAAACGTTAGGGGTCGTGATATGTTGTGTATTATTCAAAGTTGGGATTCGTGATAGTCTGTGCATTATCAAAGTTAGTGGTTGGTGAATATATTGTGTAGTTCAGTTCAGTTGAAGTTGTGGTTGTCAAGGTGGGATTTTGGTGTGTGTATTATTCAAAGTGAGGATTCGGCTAGTGTGTGTATTATTCATATAGGAGGTTCTGATCGTTGTGTATTATTCAAAGTGAGGGTATTCGTGATCGCTTGTGTGCATATTCAAAGTTTTTGTTCGGATACGTGATGTTGTGCAATTTTATTCAATGTGAGGATTCGTGATATGTTACAATGCAATTCAAGGAGTTCGGATAGTTATGTATTCAGTAGTCTGAATAGTTTGTGTATTATTCAAAGTGAGGAATCGTGATGGCTTGTGCTATTATTTCAGAAGTTAGGTTCGTGATAGTTGTGTATATTCAAGTGAGGATTCGTGATAGTTGTGCATTATGTCAAAGTTAGGGTTCGGGATATTGTATTATCAAAGTTGGGGTTCGGGATAGTTACGCTGCATTATATCAAAGTTAGGTTCGGGATACGTTGTGTATTATTTCAAGTGAGGAATTGTAACGGTTGTGCATATTCAAAGTTAGGGGTTTCGTGATATGTTACAGTGCATTATTCAAAGTTATGGAGTTTGTGATAGTTGATGTATTATATTTCAAAGTTGAGGATTTTGTGATGGTTTGTGTTATTATTCAATTAGTGGGGTCGGAGAGTTATGTGGTCATTATTCAAAGTTGGGGATTCGGGATAGTTACGTGCATTATTTCAAGTAGGGGTGGTCGTGGATAGTTGTGTATTTATTCAAAGTTAGTGATTATTCGTTGAGATGTTGTTGCATATTCAACAGTTAGGATTCGGATAGTGTGTGTATTATTCTAAAGTTTGGGGTTCGGGATAGTTGTGTATATATTCAATTTAGTTGATTTCGTGTGAGAGTTGTGTATTATTCAAATTAGATTCGTGAGGTTTGATGTATGTATTCAATAGATGTTGGGGTTTTCGGGATAGTACGGGCAATTATTTCAAGTTTGGGTGTTTTCGGGATATGTTTACGTGCATTATTCAAATTAGGTATGTCGTGATAGTTGTGTGTTATTCAAAGTGGGGTCGGGATAGTTATTCCTGCATTATTCAAAGTTAGGATTCGTGAGTTGTTGGTGATTATTCATAGTATTGGTTAGGGTTTAGTGTATAGTCAATAAGTTCGCGTGTTGGGTGCATTTTGTATGTATTCAAATGTAGTTGTTTCGGGTAGTTGTAGATTCAGTTTGATGTAGAGTGTGTATTCATAGTTAGGATTCTGGATAGTTGCGTATTAAAATTCAAAGTTGAGATTCGTGAGGCCTGTGCATTATTCTATATAGTTATTGGTTCGGGATAGTTACGTGTCATTATTCAAAGTGAGGAGTTCGTGATAGTTGTGTATATTCAAAGTCTGGGGTTTTGCGGACTAGTTGTGCATTATTCAATAGTGTAATGGTTTCGGAGAGTTACGTGCATTATTCAAAGTGAGATTCGTGAGTAGTTGTGTTGTTTATTCAAGTGGGGATTCGTGAATGGCCTTGATGCATTATTCAAAGTTAGGGTTCGGATAATTGTGTATTATTCAAAGTAGTGGTTCGTGATTGGTTTGTGCATTATTGCAAGTAAGGATCGTGATAGTTGTGGTATATCATCATTAGTTGAGCGTCGTGGGATATGTTGCATTATTCAAAGTTATGTGTTCGGAGAGTTACGTGCAGTTATTCAAAGGAGGATTTCGTGATAGTTTGTATTTGATTCAATAGTGAGGATTCGTTGATAGTTGTGTGCATTATTCAAAGTTAGGGTTTCGGGCATATTATTGTGTATTATTTCCAAAGTAGGGTTCTGGGATACGTTGTGTATTTATCTCAAAGTGAGATTCGTGATGGCTGTGTATTATTTCAAAGTTTTAGGTTCGTGATAGTGTGTGTATATTCAAGTGAGGATTCGTGATATTGTGATTTATTATTCAAGTTAGGGTTCGGGATAATTGTGTATTATTCAATAGTTTAGGGTTCTGGATAGTTGTGTTATTATTCAATATGTGAGGTATTCGTGATGCTTGTTTAATTTTCAAAGTTAGGGTTCGGTGATAGTTGTGTATAATTCAAAGTGAGGTGTCGGGTGATCGTTGTGTAGTTATTCAAAGTGTAGCGATTCGTGATGGCTGAGTGGCTATTATTCAAGTTTATGGTCGGACTACGTTAGGCATATTCAAAGTGAGGATTCGTGATAGTTTACATGCATTAATTCAAGTAAAGGATCGTATAGTTGTGATCTTATTCAAAGTGAGGAATCGTGATGGTTGTGCATTATTCTAAAGTTAGGGTTCGTGATAGTGTGTATTATTCAAAGTAGAGGATTCGTGATAGTTGTGGCATGTAATTCAAAGTTAGGTTCGGATATATGTGTATATTCAGAAGTTGGGGTTCGGGATATTACGTGCCATTATTCAAGTTTAGGATTCGGGATATGTTGTGTATTATTTCAAAGTTGAGGAATCGTAACAAGGTTGTGCGATTATTCAAGTTAGGGGTTCGTGATAGTTACGTGCATTATTCCAAGTTAGATTTTTTTTTGTTTTGATTTAGTTGGTATTATCAAAGCTGAGGATTTGTGATGGTTGTGTATTTATTCAAAGTTGGGTTCGGGGAGAGTTACGTCACTGTATTCAAAGTGTGGGGTTCGTGATGGTTACGTTGCATAGTTCAAGTTGGGGTTCGGGATAGTTGTGTATTATTCAAAGTTGGAATTTCGTGAGAGGTTTTGTGCATTATTCAAGTTTTTAGGATTCTGATAGTTGTGTATGTATTTGGAAAGTTGGGGTTCGATTCAGGGTCGTGTATTATTCAATGATGTTAGGGATCATTTCGTGAGAGTTATGTATTGATTCAAAGTTAGGATTCGGTGCGATGTTGGCCTGTTTACTTCAAGTTTTGGGGTTCGGATTAGGGTTACGTGCATTATTCAAAGTCTGTCGGGGTTCGGAGAGATAGTTTACGTCGCATTTATTCTGGCAAAGTTAGATTCGTTAGATAGTTGTTGTATTATTAAAAGTTAGGGTTCTGGATAGTGTGTGTATATTTCAAGAAGTGGAGGATTTGCTGATGGGATGTCAGTTGTTATTATTTATCAAATTATTTGCTTGGTTTCGGTGTCTGATAGTCTACGTGCATTTATTTACAAAGTGTTCGAGAGCGTGCATTATTCAGCTTGGTAGTTACGGTGATATCAAGGTTTGTTGTGTAGTTGGTATATATTCTAAAGTTAGGATCGTGAGAGTGTGGCAATATTCAATAGTTATGGGATTCGTGGATATGTTGTGTATTATTTCCAAAGTAGGGTTCTGGATAGTTGTGTATTATTGGAAAGGTTAGGGTTCGTGATGGTATTGCTTTATTCACAGTAAGGATATCGTGATAGTTGTGTAGCAATATTCAAAGTTAGGATTCGTGATAGATTGTGCATTAATTCAAAGTTAGGGTTCGGGATAGTTTGTTATTATTCAAAATGAGGATTCGTGATAGTTGCTGTATGTATTCAAAGTTAGGGTTCTGAGTTGTGCATTATGTCAAAGTTAGAGATTCGTGATAGTTGTGCACTTAATTCCAAAGTAGGATTCGTGATAGTTGTGCATTATTCAAGTTAGGGTCGTGATAGTTTGTGTATTATTCAAAGGAGGATTCGTGATGGCTGTGCACTTATTTCAAGTTTAGGGTTCGGGATAATTGTGTATTATTCAAAGTTAGGGGATCGTGATGGTTGTGCATTATTATCAACAGTTAGGATTCGTGATAGATTGTGTATTATAAGAGTTGAGGTTCGGGATAGTTGTGTTATTATTCAAAGTTGCTGTCGGCGTGATAGTTGGTGTATTTATTCATGTTGGGGTCGGATAGTTGTTGTAATTATTCCAAAGTTAGGGTTCAGGATAAATTGTGTATTTTTCAAAGTTAGGTTCGTGATGGTGTGCATCTATTCAAAGCTGAAGGGAATCGTGATGGTTTGTGCATTATTCATAAGTTAGGGTTCGGGATATTGTTGTGTATTATTCATAGTTTAAGGTTCGGGGATAATATTGTGTATTATTTCAAAAGTTGGGGTTCGGGATAGATTACGTGCATTATTCAAAGTTAGATTCGTGATAGTTGCGTATTATTCATTGTTAGGTTCGGAAGATAGTTGTGTATTTTCAAGTTGGGGTTTCTGGATAGTTACGTGCATTATTCAAAGTTTGGGGTTGCGGGATAGTTGTTGTATTATTCAATGTGAGGATTCGTTGAGAGTTGTGTATTATTCAAAGTAGGGTTCGTGATGGTTGTGTATTATTCAAAGATGGGTTCTTGGATAGTTCGTGCCATTATTCAAAGTTGGGGTTCGGGATAGTTGTGTATTATTCAAAGTGAGGATTCGTGAAGTTGCGATTATTCAAAGTGAGTGTTCGTGATGGTTGTGTATTATTCAAAGTTGGGTTCTGGAAGTTAGTGAACATTATTCAAAGTTGTGGGTCGTGCGATAGTTGTGTATTATTGCAAAGTGAGGATTCGTGATAGTTGTGCATTATTGCACAGTTTAAAGTTCGTGATAGTTGTGTATATTTCAAAGTGAGGATTCGTGATAGTTTGTGCTTATTCAAAGTTAGGTTGGGATAGTTACGTGCATTATTCAAAGTTGGGGTTCGGGATGTTGTCTATTATTCAAAGTTGAGGATTCGTGATAGTTGTGCATTATTCAAAGTTGGGGTTCGGCTGATACATTAGTGATTATTCAAAGTAGGATTCGTGATAGTTGTGTATTATTCAAGTTTAGGGTTTGGGATAGTTGTTTATATTCAAAGTTAGGGATTCGTGATAGTTGTGCATTATTCAGAGTTAGGATTCGTGGATAGTTGTGTATTATTCAAAGTTGGGTTCGGGATAGTTACGTGCATTATTCAAGTTAGGATTCGTGATAGTTGTGTATTATTCAAAGTTAGGGTTCGGGATAATTGTGTATTATTCAAAGTTGGGGTTCGGGATAGTTAGTTGGCATTATTCAAAGTTAGGATTCGTGCATAGTTGTGTATTATTCAAAGTTAGGGTTCGGGATAATTGTGTATTATTCAAATTAGGAATTGTGTGATATTGTGTATTATTCAAAAGTTCGGTTCGGGATAGTTGTTGTATTATTAAAAGTTTGGGTTGCGGGGGAAGTTTAGTGCATATTCAAAGTTAGGTTCGGGATAGTTGTGCATTATTCAATGTTGGGCGTTTCGGGGTAATATTAGGTATTATCAAAGTTTGGGGTTCGGGATAATTGTGCATTATTCCAAGTTAGGTTCGGGATAGTTTGTATTATTCAAAGTTGGGGTTTCGGGATAGTTGTGTATTATTAAAATTTAGGGTCGATAGTTGTGTATTATTCAGAAGTTGGGTTCGGGATAGTTACGTGCATTATTCAAAAGTTTGGTGCGGGATATGTGTATTATTTAAGTTAGGGTTCAGGAATAGTGTGTATTATTTAAAGTTAGGGTTCGGATAGTTGGTGTATTGTTATTCAAATTGATTGAGGTTCGCGTGATAGTGTGTGATATATTCAAAGTTGGGGTTCGGGATAGTGGATGTATTATTTGTAAGGTTAGCGTTCGCGGATAGTTGTGAATTATTCAAGATTAGGGTTCGGGATAGTTAACGTGCATTATTCAAAGTTTGGGTCGGTATAGTTGTGTATTTATTTAAAATTAGGAGGCCGGGATAGTTGTGTATTATTCACAGTGGGTTCGGGATAGTTGTGTATTATTCAAAGTTTGGGTTCAGGATAGTTGTTGTTTATTTTAAAGTTAAGGTTTCGGGATAGTTGCTGTATTATTCAAAGTTAGGGTTCGGATAGTTGTGTATATTTCAAATTTGGGGTTCGGGATAGTTGTGTATTATTTCAAGTTAGGGGTTCAGGGATAATTGTGTATTATTCAAAGGTTAGGGTGTTCGCTGATGGTTGTGCATTATTCAAAGTGAGGAATCGTGCATGGTTGTGCATTATTCAAAGTTAGGGTTCGGATAGTTGTGTATTATTCATCGTTTAGGGTCTGGTGATAAATTGTGTAGTTATTCAAAGTTGGGGTTCGGGATAGTTACGTGCATTATTCCCTTTCCAAAGTTTTTAGTTAGGATTCCTGATAGTTGCGTATTTATTCATGTCTAGGGTTCGGGATAGTTTTGTGTATTATTCCAAAGTTGGGGTTCTGGATATTGTTACGCTGCATTATTTCAAAGTTGGGTGTGTCGGATAGTTTGTGTATTATTCTAAAGTGAGGATTCGTGAGGAGTTGTGTTATATTCAAAGTTAGGTTCGTGATGGTTGTGGTATTATTCAAATTGGGGTTCTGGTATACGTGCATTATTTCAAATAGTTGGGGTCGGCGAGATAGTTGTGTATTATTCAAAGTGAGGATTCGTGGGAGTTCGGTTGGTATGTATTCAAAAGTGAGGATATCGTGCATGGTTGTTGTATTATTTCAAGATTGGGGTTTTCTGGATAGTTACGTGCATTATCAAAGTTGGGGTTCTGGATAGTTGTGTATTATTTCAAAGTGAGGATTCGTGTTAGTTGTGCATTATCACAGTTAAAGTTCGTGATAGTTGGTATTATTCAAAGTGAGGATTCGTGATAGTTTGTGCAATTATTCAAATGTTAGGGTTCGGGATAGGTTACGCTGCATTATTCAAAGTTGGGGTTCGGGATAGTTGTGTATTATTCAAAGTGAGGAGTTCGTGATAGTTGTGGCATTATTCAAATTGGGGTTCGGGATAATTCGTGCATTATTCAAGTTAGGATTCGTGATAGTTGTGTATTATTCAAAGTTAGGGTTTGGGATAGTTGTTTATTATTCAAAGTTAGGATTCGTGATAGTTGTGCATTATTCAGAGTTAGGATTCGGGATAGTTGTGTATTTATTACAATTAGTGGTTCGACTGAATAGTTTGGTATGTAATACTATTTACAAAGATATCAGGGTCTCGAGCAGACAGATATCGTAGTAAATTATTCAAGTTAGGAGTTCGGCCACGATAGTTGTGTCATCTATTTCAAAGTTAGCGCCGTTCGAGATACCACCATTGTGTATTATTCAAAGTTAGGGTTCGGGATAATTGTGTATTATTCAAAGTTAGGATTCGTGATAGTTGTGTATTATTCAAAGTTCGGGTTCGGGATAGTTGTGTATTATTAAAAGTTGGGGTTCGGGATAGTTACGTGCATTATTCAAAGTTAGGGTTCGGGATAGTTGTGCATTATTCAAAGTTGGGGTTCGGGATAATTAGGTATTATTCAAAGTTGGGGTTCGGGATAATTGTGCATTATTCAAAGTTAGGGTTCGGGATAGTTGTGTATTAT
>CM068953.1:139919571-139931368 GCA_035128595.1 Eptatretus atami | reverse complement strand
AGGATTCGGGATAGTTGTGTATTATTCACAGTTGGGGTTCGGGATAGTTGTGTATTATTCAAAGTTTGGGTTCAGGATAGTTGTGTATTATTTAAAGTTAAGGTTCGGGATAGTTGTGTATTATTCAAAGTTAGGGTTCGGGATAGTTGTGTATTATTCAAACCTGCAGGTTACATAATTACTTTGATTGGTGTTATTGTCTTATTCCTTCTGTATGACTGTTCCCCTTCCACCACAGTCGTACATCAACCTTTCACCTGTCATCCTACTTTTTCAGAGACTGCATAAAACTCTTCAGTTGAGCCATTCAATGAACTATTAGTCTGGTTGTCCTGTCTGTGAGCAAGATATCCTCAAAAAATCTATGATGGATTTGGCCGAAATCTTGCTGGACAGGGTTGGGTTGGTGTGACACAAACGAATTTTTTAAAGATTTTGGTAAGATCCGGACTGGATCGCGATCCGAAGAATTATTTTGAAGTGATTCTTCACCATTGACATTTGGGCAAAACATGAAATATAGCAATGATGTCAAAAGGTTATTGGACAGATTCGGCAAAAAAAAAACTCTGGTGGCAGTTGGGATATGTGACAAGATTAATTCTTCGATTTTGGTGAAGATCTGATCCGGAGACTGAATTATTTCCAATTTCTTTCAGGGTTCTTCAGCATTGAGTGATGAGGCCAAAAACGATTTACAGCAATGATACATCAAAAAGTTGTGGACGGATTAGAAAAACATTGGTGGATGAGTTGGTCAGGTGGACAACAACACGCCGATTTGATGGTTGTTTAGGTCCCGGACTTCAGAATCCACACCTATCATGGGCAACATAAATGTAACTGCTGTTCCGCCTGGTGGAGGTATGCTGGCCCTTCGAGTGCCTTCTAAATTTTTAAAAGGGTGTTTTTGAAGGCACAGTTAATGTCTGCTTTGACTGAAATGTTACAGAGCACTCAATTGCGGATGATGGCAACAAGCCACATACGTGGCACTCGTAGCGGTCAACACTAAAGCAACGTTCATACGAGCATACCAAGGATGGAACTATAAACCTGATTGCCCATGGATGAAGATTCAAATAAACTGCACACATCACACTCACATAAGAACATGAAGTGCACAGCACTTACACAGAAATATCAGCATTGACATTGAAGTGTATTGAGCCTGATTGCTAATCACTGTTCTGATTAAGGATTGCTTCCCACCCAGCAATGCTTATATATTCAGCAAGACCACTGGAATAATTTGCTAAACGTGTACCATTTTAAAAGATTTTAATTTCCCCTAGAAGGTAAATATCGAGGCGACAGACTGTGCCCCCCCCCTCCCCAGATAAATTCATGCCTAAGATAAATTTCCTTAAGGCTAATTCACAATGTTATCATGTCGATGGCCAGGTAGTGTGATAATAAGAAATTGCAGTCCTTTGGAATATAATTCTTAACTTTCCCAAGGGCGCTGTGCGCAGCTGTTCTGTTTATCGTGGCTCTGCTTCATTGAACGATAAGTTGCATTAGTTTCGTAATTTCACTCTCTAACTGTTGCACCCTGGATAAGGTGAACGTTTCGGACTTTCTCGTTAACTTTTTTTCGATCTAATAATGCCTTGAAAACTTAAAAGCAAGAGAGGCAAGGAAAACGAAAAAGGCAAACTAAAATTGCTTGATCATATTATATCACCGAAGAGAAGGCACAAAATGAATGTGAAAAGAAAGTCTCATTAATGTGAAAAAGATAGTCTCCAACAAGGCAAAACATGAATCCAGGATATCACAAAGAGGACATCGTGATGAAGGGGATGGGGGAGAGGTAAAGGGGCCGGAGTGAACAGAAATGAATTCACGGTTGGGGATGGCATGGCTTAGGATGGCAGCTGGCTCGCCCTGGGATTTGGAACCTGAGTTTTTTCCAGCTCAGATATGAGGTTAAATATTCCCCACATTTTCTTCGAAGATGAAGAATCTCTAAACAAATGTGCCATTTGGTCACGACGCACACCAATCAACGTTTGGACGTGCTTTTGATTTCACAAAGGGTTTGAATTTATAGCTTTGTTTAGGAGCGATGAATTTGTTCAGCTTGCTTATTCACCAGCAGCCGTGCATGTCAAAACAAAACAAAGGCAAAGCTTCCCACGGCCAATAGCCTGGAAAGCAGCGCTCCTCAAATTGAATAGGTGCTGTAGTATCAATTAGCAAACACAAAAAAAATCTCACAAGAGAGAATGTTACGGAAGAGATCCACACTCATAACTTTTCTCAATGCTTCAACTCTGAAATGCTTATACGGAAAGGAATGCTGATTTGCATCTAAAAGTTGGTCAACCTGCAAGAAGTCCCAAGGGCTTTTTGGGGGCCCAAGAGCATTCTTCGAGCACAGGAGATGTCACCATGGATGGTCTCCCAGAGACAAATGGCTGAGTCTTTGGGAGAAATTCCGAACAATAGCTCCTGCCTAACAATTAACTGACAATTAGAGGCGTAGACATGACTGAGGCTCCAAGCATTGCTGGTACCAGATGCACTGACGACAATGTATGAAAACGCCGATGGACGCAAGTGATGGCAAAATCCGAACAAACCCAACACAGTCATGTTGCACATGTACGTCCTTCGCATCTCTCGCCACTGGTTGAGTGCGGCCCACGTAATACTTCAGGATTGAGAAAGTTTGTTTGGCATTGCACATACCTTGATTAGATGCAACATTTAGTGCAATCATTCTGCTATATTCCTTTAAACTATCTGCAATTTATCAGAAAGTATACTTTGCCCAACCAAGGCATTAAACAGCGTTGGAAATGCATTGAGCGGAAGATTATAACAATTCCATTTTCAACTACAGAGAGCAGATTCTATTATAGTGTTGTTCAATGTTTGAGTTTCTTTGGAATTCAGGATTTATCATTGCATTAACCCCTTCTAATGCTGTGTTTTCTCTGCCAATAGCTTCCCGAGAATATGTTCGATGAATGCAACTTTCTAATTGTTGCTTATCTTAATTGTGGGGCAAAGGAAAAGATAAAAGTATATTAAGCTTTTAGCAATGCCATAATTTCCAACAGTCCCAAACTCTCTTGGACACACAAGGGAGAGCGATGGTTAGCAGCAAAAAAGAACATTTGCAAACCATTCTCCGGTGCGGTGATTTTTATCACTGATCTGCGAGGCAGTGGTGATATCCGTCAGAAGAGTAAAGGCCCCCAGGTTGAATCGGCTATAACACTGAAGACGGTAAAATTGGGCTGCGTTTTAACCAAGCATGTGGACGAGAATTGAGGGAGGGGGGGTTGGGGTGGGAAAGGGAGGATGGACAAATTCGTACTTGTTGGAGATACTGTATTACATGTTCTGCCTTGAACAAGATTGCATTTAACAAATTTGCAATGTTTTGGGAGCATTTTACAAACAAGCGCTGACTTGCCTATAGTCATCCTCTCAGACTCCATCATGTGTTCCGCCTCCTGTTATCCTAACTATAATGGCTCTCCCGCATAACAGGTGACAGGGTCAATTGTCTGGGAATGTGTGTCCGCATTCCCAGGCCTGGCTGGTTGCTATGGTTGTAAATTCCATGTCTATGACAAGACTGTATAGGGAGAGGAGAATAAAGAAGGGGGTTGGTTGGGACAAGACGAAGGAAATAAGATCCAGAATGGTGGTGATGGTGTGAGGATCGTTTTTCATATCCTCGAGATAATTTTGTTTGTTTCTTTTTCAAATTGTGTTGAGAATATATTATTTATATAGTATATATATATAATTATATATTATAGATAGATAATAGATGATATATATATATATATATTATATATATATATATATTAATGAAACTGATGGGATATACTGCAATGGTGCTTCAGCAATATAATGTCTACTGCTATTGGCAACCAGTCAGTGTTAAATACATATTCTACTTGAGCTCATCTTTGTGCTCATATGATTACTGTGAAAACTTTAGGTACAATATCGTGAAATGGGGAAAGCAAGGGATGTAATCGATTTCTCAATGTGTCAAATACCCAAGAATTTTTGTGGCAACTATCATGCAGAAATTCTTGCTGCATTGTCCATGGGATCATGTCGGTTCACTTAATCACTCACAGTTTGGGGCTGGCCAGGACAGCCTAGAAGTACATTAATCACCTATGAGCCGTCGGCTTGGTTTCCCAACTTCGGCCCGCTAAACTGTCACTGGGTGTTTTGCAGGCAGGGCGAGGAATAGTGTGTGTGGCGTCCCTCTGATGGATGGCAAATGGGGCAATCTATCTCCCTAGCTTTGGGTGCAGCTGGAGGTTAAGATCCCAACGCAGCCTTCCGCAAAGTAGGCGAGTATAACGCGTCAACCCACTGAAATTATTAATTCTGCTCTAATCTACATGCAAAGGGACCACTGCATTAGCGACATCAGCAACGCTCCAGCAATGCCACAACCCATTGTAGTTCAGTGCTGTAACAACAAAATAAAGATCACTCATAGTTTATATTATTTGGGGTACAGTAGAGTCAGAGGACAATTTCATCTCAACTAGGAGGGCACTCGGTAAGAGCACATAACCTCGCCACGGTAATGCCTGATCCCAAGAACATAATGGGCCCAATAAATTTTTGAAATATGTGCTATATATTGTTTTTTGGCCTCTCTATCAATGGTGAAGAATCACTATAAAAATTAAATAATTCTCCGGATCCGGCATCGATCCAGATCTCACCAATCGAATCAGTTCGGCTTGTCACATCACACACAACCTGTCCACTAAATTCATCCCGGATCCCGTCCAAAAACTTTTTGAGATATCTGTACACAAACGGACAAAGAGAGAACAGACAAACAGACAGAAAGGGGTGAAAAAGATACCTCGTTCAACCTTTGGGCCGGAGGTAATGCATGAGTTTCGACAAAAAGCCAACTTGCATAAACTACTGTAAAAATATTGCGGAGCAAAATATTTCCATGAAAGATGGGTGTCCGGTTCAAAAGCCAACTGCTCAAGCAATGTAATTTTTTGTTGTGGCAACGTAATTAAATACATTTAATTTTATCAATATGAAATAGAACATTACAGAATTTAAAGCTCAAAATGATTACAGGACTTCATGGACAGCACTGCTGTGTCTAAGAAACAGAAATGCACAATGTTTGTCAAAGACTGGTTCTTGATACCCTTCAATGAATCACACATAACCTATTAGACCTGTATCACTCATGTTCTTATGAACCAGTGGCACCTGATTGAAGTAGTAGTTTGAGAAGTTGCAGTAAATGAGTTTTTCTAACTCAATAAGATTTGTGATGTCACCAAGAGTGGCCATCCTGATGTTGACCGGTAATGGAGTGGAATAAGAACAGGGATTTTTTGCAAGGCATTGATCCTAGGAATTCTTTTTTTAATGTGATTTTTTTTTCTACATTAATACTGAGTTTAATATTTCCTTAAATACAAGGATGCATGTTTATTTGGGCCCGTTTCTTTTAAGTATGCAAATGGCAGAGATTTTGTACCCCATGCCTACCCTCCCTCGAACGTTCCTAACAATATTTCCCGCCCCCCCCCATCGGCCCTCCTCATCCTTCTCTCTCAACTCAGCTCCTTTTTTCCTTTTCTTTACAAACTCTTCTCTCTTTTTTCTTCCTCATCCCTTCTTTCATTTCTCACAATATTTTATTTTAATTTTCGTAAATTTAACCCAAATCCACAATAACACCTTTTACTCTGAGTCCCAATGACATAGCCAATTTTATCTCAAGCACTACACACTTTGGAAAGATCTGATGAAGACTAGATAAGCATTGGGTTGTGAAATGAGACTTGATGCACCCTTCTGTTTATGAAATGGTGGATTATAAAGCAGTTTGATGGTTTATCTTCTGTTTCACTGCGTTGAGTTTTATCCAACAACACCTGTATCTCACACAACTGAAATTGCACGACATTACTTCCAACCCTCTCCTGACAAAAGAAAAAAAATGAAACTGCAACGGAATGAAAGAACAATGAACACATATCTGAACAATTTCAAGTCTGATGAAGCCTTTATGCCATAATGAGTATATATTTGAACAAGCCAATGTCGAAGCCTTTTTTAAGCCATTCCATGTAATGGTACTGTTAGACGCATGGTTCTTCGCAACATGCAGACACCATCTTGGAAATGAGTCAAACGGAACTTGGGAAACAATATGGGAGAAATACTTGGTGTCAAAGAGGATCACGTAATAGAAGTCATTTACACATGTTCTTGGCAAAGGTATTATGATGGGGTGGCTTTTGCCATTGCGCTCCAGCAGGTTCGTTAGGCAAGAATTTGAATTTGGTTTCGTGTCGCTGATAGCAAGAAATCTCTCCTACTCTTCACGGACAAATATAATGCTGATGTTATAACATCCACCATGCCAGTGCTGACAGCTGGCTGAACATCCTTCACAATAGATGGCATGACACCAGGAATGAGACAGTTTTACTAGCTTGTGTCAAGACCTGAAAACCTACCCAATAGAGCTCAGAAATGTGCATACCTCTTAGCTATCCTGTCACTCGTGCAAAGAAAATAACACATCGTTCTTTCTTTCTTTCTTTTTAACTGCGTGTAAAGTGAATTGTGATATTGCTTTAAGTTTTCCAGTTTGTAGGTGCTCTCATTATTCCATTTTAAACTCTCTCTAAAAAGACAAGGTCTATGATGAAGTGAGATACTATTGTATCAGGAATGGCTAGTTTGTACACTGCTGAGCTGCAGTTGGCCTGTCGTGCTGGATTCAATGAACCTGGAGTTAACTCAATTAAGTGTTCTACCTAACACATACCGTTCTGTGGAAGAAGGGGCTTAAGCGAATGACTCAACTTATGTTGGGATGTTAACATCAAACATACATGTTTGGCATAGCATTCCAGATCTTTTGTGATGAAAATTGAAGCCATGCATGCCTTAGGGTCATCTACTTACTTTTAAAATTGAACTCATGGGATTGGCCGTCTAGCCTTTTAAGAGCTCACACGTATACATTACTTCGGGAATAAAATATTCTGAGATACAAAGATAATAACCACAATGGTTACTGATAATATTTTATGAGCTGTTCCATGAATCTCCACTTTAGCAAAATGATTAACTGGTTGCCGCATTCATATCGGCACTGAAGGCCTACCAAGTGGGGTATCTATAGCAGGGATTGTCCTATGGAGTGAATATGTTGGTATTTTTGGTAAGCAAATCAAAGGCTGACACTACTGTGAAAAAAGCCCCATCATCGGAAAAGAAGTTCCCCATCCCTGAAGGAGTAAACAACAAAATTAACTAGAAGGGCACTCGGTAAAGCACATACCTCTGCCACAAACACATGCGTGATCCAGCAGAAACATTCGGGCCAATCACATTTTTAGATATTGTGCGCTTAATCCTTATTGGCCCCATCTCTCAATGGATGAAGAATCACTTTAAAAATTTAAATAACTTCTCGGGTCTGATCCAGATTCCAATCTTCACCAAGAATTATTAAATTCGTCCGTTTGTCACACAACTCAAACCTGGCTCACCAAGTTTCCGTCCGAATCCGTCCACAAACTTTTGCGAGATAGGTGCTATAGATATCATTTTTTGCCCATCCTCAATGGTGAAGATCACTGAAAAAAATGATTGTAATCTGGATCTGAAATCTATCACCAAAATCGAAATCAGTGTAGTCCTTGTCACATCCCGAACCTGCCCAACGCAAATTTTCATCTGAATCCATCCACTAACATTTTGAGATTATGCTGCACACAGACAAACAACAGATGGGGGTGAAACATAATCCTCACTCCACCTTCAGTGACAGACCGTAATAGCTTGAAAATGGGAAAGGGATTTCTATATTTGTCTCATTCTGGAAATTCTTTTATATGTGTGATTTGTCTTTCTAAAAAGCAATGTTTTGCAAACGAAATAAGTAATTGGCATGAAATATTGTGTCATCCTGGGTAGTTAAATGAGGACGTTTCTTGATTACATGTTGACTTAGACGTATACAGGCATCGATGTGACGACGGCTCAAAGTTTTCAAGAACCAAAAATGAAGCAAGCAAGTTTTAAGAAAACTAGACACGATTATCCGACCTATGCTTGTGCCATGCATTAATTGCATGGAAATGCTGCATGTAGACAATGTACAAGCATTGTCCAGAAGTGAACGTATTTCTACACACAGTTTACGAGCTTTCAAGGATGTTACTAAGGATATTGACAATGCAGGAAATGTATGAAAATAATTGTAGTTTGGTTGTAAGAAAAAGCACAAGACAGGCTGGACTCCCTGTCCCTTGCTCTCTCTCTCCTCTCTCTCACAGTATCATACCTGGTGATAAAAAGACCAAATTGTCAAAAGTTTCAGTTTAAAATTACTTCACAAACAAAAAGTACAATATATCTCCTTCTGAAAAGTATAAGGAATGCCCAAAATCATAATGCTTTCAACTTAGAAGTAAAATGCAAAGTGACATATTAATCTTGCTTCCTGTGTAAACATTGTGACAATACAACAACCTTCAATGAATGTTTTCACCAAAGTCAGTGGAACACAGTTGAAGGAAAAGCTTAAAAATTGGGAAATAGTCTGCTACACTTGAAGGCATTCATGTTTTTCTATTGTCACATTGCTAATGCAGCCGTGGCAATATAATTCTTCTTGGATCTTTACGCATCAATAAAGAATCTCCAATGAAGATGGATTGCAATGCGGCTTCTGATTTAAAAAAAAAAAAAAATGGCTATTGCGAGCTGGGAGACATCAAGATGCTGTAACGTAGGCAAATTTGAATATTATGCGTCAAACTTTAGGCTAGTACTATACATCAAAAAAGGTTTACACTGTTTAGCATTCCCTAAGTCTGAAACCACAGGTCAGGATAGGGAGAATGCACATATATATTATAATATATATTATATATATAGTATATTATTATATATATATATATATATATAAATATTATATATATATATATATATATACCAAACACAATGTAATACGCAGTCGCGAATCGTTTACACATTGTTAAGCAACAATGACCGGTCTTCCCATCATCTCTGTGTCGCGTCACTGCGTTCGTCCAGTGGAGCACACACGGCTGCACTTATTTAGGAGTGCTTTCCAACGATTCTTGTGATTTGTTTCCAGTGTGGCGGGCCTCGCATCATCCATTGATGCATGAATTCAGTCTGGTTCATCAATCATCACCCGGAATGTACCGTAATTAATCTATAGTCAGTTAGTAGTCCAGTCAGTTTTTGTTCCGCCAAGTTTTGGCCGGATTGCGGTCAACTACAATTAGTGAGGATATCTGATGTCGCATGATGTTTGATTGTTAGTAATAGCATTGCAAGCATAGGATGTTTGGCAGAATCGATCATGAACTGTCACCAAGAAGAAGGACATTATTGACAAAAGCGTATAGTAGCGACGATAAGATATAAGTAATAATACATTATTTTTAGATACATTCGTTTACTATTACCATACATTTTTACATCTGAGTAATAAAGCGACACCGCTAACAATGTCTAAAATAATAATATAAAGCGACCGACAGAGTGTGAATGGTGTGTGTATAAAGTTGGACATTTAGACAACATGATTTCCCTAGGCACTCTTGTAGGGAGCATAGGTCTTCGAGTAGCCTAAAACGACCAAAACTGGATGAAAGAATCAAGGTTTATTTACAACTGCAATTAGAATCAAAGAAACTGGAACCCTCAATGGGCTGAATGAGCATGCCATTTGTGCAATATATGCCCTTCGGCAATCGATCTTCATGCAATCCAATTTCCACTGCAAGTGAAAATGTACTTTATTTAGTAAAACAGAAACGTGCATAAAAGTGTCACGTGAGAGATCTGATTTGTAAGATCATTCATCGCGGGAACAGAACATGAGCTTCAAGCACAGGATGTCATGCAAGTACACAATTTTCTGGATATGTTTCATCACAGTACAATATAACGGAAGGGCCAGTGCTGTGAGTTTCATATTGTTAATCGTGAATGGAGTAATAGACCAAAGGGTGTGGTGTGTGACTTACATGCATGTGTGTGTGTGGCGCGTGCGCTTGCACGCACACGCAACCTACGGTCCTGAAAGGGATCGAAAACAGTCCATGAAGAACAAAATTGGGCTTCGATGATTCTGGATGAGCTAATCGTTGGAAAGAGTGGTCAATTGATTTGCATTGTAACTGATGTTCTTCCTTTAGATAAAAGCTATTTTGAGTTTGGAAAGGAAAACAAAGTCAAGCTAATGACATACATGAGGATATATTAACGTCCACGTAGTCGTAATGCGCCTGGAATCATTCGGGCGAGCTGGTCTGTAGGGGCTTGATATGTCCCACGCTGAAGGGAGCGGCACACTTTGGTGGATGCAACATTCCTGACTGTGAAGCACTGAGTCAGTAAAGTTTATAGTTGCGGTCTGGGAATCGTTCCCAGTCAAGAGGGCTTCTAGGGTAAATGCGCATTACCAACACTCATGAAGTGTGAGTGTGAGTGTGTGTGTTTTTAATACGACATCTATCTGTCTCCCTTTAAGTGTAGTCCGATCGGGAATGGGGTCTCATACACAATCTCTTCAATACGAGACAGTGTCACAACCATCTGCAGGTCACCCCCTCGTCATGCACCAAGCTTAATCCTGTTTAACTCCATTAACTCTCTCCAAGCCTAATCCTTTCCCAAAGTTTGCAGTTTTTGCCTTACATTCTTTTCGAGAGTGAGGGTTTGTGGCTGTATCTATCTTGTTCACGTCTCTTGTGTCGCACATTCCTCCTCAACTCCCTCTTCTTGCTTTTTTTTTGCATAGACGTCATGTGATTGAGCGAGGCGCGTCGTGTAGAGCCTAACACACAACTGCACAGCAAGGGGGGCATGGAGACAAGAGCGGCGAGAGTGGGAAGGACAAAACAGTGGGGAACAGAGATATTAGGAGATCTGTGGAAGGGAGAGGGAATGGGGCAAGGGAACAGTGGATAACAGATGGACATTACAGAAACTTCTAGGAAGGAAAGCAGGGAATTTGAAGGAGTGGATGTTGGGGTGGATTATACGGGGGAAGAAAGGATCGAGGATTTTTGGATGGGGAAGATAAGAGGTGGTGGTGAACCTGTTTTAAGGCCTGGAGGAAGAATGGGATTGAAGAATAGAGTGGAGTTTATTCCAAAGATTGGGAAAAAGAGGAATAAAGAGTGAAGGTGAGTAGCGATTCGTGATTTTGGTAGTTTTACCAGAAGGAGGTTGTTGGCAGACGCTTGAGCGCCCTGCAAATTGGTGGGACATGTCGCAGACAGAAGGAGGGGGGGCGAGGCCTGAGAGGAGACGCAGAAGACAGAAAGACCACCAAACTGCTGCGGTGACAGAGTAGAGGCCCAAAGACAGCCTCTTCTCAGGAGATACCAATGAATCCTAATGCTTTGGTTTCCCACAGCATGAAGACCAAGAAGGTGGAGCAGGAGCACCAGCCCAGAGGGAGAGCAGTACTCCATCAGGCTGCGGACAAAAGTTTGTGTGTGGTAGAAGAGCTTCGGTGGATCGAGGAAGGACTTTTACACGTGGAGGATTCCCCATTCGGCGACTGGCTTTGGGAGGCAGGTTGGAAATGGGGTTTTCCGCAGGAAAGATCATGGCAGATAGTGAGACCCATAAGCTTGAATGAAAGGACTTCTTCTTCAAGTATTGTTGAGAAAGTAGCATGGGGGGGGTGTTCAAACATCTTTCGAGAGACAAAGCATGAAGTGTGAGATTTGTCAGGATTGAAAGATCATGTTTT
>CM068953.1:139901103-139911849 GCA_035128595.1 Eptatretus atami | reverse complement strand
TGAGGAGGGAGAGAGGTTTGAGAGTTCAGACTTAAGATGAGAAAGATGTTGTTTTCTGGCTCTCCTGAGGATAGATACACACTTGTTCCGAGCTTGATGGAAGGAACTGAGATTGTCCTCAGTTGGGTTTGCTTTCCATGAGGCAAAGGCAAGTTGTTTCAGGACAACTGCCTACTACAAGCTTCAGTGAACAAGGCGGGAGGAAGGGTAGGACAACTGAAGACGAGAGGGGATAAATCTGTTCATGAAGGAGAGCAAGTTTCTTTGAAAGAATTCCCAGGATGAGTTGATGTTTGAGAAAGTAGCGATAGGAGACCATTCTATAAGTTTGATGGCTGCTTGGAGACCCTGCAGTCGGCTTGAGTGAAATGCCAGACTCGAAATCGTGAGGTGGTTCTCTGGTAACAGACAGAGAGATGTCCACTTTGACAAGGATGTGGTCAGAAGCATCCGATTGGAGCGGAGGAGAGCAGCAGATATTTGTCAGGGAAATTTGTCAAAATCAGATCCAGAAGAGATGGAGTACCATTGGTTGAGATCCGGTCAGGAAGTTGACCGATTGAGTCAGTCCCAATGAGTCGCAGAAAGCTTTTGCTGACGGTGCCATGACAGGTGAGAGAGGTACCTACACCTAGCCAACTGGCATGATGACAATTTAAGTCGCCACATATGAGGAAGAGGAGAGTTTGGATGAGAAGATAGAAGTTGGTCCATGTTTTCGATAGTGAGGTGTAGATGGAGTCATCACTGTTTGGTGGACGTACAGTACACATATAAACATGAGGTGGAGTGGAGGGGAAGCCGAAGCCAGAGGTATTCCTGGGGGTGTGGGAGAGTGAGGGCAGTGCATGGAGAGTGAGGAATAGAGTCTTTGATGAAGAGAGCAACTCCTCCACCAGGGTGAGGCTCAGGTCTGTCATACCGGAGGAGGGAGTAACTAGGGAGAGATACTTGGGAGTCAGCCAAGTCTTGGGGGAGAAAGTTTCTGTTAGGCAGATTATGTCTGGTTTGTCAGTGGCAACCTGTATGGAAAGATCTGAAAGGTTGAGCGGAGGCCCGGACATTTGAGGTCCACACTTTTAATGAAGAGGGAGGGGAGGAGGCCTTGGGTGCAGGGGGTGGGGGGGGAGGGGGAGGTAGGGACAAGGGGTGAGGGGGGTAGGTAAGAGGGTTGTTGAAAGAGTGGGGGATTGCAGAATAGCTAGGGGAGGGCCGGATGAGGAGGAGAAAAGCTCTGTGGTACTGGGGTGAGGGGGACAAGAGAGGGGAAGAAGGCAGTTGAGGATTTGAGGAGGTGCAGTGAAGAGATGGAGGTGAGAGGGCAGTGGAAGGCGGCAGCTTTGTGGATGAGAGGGGGGGCAACTTTGAGAAGGATGAGTGAGGGGATGAATGGTGGGAGAAAGGTTAGGGGGAGTTTTTTAGAGAGGTGAGAAGGAGGCTTGGAGGGAAAGAGTGGGATGGTTTCTTTGAGAGTGATGGGTGAGAGGGTGAGTTGGCATTGAAGTTGGAAAAAAAGAATGGTTGATGGAAAGCGAACATTCATAGCAAACTGGGGTTTTTAAAAGTTTTAGGTCAGAGATGCGATTTAACACAATTCTTGATGGATGCAATAAGGGCGAATTCAGAGAATGGAGAGAAGAAGCGCTGTAACAGTTGGATTTTTAGGCAAGTTGTGAGAAAAGGTCGAATTGAGAGCAGTCTGTTTAAATAGAAGAAGAGTAATGCATTATGATACAGTAAAGAGTACCACACGTATGAAAGAGGAAGATGAAGCATTATAAGAGATCGTTTTTATTATTATTATTAATGTTGAGAGAGTTTTCAACAGATTAGTCATGGAAGTGTTGTAAAAAAATTGAGGAAGAAGAAGAAGAGGAAAAGAAGAAGAAGAGGTGATGAAGAAGAAGAAGAATCGAGTGAATAAGGAGAAAGGTAGCGTTATTTTTAAAAAAAATTAAGATAAGAAATAGAGTGATTAGTTGGGAGGGATGGGGATGTTAGGAAAGTGGGAAGATAGAAATTGAAGGTAATGGGGAAAAAAACAAAACACGATCGTACACCAAGGGGAACCGGTAGGCTCAAGCCTCAAGGGTAGGCCTCAAGCGTCTCTATCTGGTAAGACAAAGTCGACAAAATCTCACAAAATAGCACGATTTTTGAAACAAAACCGAGCTAGGAACACACAGTAACATGTAACAGTTGACTCTATACCAAGGAAACATTATTAAACCCTTTCTAAAACAAAAATTGTGAAAATGTCAACTCAGGTAAACTTGTGTTATATTAAACATAGCAATATTATACAGTCTGAAATAATCTAACGGCTTATTTCTTCACCTCCATTAATTGAACTGCAGCAACAGCTATTCCTCATGTCTTGCACGTTTTTTGGTCTACAGTTTTGAAGCTTGTGGAGGAGATAGAACACAGGAAGGATGTGAATGAAAGAGAACAAAAATAATATTGGAAAGATAAAGGGGAGAGTGCTGTACATCAACAGCAGATTTGAGAGACAAAATAGAGGGAGACTTTGAGAAATGGCTTGATTTCTGATCATCTGTTTGGTTTCAGACCAGGTCACTCTACGTTGGACCTGCTGCTTTTGCTCTCCCAACAATGGATGGAGGTACTCAATGCCGGACATGAAATCAGCGCCATATCCCTTTACATATTGCGTGCTTTTGACATGGTCTGGCACCCTGACCTGCTCACCAAACTCTCTTCCTGTGGTATCCAAGGCCTTCTCAACTCAATGGCTCGCAGACTTCATCTCCTGTCACAGCCACGTTTGGCCCCAAATGGAGTTTTCTCATCCCCTCTTCCTGTCCAGGCTGGAGTTCCTCAAGGCAGCGTTCTGGGCCCTGTTCTTTTTCTGGTTTTCATCATTGATCTCTCACTGTCTGGAAAATCCTCTTTATCTCTTTGCTGATGACTCCACCATCTGTCGTACCATCTGTCGTCCCTCAGACCGGCAAGCCGCAACTTCTTCGCTCTATGCAGATCTGGATAAAATCAGAAACTGCTCCAACACGTGAAACATGTCTTTCAATCCTGACAAATCTCACACTCTCACTTTGTCTCTCCGAAAGGATTGTTTGGAACACCCCCCCCCCATGTACTTTCTCAACAATACTTGAAAAGAAGTCCTTTCATTCAAGCTTATGGGTCTCACTATCTGCCATGATCTTTCCTGGGAAAACCACATTTCCAACCTGGCCTCCAAAGCCAGTCGCCGAATGGGGAATCCTCCATCGTGAAAAGTCCTTCCTCGATCCACCCGAGCTCTTGACCACACACAAAACTTTTGTCCGCAGCCTGATGGAGTACTGCTCTCCCCTCTGGGCTGGTGCTCCTGCCTCTCACCTTTCTTGGCTTCATGCTGTGGAAACCAAAGCATTTAGGATCATTGGTATCTCCTGAGATGAGGCTGTCTTTGGGCCTCTTACTCTGTCACCGCAGGCAGTTTGGTGGTCTTTCTGTCTTCTGCCGTCTCCTCTCAGGCCTCGCCCCCCCTCCTCTGTCTGCGACATGTCCCCACCATATTTCTGCAGGGCGCTCAAGGTCTGCCAACAACCTCCTTCTGGTAAAACTACCAAAATCACGAATCGCTACTCACCTTCACTCTTTCATTTCTCTTTTTTCCCATCTTTGGAATAAACTCCCTTATTCTCTTCAATCCCATTCTTCCCTCCAGGCCTTAAAAACAGCGGTTCACCACCACCTCTTATCTTCCCCCATCCAAAACCTCGATCTTGTCTTCCCCCGTTAATCCACCCCAACTCCAACTCCTTCAAATCCCTTGCTTTCCTTCCTGAAAGTTTCTGTAATGTCCATCTTGTATATCACGTGTTCCCTGCCCCATCCCTCTCCCTTCCACAGATCTCCTAATATCTCTGTTCCCCACTGTTTTGTCCTTCCCACTCTCGCCGCTCTTGTCTCATGCCCCCCTTGCTGTGCGTTGTGTGTTAGCTCTACACGAGCCTCGTCAATGTATGCAAAAAAAAGAAGAAGAGGGATGTGAGGAGGAATGTGGACACAAGAGGTGAACAAGATAGATACAGCCACAAACCCTCACTCTCAAAAGTGTAAGGAAAAACTGCAAACTTTGGAAAAGGTGGGCTTGGAGAGAGTTAATGGGTTAGAAAAGATTAAGCTTGTGGATGAGAGGGGGTGACCTGAGATGGTTGTGAACAGCTGTCTCGTATTTGAAGGATGTTGTGTATGACCCAATTCCCGATGGATACACTTTAAAGGAGACAGATAGATGTGGTATAAACACACACACTCACACTCACACTTCATGAGTGTTGGTAATGCGTTTACCTAGAACCTCCTTGACTGGGAACGATTCCCAACCCAACTATAAACTTTCTGATCAGTGCTTCAAGTCAGGATGTTGCATCACAAAGTGTGCCGTCCCTCAGGTGGACATAAAGCCCTCAGACAGTGCCGAATTGTCCAGCATTAGCTGGTGGACGTTAAATATCCTATGTTGTCTTTAGCTTGACTTTATTTTCTTTCCAAACCTCAAAATAGTCTTTTATCTAAAGGAAGAACTTCAGTAAATTGCAATCAATTGACCACTTTTCCAAGTGTCTCGATCATGAGCCAGGATTTGTTCTTCATGGATGTTTCGATCCTTTCAGGACCGTAGTGTGCGTGTGCGTGCAAGCGCACGCGCACACACACACATGCATGTAAGTGCACACACACACCCTTTTGTCTTTACTCCATTCACGTTAAATTATGGAAACTGCACAGCATGGCTTCGTTATGATTGTACTTGGTGAAACATTCAGAATTGGTTTTGGCTTGTACATCTTGTGCTTTGAGCTCATGTTCTGTTGCATGAATGATGTAACAACATTTTGGTGCACTGTTGTATGCAGTTCTGTTTATAAATAAAGTTCATATTTTCACTGCAGTGGAAATTTGGGATTGCATGAAATGATGCCGAAGGCATATATTGCAAATGGCATGCTCATTCAGCCCATTGGGGTTCATTTTCTTTGAGTTCTAATTGGTTGTAAATTAAATCCTTGATTTTTCTTTCATCCCAGTTTTGTTGTTTTAGGCTACTCGAAGCATATGCTCCCTACAAGAGTTGCTAGGGAAATCATGTTGTCCTAATTATTGGTGCTAATTATATTATTGCGATTGTTGTTGTTTCGTTTTATTATTATTATTTTGTAAAAATGTTAGTGGTGAATGTAAAAAATGTAAATAAAAATGTTATTATTATTATTATTTTATGTCGCTATATAGTTTTGTCAAGTAATGTCCTTCTTCTGGTGACATTCATGATCAGATTTCTCCAAACATCCTATGCTGCAATGTATATAACAATATATGGCACGATATCTCATAATGTTATTGACGGATTCGGCCAAAACTTGGCGGAAACAAAACTGACTGACTTACTTAACTGATATAGATTAATGTACGGTACATTCCGGGTGATGTTGAAAGCTGAAATTTCATGATTCAATGGATATCGAGGCCGACACACTGGGAAAAAAATCACAGAATCGTTGGAAAGCATCCTGAAATAAGTGCAGCCGTGTTGTGCTCACTGGAGGTGAGCGACCAGAGATGATGGGGAAGCACGGTTCATTGTTGCTTACAATGTGTAAACATTCGCGACTCGTATACATTGTGTGTGTATATATATATATATATATATATATATATATATATATATATATATATATATATATATATATATATATATATATATATATATATATATGTGCATTCTCCCTATCCTGACCTGTGGTTTCAGATTGGAATGCTAAACAGGTAAACCTTTTTTGATTATAGTACTAGCCTAAATTTGACCATAATATTCAAATTTCCTGACTTACATTCTTGATTGTCCCAGTCTGCAATAGCCATTTTTTTTTTTTTTTTAATATCAGAAGGCCGCATTGTCAATCCATTCTTCATTGGAGATTCTTTATGATGCTGTAAAGATTCCAAAAGATTATATGCACGGTGCATAGCATGTGACAATAGAAAAATGGAATGCCTTTCAGTGTAGCAGATATTTCCCAATTTTAGCTTTTTCCTTCAACTGTGTTCCACTGGACTTTGGTGAAAACATTATTGAAGTTGTTGTATGTCACAATACAGGAAGCAGATTATTATGTTACACTTTGCATTTACTCTAAATGAAAGCATTATTTTGGGCAATTCCTTATACTTTTCAAAGGAGATATATTGTACTTTTGTTTGTGAAGTAATTTAAACTGAAACTTTTTGTACAATTTGTCTTTTTTATCACCATGGTATTGCTGGTAGGGAGAGGGAGAGGGAGAGAGGGACAGGGAGGTCTCACCTGGTCTGTTGCTTTTTCTTAAAGCCAAGACTACAATATTTCATACATTTCCTGCATGTCAATTTTAGTAACACCTTGAAAGCTGTAACTGTTGTAGAAATACGTTCACTCTGGACAATGCTTTTACAATTGTCTACATGCAGCATTCCATGCCAATTAATGCATGGCACAAGCATAGGTCGGATAATCGTGTCTAGTTTTCTAAAAACTTGCTTGCTTGCATTTTTGGTTCTGAAACTTTGAGCGTCGTCACATCATGCCTTATTACGTCAAGTCAATGTAACAGAAAGCTTCATTAACTACCATGAATGCACAATATTTCATGCAATTACTTATTTCGTTTGCAAAACATTGCTTTTTAGAAAGACAAATCACCAATATAAACAGAATTTCAGAATTGGACAAATATAGAAATCCTTTTCCCATTTTCAAGCTTATTACGTCTGTCACTGAAGGTGGAAGGAGGTTATGTTTTCACCCCCATCTGTTTGTTTGTCTGTGTGCAGCATAACTCAAAATGTTGTGGATGGATTCAGATAAAATTTGGTGGGCAGGTTGGGAGTGTGACAAGGACTAACTGATTCGATTTTGGTGAAGATTCGAATCCAGATACAATCATTTTTTCAGTGATTCTTCACCATTGAGAGATGGGGCCAAAAATGATATATAGCACCATATCTCGCAAAAGTTGTGGACGGATTCGGACGAAACTTGGTGAGCAGGTTGAGTGTGTGACAAGGACGAATTTAATCAATTCTTGGTGAAGATCTGAATCTGGATCAGGACCCGAGAATTATTTAATTTTTAAAGTGATTCTTCACCATTGAGAGATGGGGCCAAAAGGATAAGTCGCACAATATCTCAAAAATGTATTGGGCCCGATATGTTCTGCTGGATCACGCATTGTGTGTGGCAGAGGTATGTGCTTTACCGAGTGCCCTTCTAGTTAATTTTGTTGTACTCCTCAGGGAATGGGAGTAACTTCTTTATCATGAGGGGCTTTTTTCACAGGTAGGTGTCAGCCTTTGATTTGGTACCAAGATAATACAACATATTCACTCCATAGGACAATCCCTGCTATAAGAACCCCACTGTGGTAGGCCTCAGTGCCGATATGAATGGCAAACAGTTAATCAATTTGAAAGTGGAGATTCATGGAACAGCTCATAAAAAATATTATCAGTAACCATTTGTGGTATTATCTTTGTTATCTCAGAATATTTTATTGCCCAGAAGATAATTATACGTGAGCTCTAAAAGGCTAGACGGCCAAATCCATGAGTTCAATTTTAAAAGTAAGTAGATGACCCTAAGGCATGCATGGCTTCAATTTACAATCACAAAATTGGAATGCTATTGCAAAACAATGATGTTAAATCCCAACATAAGTTGAGTCATTCGGCTTAAGCCCCTCTTCCACAGAACGGTATGTTTTAGGAGGAACACTTAATCTGATTTAACTCCAAGTTCATTTGAATCCAGAACTGACAGCTCAACTGGCAGCTCAGCAGTGTACAAACTGAGCCATTCCTGATACAATAGTATCTCACTTCATCATAGACCTGTCTTTTTGAGAGAGAGTTTAAAATGGAATAATTGAGAGCACCTACAAACTGGAAAACTTAAAGCAATATCACAATTCACTTTACACGCAGTTAAAAAAGAAAGAAAGAAAGAAGCGATTGTGTTATTTTCTGCACGAGCTGACAGGATAGCTAAGAGGTATGCACATTTCTGAGCTCTATGGGGTAGGTTCAGATCTTGACACAGCTATAAACTGTCATTCTGGTGTCATGCCATCTATTGGAAGGATGTTCAGCCATCTGTCAGCACTGGTCATTGGTGGATGTTAAACATCAGATTATATTGTCCGTGAAGAGTAGGAGAGATTTCTTGCTATCAGCGACACTGAACAAATTCCAAATTCTTGCTCTAACTGACTGCTGGGAAGGCAATGGCAAAGCACCCATCATAACCTTTGCCAAGAACATTGTAAATGATTCTATTTACGTGATCCTCTTTGACACCAAGTTATTTCTCCCATATTGTTTCCCAAGTTCCGTTTGACTCATTTCAAGATGGTGTCTGCAGTTGCGAAGAACCATGCGTTAACAGTACCATTACATGGAATGGCTTAAAAAGGCTTCGACATTGCTTGTTCAAATATAGTACTCATTATGCATAAGGCTTCATCAGACTTGAAATTGTTCAGATATGTGTTCATGTTCTTCATTCCGTTGCAGTTTCATTTTTTTTCTTTTTGTCGAGAGATTGAGTAATGTCGTGCAATTTTCAGTTGTGTGAGATACAGGTTGTTGTTGGATAACTCAACTGCAGTGAAACAGAAGATAAACATTCAACTGCTGTTATAATCCACCATTCATAAACAGAAGGTGCATCAAGTCTCAATTTCACAACCAATGCTTATCTATCTTCATCAAGGATCTTTCCAAAGATGTGTAGTGCTTGGAGATAAGAATTGGCTATGTCATTGGGACTCAGAATAAAAGGTGTTATTGTGGATGTGGGGTTAAATTTAGAAAATAAAATATAAATATTTTTGAGAAATGAAAAGGAAGGGGGATGAGGGAAGAAAAAAGAGAGAAGAGTTTGTAAAGAAAAGGGAAAAAAGGGAGCTGAGTTTGAGAGAGAAGGATGAGGAGGGCCGAGGGGGGGGGGGAATATGTATGGAACGTTCGAGGGAGGGGTAGGAGGGGTACAAATCTCTGCCATTTTGCATACTTGAAAAGAAGACGGGCCCAAATAAACATGCATCCTTGTATTTAAGGAAATATTGAAACTCAGTATTAATTGTAGAAAAAAAAATCACATTAAAAAGAATTCCTAAGGATCAATGCCTTGCAAAAAATCCCTGTTGCTATTACCACTCCATTTGACCGGTCAAATCAGGATGGGCCACCTCTTGGTGACATCACAAATCTTATTGAGTTAAAAACTCATTTACTCAACTTCTCAAACTACTACTTCCAATCAGGTGCCACTGGTTCATAAGAACATGAGTGTATACAGTGTAATAGTTATGTGTGATTATGAGCTGGTATCAAGAACCAGTCTTTGACAACATTGTGCATTCTGTTCTTCAGACACAGGCAGTGCTGTCCATGAAGTCCTGTAATCATTTGAGCTTTAATTCTGTTAATGTTTCATTCATATTGTAATTAAGCATGTATTTTAATTGACGTGCACAACAAAAAATACATTGCTTGAGCAGTTGCTTTTGAACCGGACACATCTTTCATGGAAATATTTTGCTCCGCAATATTTTTTACAGTAAGTTTATGCAATTTGCTTTTGTCGAACTCATCATTACCTCCGCCGCCAAAGGTGAACGAGGTTATCTTTTCACCCCTTTCTGTCTGTTTGTCTGTCTCTCTTTGTCTGTTTGTGTACAGGATATCTCAAAAAGTTTTGGACGGATCCGGATGAAATTTAGTGGACAGGTTGTGTGTGTGTGACAAGGCCGAACTGATTCGATTTTGGTGAAGATCTGGATCCGGATCCGGATCCGAGAATTATTTAATTTTTATAGTGATTCTTCACCATTGATAGAGAGGGCCAAAAACAATATATAGCACGATATTTCAAAAATTTATTGGGCCCATTATGTTCTTGTGGATCAGGCATTACGTGGCGGAGGTATGTGCTCTACCGAGTGCCCTCCTAGTTGATTATGAAATTGCCTCTGACTACTGTTACCCCCTAATAATATAACTATGAGTGATCCTTTATTTTTGTGTACAGCACATGACTACTGGTTGTGTCATTTGCTGGAGCGTGGCTGTGTCGCTAATGCAGTGTCCCTGTTGCATGTAGATTAGAGCAGGAATTAATAATTTCAGGGTGACGGTTATAACTCGCCTACTTTTTGCGAAGGGCGCCGTGGGATCTTTAACCTCCACTGACCAAAGCTAAGGAGATAGGATGCCCAGTTTGCCATCCATCAGAGGGACGGCACACACACTGATTCCTCGCCCTGCCTGCAAAACACCCAGATGACAGTTTATAGCTGGGCCGAGATTGGAACCCAAGCTCGACGGCTCATAGGTGAGTATATGTACTTCTAGGCTGTCCTGCCAGCCCCAAACTGTGAGTGATTAAGTGAAGCGACATAATCCCATGACAATGCAGCAAATTCTGCACTGATAGTTTGCCACAAAAATATGGGTATTTGACACATTGAGAAATCGATTACATCCCTTGCTTTCCCATTTCACGATATTTAACCTAAAGTTTTCACATAATCATATAGGCACAAGATGAGCTCAAGTAGAAGATGTATTAACACTGACTGGTTGCCTAATAGCAGTAGACATTATATTGCTGAAGCACCATTGCAAGGATATCCCATCAGTTTCATTATATATATATATATATATATATATATATAT